>JALXJV020000013.1:35570908-35604027 GCA_024633595.2 Lepomis macrochirus | reverse complement strand
CAGTGTTGGGCAAGCTACTTGGAAAATGTAGTAAGCTAAGCTACTAGCTACTCTACATTAAATGAAGCTTCACTACACAGAAGCTACCCCCAGTGAAATGTAGCAAGCTAAGCTACAGCAGCGTGGCAAAAGTAGCTTAGTTACATCTAAGCTACTTTTAATTTTTAATAGTTTATAGTTAGGTCATTTATATATAAATATTTATATACACACACACACACAACATAGGCCTAGTTTATATTGAACCAACTTCATTCCACAGTAGCAATAGAAGAAAGACTAAAAACCTGCTCCAATGTGTGTGCGAGAGTTAAATCAGACACAGAAACTCTCCTTACTACCATATCATTGCTGCTAAATGTTCTTCCTCATGCAACAAACGGAGAACCATTGTTGTTTGTATAAAGCAACTTAATTGTCATATTACTAATTCATTTAATTAATTAATTAATTATTAATTAATTCTATATTTTTTATAGTTTATATGTGACTTTGTGCTCTGGCAACATTGCAACGTAAACAACCTAAACATTCATGGCAGAGAAAGAGCAGGAGAGAGAGAGACACTCCGTCAGCACGTGTCTTTATTCCCCTGCAGCAAAGTCGCAAACATCAGCCCAAGGATGCGGTGCGTGATGTCACCATCACAGGGAAGCGCTTCTGCCGTCTGCACATACAGGTCCGTGTGTGGTGGTGTCGTTACTGATCCATCAGAA
Organism: Lepomis macrochirus; assembly: GCA_024633595.2. NCBI lineage: Eukaryota > Metazoa > Chordata > Actinopteri > Centrarchiformes > Centrarchidae > Lepomis > Lepomis macrochirus. The sequence goes on along the minus strand of JALXJV020000013.1, from coordinate 35,603,311 downwards.
ATGCTTGGGAAAATGTGGCGTGTGTGGAAGCTACCGCTACTTCGGTCAATAAAAGAGCTCGTTACTGAAAAGCTATTCGATTCAGAAAATAGCGGCGCTACCACCAAGCTACTGAGAAATGTGGTTAAACTAGTAGCGTAGCTACTTGTAGCGGCGCTACTGCTAACACTGGCTACGCTAGCTAACTAGCACTTCCGGTCTATCCGGGGCGCCCAGTCTTGATTCTATTCACTCCAATGAGAGAAGTCACTCTGAGCAGAGATTATTCCCTGTAGTCACCAAAATAAATATTGGACGCATTCTTCATCAGCCTCATATCTTCCGAACATTCTGACACTCAAATTGCATCAGACAGACAAATCAGAATAAAATTAACTTTTTTCAAGACCTGTCTCTGTCTCAGCTACATATTCTTGCAGATTCTGGCAACACATATCTCTCTGCTGGTCAGAAATTTAAAAAGGCTTCATTAAACCATCAAGTAAAAGTTTGTTTCTATCCTTAAAGGGGTCATGTTTTAAGTGGCCTCTAGTTGATAGGTTTCAGAGTGCAACCACTACCTTCCCAAATGTGTGTTCAAACTAATGAGTGAGCCAAAACAGATACGACACACCAGACCACACCAAAGCACATCATAATGCTGGGTAAACCAGGTAAATAAAAAAACTTTGTGTAGTTTTTACTTTTTTGTAGTTTGTTAAAAATTTAATAAACTGGATAAATCAAGTTCTTAAAATAACTCCAACACAGAGAAAGCAACACAAAAATAAAATTGTGATAGTTTGGAAGGTTATTAAACATTTCCAGCAAACAGCATCACGTCCGTGTCCGATCTGAGGATGGGAGGAATGGTATTTTACATGTGGTAATCAGCTGTTCCGTTTGTTTTGGAGAGGAGGAGACCGACTTTGGCGTGTAGAAACCTCCTGACTGATGAAAGCGTCTCGGGTTGCGTGGTAACCCTTGTTCCCCGAAAGAGGCAGGAGACACTGCGTCGGTGGCGACACTATGGGAGCGCACTCTAGGCGTGGCAGGAGCTGAATCGCGAATGAAAACTACTCAATCCTATTGGCTCAGAGAAGCGGTAGCATGTGGCCGGTAACCGTGAGGTGTATATAAGCACGCCGGCACATAGGTACATCAGCCTTAACTATGAAGCAAAGGCACTCCAGGCGGGAGAGGTGCGGTGAACCGGCGCGGTGTCTCGTTCCCCTTTCTCGGGGAACAAGGGTTACCTACGTAACCGAGGCGTTCCCCCGAGGGAACTTCGAACTGCGTCGGTGGCGACACTATGAGGAGCGAGATACCCACTATGCCGTGCGAAACCCGCCTGCCCTAAGCGTGCAGGCACCCTGTGAGCACGACTAAAGGGAGGCGCTCTGGTGCGGGTGCGGAGGAAGGTCCAGACTGTAAAAGCGGATAAAGGTGTGAGGGTGGCCCAGCCAGCCGCATCACAAACCTCCTGGAGGGATGCTCCAGAGAGAAGAGCAGCGGAGGCTGCCATGCCTCTCGTGGAGTGAGCCCTCACAGCCATAGGTGAAGGCAATTTGCGCACCTGATAGGCCAGGGAGATTGTCTGAACAATCCAGTTACTGATGGTCTGTTTGGAAGCGGGGAGCCCGGCCTTTGGAGATCCAAAACATACCAGTAACTGATCTGCCTTCCTCCACTGGGAGGACCTCACGGTGTATATACTCAATGCCCTGACGGGGCAGAGTAAGTGAAGTCTCCGTCCTCTACCGTCACATGTGGTGGAGGATGAAATGCCTGCAATACTACTGGCCCCACCCTGTTGGATTGCACCTTGGGAATGTACCCGGGGAGGGTGCAAGATGGCCCTGATGTCCCCTGGGGCAAACTCCAGGCATCGAGGGAAACCGAAGGGCCTGGAGGTCCCCACCCTCCTCAGAAGGTGATGCGAGGAGAAAAACCATTTTCAGGGTCAAAGTGCTTGGCCTCGGCCGAGTCCAGGGGTTCGAAGGGGCCTCAGCCAATGCTTCCAGAACCACCGTGAGGTCCCAGGTGGGAACTCTGGGGCGAGTTGCAGGTCTCATCCTCCGGGTCCCCACGGAGGAATCGTGCGACTAAGGGAGTCTCCCCAGAGGCCCATCCCTAGAAGGCGTGGAAAGCCGATATAGCTGCCACGTAAACCTTGAGGGGTGGGCGGGGAAAGGCCCGCAGAAGCGGTCCTGCAAAAACTCCAGCACCTGAGCCACCGGGCAGGTAACTGGGTCCACCATGTGTGTCCTACACCATGTGGAAAACACCTTCCATTTTATGCCGTACATCCTCCCGTGTGGGCCGGGGCCCTGGAGCTAAGGGCGTCTCGACTGTTCCGGCCGTGAGGCCCGCATCTAGGTACTGCGCCCCTCAGGGGCCAGACCCACAGCTGCCACAGAGGCGGGGCAAGGGTGAAGAACCCGGCCCCCCTCCCGGGACAACAGGTCTCTCCTCAGAGGTACCTGCCATGGCGGACCGTCCAGGAGAGCCGTCAAGTCCGAGAACCATACTCGGGTCGGCCAGAACGGTGCTACTAACAGTAGGCGGATGCCATCCTGGCGGACCCTCTCCAGGATCCCGGGGAGCAGAGCGACTGGGGAAAGCGTACAACCGCCGCCTTGGCCACACGTGTACCATGGCGTCCAGCCCTAGTGGGGCGGGGGTGTCAGGAAAACCACAGAGGACAGTGCGTAGTCTCTTGAGGCGCCAAACAGGTCCGCGTCTATGGGCCCGAACTTTTACGCATAAGAGCTTCACCACCTGGGGGTGAAGTCTCCATTCCCGTCGCGTCAGCGCCTGCCTCGACAGCAGGTCTGCTCCCTGATTCTGAGTCCCAGGGATAAACATCGCTCTGAGAGCCGGAGTCTCTGCTGGGACCACAGGAGGATCTGATCGCCAGTCTGCAAAGAGGGCCGGCGCAGACCCCCCTGGTGATTCAGATAGGCCACCACTGCCATATTGTCGGATCTGACAAGAGCGTGGTGACCCGGAGTCTGGGCAGGAAACTCCTCAGAGCCTGGAACACTGCCAGCATCTCGAGGCAATTGATGTGCCATGGCGAGTGATGCTCCTGCCAAAACCCGTATGCTGGCGGTTTCCCATGACCGCGCCCACCCAGTGAGGGAAGCGTCTGTCGAAGCGAGTACTTCGGCGACAAGGCGCCCTAGCTGGGGGCCTTGGGACAGGAATCCAGGATCCTTCCCGCTCGACAGAGCGCGAAGACACCTGCGGCGTGACCTGTATTAGGCGAGCGGACTCCTCCTCAGAAAAAACCCTTTGGTTTTCAGCCACCACTGGAGAGCCCTCATGTGGAGCAGACCAGAAGGTATCACGCTGGATGCTGCTGCCATGAGACCCAATATTCTCTGGAAGTGTTTTACCGTGATAGCCTGGCCCAGCCTCACTCTCTTCACCGTGTTCACCATGGACTCGATGCGTGCTGGAGACAAAGCGTGCCTGCATCGACAGTGAGTCCCATACTACCCCTAAGAACACAGTTCTTTGGGCTGGTGTCAACACACTTTTCTTCACGTTGAGCCTCAGCCCCAAGCGTTGAAGATGGCCGAGAACGACATCTCGATGCCGAACCGCCAAATCCAGCGACTGCGCCAGGATGAGCCAGTCGTCGATGTAATTCATCACTTTCGGATGCCCTGGAGCGCAGGGGGGCCAGGGCTGCATCCATACACTTGGTGAAAGTCGCGAGGGAGAGTCGCGAGGCGAAAGGCAAAACCGGTATTGGTGCATGCGCCCGAGGCGAATCTCAGGAACTTCCTGTGGGAAGGTCGAATAGAGATGTGGAAGTATCGTCCTTCAAATCTATAGTGATGAACCAGTCCTCGGACTGGATTTGGCTCCACGATGGCGGGGATGGTGAGCATCTTGAACCTGTATCTCCTCAGAGATCGGTTCAGAACCCGCAAATCTAAGATCGGACGCAGGCCTCCATCTTTCTTAGGGGCGATGAAGTACCGGCTGTAGAAACCGGACTCGCGGGCTAGCGGAGCGATCTCCACGGCCCCCTTCTCCAGCAGCGAGCAAACTTCCTGCTCTAGCAGTAGGTGTAGCTCTGGGTACCACCGTCTGGGTTACCCATTGAATTTGGGGGGGCTGACCGGAACTGTAGTCTGTAACCTTCAATGACGGTGCGCAGGACCCACGGGGACACTTTCGGCAGGCTCCGCCAAGCCCCTGCGAACGTCACCAGCGGGACCAGCCCCTCAGGGCTGGTGGTCTGCGCTTCGTGCAGTCCTCGGATGGCCTCCTGAAGCATGTCGCCAGGACAGACTCGCCGATGATCTGCAACCTGGGGCCCGAGCCTCTGATCGATTGCCGCCCCTCGGGGCCGGCAGAGCAGTGACGGCTCGGTGGTGATCAGCGCGTCCCGCAAGCCTCGGCGGCGGGAACCGCCTTCGTTGATGATCTGCAACCTGAGGCCCTAGCCTCCGATCGACTACCGCCCTCGGGGCCGGCAGAGTAGTGACTAGCTTCGGTGGTAATCAGCGCGTCCCGCAAAGCCTCGCGGCGGGAACACGCTGTCGAAGATCTGCAACCTGAGGCCTCACCCCGATCGACTGCAGCCCTCGGGGCCGGCAGAGCAATGGAGGCTTCGGTGGTGATTAGCGTCCCGAGCATACCGGCGGCGGGAACATGCTAATAGTTGCTCGGAGGTGACCTCAGTCGACCTCGGGGCTGAAACACAAAGTCAGGACCTCTTTGCCTTACCCCTCCGTGACTGAATGGCGGTCCTCAGATCCCTGTCTGTCAGGAGGGTTTGCCGGAGGCGTCGCCCAGCGTCCCAAGCCCTCGCGAGGGACCGCTGAAAGCCACACTTGCCGCTGATCCCTGGCCGGTAAGAGCTGGTTGATGGTTGTACTCTAGGTGCAGAAGCTGTCCCACCCGGCTCGGCGGGGAAATACTGCCGGAAGGCCTCCCCTGCGTTTTTACATGGCGGAATCTGTCCACCACTGAGTTGACTGTGTCTCCAAACAAACCAGTGCGTGGAGACTGGTGCATCTAACAGGACTTGACGGTCCTTCTCCTTGATGCCTGACAAGTTCAACCAAAGGTGCCGCTCAGTGGCCACCAGGGCAGACATGGATCGCCCAACCGACGGCGAGCCGTCTCTTTGGTCACCCTGGCGCCAGATCCGTGGCTCTGCGCAGCTCCGCCATACCTTCTTCAGAGGGCGCGCTGTCGGCCATATCCTGCAGCACATCCGCCTGATCGCCTGCAAGACCGCCATGGTGTGCAAGCTTGCCCCGCCTGGCCTGCAGCCATAAGCGCCTTCCCCACCAGCGGCGGCGTCATCCGGCAAGGTCTGGTGGGTAGCGCTAGTCTGTCCAAGGATGATGCCAAGCGAGGGGAAAGATAGCTAGCCAGCGCTTCCTCCACCCGTGGCATCGCTCCATAGCCGCTCTCCTTAATCCCGTCACGTTGCTGTAGTCCAGCAGCAGGGGAGTAGACAACCTGGCGGAGAAAGGTTTATCCCATGATTTACACAACTTCGTTATGTAAATCAGGGAAGAAGAGCAGAAGCGGCTGTGGAGGTGCTGAGTGGCTCCGAAGAAGCGATCATCCAGCCTACTGCTGGTATTAGGCTTCTGCGAGGCTTGTGGCCAATCCAGGCTGAGCCTAGCCACAGCCAGCGTCACCACTTCCAACAGTTCATCATAATCCGGCTGGCTCTTCCGATGGCGCCGGCCCGACACCGAAGTCTTCCTCCTCCCCACGGCGCCTAGCACATCCAGCTCCTCAGAGCCAGAGTGCAACAATCCTGGCGAAGTGCGTTCCCGATCAAAGAAGCCGAAACACGGGCTTTCGAGCGGGAATGAGGAGAGTCGGAGTTAGCCGATGACTGGAGAGAGGACATCCGCCGTCTCGAAATCCTCCAGCAGATCCTGCTGCGATCCCCATGACCGGCGCTGCCGGTCTGCCTCAGCAACCGCAGGCCCAGAGCCACGGGGAGGCGTATCTGGCCGTCCTCAGAAAACAGCCCTCCGAGACCTCAGTACTCGTAGGGGCGAAGGCCCGCAATGGTCACAAGCAGCTCCCTCGAGGCTGCCGTGATGTCGCGGCAGGCCCAGACAGGCGACACACAGCTCATGTGAATCTCCTACCGTGAGAAACCTTGAACAAGGAGGCACACATCTACGGAACTGGTCCTGTCTCTGCGACGCTGAAGACATACTTCCAGGTAAGAACTTTTGCCAAGTTTTTGCGGAGCTTTCATTAACAGCAAACAACCAACGTGCCTGCTGAATAGAGAAGGCTGATGTACCTATGTGCCGGCGTGCTTATATACACCCTACGGTTACGCCGTCACATGCTACCGTTCTCTCTGAGCCAATAGGATTGGAGTAGTTTTCATTCAGCATTCAGCCCTGCCACGCCTAGAGGCGTTCCCATAGATGTCGTCACCGGCGCAGTTCGAAGTTCCCCTCGAGGGGAACTTAAAACAACAACTCGGACCCAGTATTTAGCGTACCTCCATCAGCTGTCAGCCGTAAACACACTGCTGCTTTCGCTGGCTGCTGCTATTGACTGCATTTAGCCGACATGATACTTCTGCTAGCTCATCTGACAGCTTTGTAATAACTATTTGTGTATCTTTCATCAGAGGAGCAGCAATGTATAAGTACAGCTAAATTTATTGGACAATAACAAAAACGGTTTGGGAGATAGACTGAATATTGATATTGATGAGTAATGGCTTGGGTATCATTTAAAATTTTATGACACCAGTATCAAAACCAGTACTCTTAAAGTGATAGAGATACCAATTGAGTACAATTCAATACCTAGCATAAAATGCCACCTGCTGAAGCCATAGTAGTTGATTGGTTGCCTATTATTTTTATTGTTGTTGCAGACAAGCAAGGTTATGTATTTTATTTTTCTCTTGTTTCAAATAATGGTTATGTAAAATAATTGGGAAATAGTATCAGATCGCTCCTCATCTTAATGAGTTCATCATCACACTTAGTAATATACGGAGAAAGACTAGCCTACAGCTTGCAAATTTTTTTTTTATTTGAATGAGAGAGGAGGACTAAAATAGTTTAGTGAAATAAGTTGTCAGAAACAAATTGAAGGTAACTTTTTGATAAGTGTGTTAAAAGTAAACAACAGTAAATTATTTTGTTAACTTTCGATCACTAAACTGAATTGAAAGATCTCTGCGAGTGCTTATTCCTTTAGTGGTGAGTCGCGAAACCTCCAAAAATGACTGTACAAGTATAACATAGTAATAGTAATAGCAAGGAGTCTGTTTAAACAAGTCACTTAACTACACTAAAAAGTCATAAACAGAATAAAAGAGAGGCTGCATGTCCAGCTGATCAAACCAACTACACCTGAAACAGCCAGAGGCTCCGTGAGTAAAATCAGCTGATCGCTGCTGCGCCACCCAAGCATTTAATTGATGTGATGGAAAATAGAGATTAATCAAGGACAAGTGATGTGAATAGCAAACAAAAATGTACAGAGAAGTGGTAAATGATACCTGAAGATGAAACAAATGGAAAGCCAAGCTTTTGGTGATAAACTTGCAACAGTAACCTTTGGCTGAGACCTCAGCCGACGGTGAGGAGCTGTTGAAAATGCATGGACTCATTTTTTATACAGTTAATGGTGCAGGCACATAAGGAAAAAAAAAGGCGTGCTCTTCTCTTTCTTCGGTGTGTTGCTTGCGTGTTTGGCTGGAAGCAATATCATACAAATAATATTTTTTTTACCGCTAATCTGGTTACAAAAGTATTGATTGAAGTACTGGTGGAGATGTTTTGATTCTATTCAATGCTGGTCTGTTTCGGTTGATACCAGAAAGGTATTGAATAGTGATACCCATCCCTAGGTAAGATAAGGAAGCTGAGTATTGGTTAAGCGACAATAAATCTAAATTGAGCGTTGAACAAAGCCAGTTTTATGAAAGTACATCAAAGCGGAGGTCTCTTCATGAGTCAAATGCTTTTCCAAGGTTGACCATGTTGACCCGACGTTTTTGATGTTAGCGGACTCCATTTCATTTACTGCGGTGTTGTCTCTGTGTCAGGGCAAGAGGCTTGGGAGCACATATGAACATCACAGCCTACATAAACCAATGGATTTTGTAGAAAATCTGACCCGATTTCTTCACATAAGACGCAGCATAGTGGCTGTTTTCCATGTAACCTCAAAAGCAGACAAACAGTTATTTTTTATGTGAGGTTACACTACAACTACACAAATAGGCAATAAAAAAGTGATAAACTTCATTAAAAAACTACAAATAGCCCCTTTAAGAAAACTATTATTGCTATTATTTAAAGGTTCAGTGTGTGTCTAATTTAGGAGGGATCTTATGACAGAAATGCAATATAATATATATAACTATGTTTTCAGTGGTGTATAATTATAGACCTTACATAATGAACATTTTGAATATTTTTATTGCCTTAGAATGACCCATTTCTATCATTACACCGCTGGTCCATTTCCATGGAAGTCCAACATGTTTCTACAGTAGTCCAAACGGACAAACTGCTGTTCAGTTACTACATTGAATATGGACAACTAATAAGAAGAAAAACAACAAGTAACGTTAGTAGCAGTAACTGTTTAGTTTATAAGCAAGAAAAGAATCGTAATTTGGAGAAACGGAGGACCACATGTATTATTTAGCACAAGAGCTAACAGAACTTGTCAGCCACCGTAGCTTCTCCCAAGCACTTGGAAAGTTTAGTGGTGAGCCATGCATTTGTGTGGATGTCAAAATAATCAGAATCTTTTTTTCCTCCTTAAAGGAGAACTCCGGCAATTTTAAGTTAATCTTGATCGTTATACCTTTATGAGTACTGTCTATAGAAAAAAAAACCGAACCCGACTGGTGCTGGCAACACGGAGCTGCTACAGCTAATACCCAGAGCTCCCACATAGCTAAAACGGCAGTTATGGGGGCATTTACATAAAGAGTGTCTTTTACATAAAGAGTGCAATTAAAATGTCTGTCCAACATGAACAGCTTCTTACATGACAACAAGATGCGTTTAGCAACTTAGCAATTGTTTAAATTCACCTAAATAGTGTTTTTAGATGGCGAGCTGTAGTCTCGCGCTGAAGTCCCGTTGGAACTCCGTTCTTTGTTGCCGATCCAAAGTCCCAACTGTGTACAGTTTGTCTAGGCACACTAAAGAGGATTGCTGACAAAAGTGAGACAGACGTTATTCACACACTTATCTGGCATGACGGGCTGACCCGACACAACATTCAACCATCAAACCTCGCACCTAACTATGAGGATGACCTGTGAGTTTAAAGGTTAAGCATGCCGCACAAATCATTTAGGGACCTAACTGACCCTTCGCTAAGCCACGCCTCCCTTAGGTAGGTAGGTAGGTTTATTGTCACAATATAACATGTTACATGTGAGTAAAAGTGAGCTTGTAACTCCCTTCTGCTACACAGCAGATAGAATCAATTATAAAAAATGGTAAACAGAAATAAACTATCATCGGTGGAGCAGTGCTGAGCACTAATTAAACGTACTTTAAAAAAGTAGTTATAGTTACTCACTACTTATTCCAAAAAGTAACTGAGTTAGTAACTGAATTACTCTATAATAAAAGTAACTCGTTACCAGGGAAAGTAACTATTTGCTGTTACTGTTAAAAAAAAATTGCTATATGTCAAAGAATTTGGATTTTTTGGGCAGTTTTCACAAGTCAGTTGAAATGAGTAGAACAGACAGGTGTTTCTACATAACTTTGTACATAACTTTCGATATTGATTGCACGTCGACAGACGTGGGTTTATCCCCCCATTAAATACTTGCTTTCCTGCATTCTGGAGACATTTTCTGACCAATTTATGGGGGAAATGTTTTATTTATATGAAGGGAAACAAAATTAAGGTGGCAGGTGACAACTCAAAATATTAAAATATAGGCCTAATTGAATATAATGCAGTAATCAGCTTTTGGACAATGCACTTGCTTCTTCTGATTCTGATTATTGTCCAATGTTTCATTTGTTATTTAACATTTCTTGTTGCTGTTGTTCAGAACATTTTTAACAAAAGCTTTCAAAAAGAGATGGATACATTCTGATACATTCTGTCCCCAGCGTCCCCAGTGTAAGTGACACCTATCTGTCAATATTTTTATATATGTCCCGCCCCATCCAGGCTGTGATTGGTCGGTTCACACCAAGCGACATTGACAAGCTACATTCAGCTCACGTCTGCTTGAAAGGTACCCGAGCTTCTCTTGTCCCTCGTCTCTCTCCGCCGACAGAGTTTAGCAGGCAGGTGAGAACGGGAACAGGTGAGCTCACGCTAGCTCCAGAGAACCTGATATGGAGAGGGCGACCCACCTCCTCACTAGCTGTGTGAGCCAGGGGTGCGTTCGGATTACACAGTTTATTCAATCAATACATAGTAACGCACCGTATTTAACTCCCAGTAACGTTAACGGCGTTGAAACGATGGGAAACGTAATTAATTAGATTACTCCGTTACTGAAAAAATAACGGCGTTAGTAACGCTACTTAAATGCCGTTACTCCCAACACTGGTGCTGAGGATGAATTAGAGGTTAAGAGTCTGATGGCTTGGGGGGAAAAGCTTCTCTGCATTCTGGTGGTGCTGCAGCTGAAACTTATCTCTTCCCAGAAGGCAGCAGGGTGAACAGGGTGTGGCTGGGTGGGTACTGTCCTTTAGTATCCTTTGGGATCTGTAGGCCCCTCACCTCACTATCACTGATCACTGACCAATGATCTTCTGAGCAGTTTTAATCACCTGGTGCAGAGCCCTCCGGTCCTGGACCATGCACATTGAAATTACAATACAAGGATAAAATCACTGGCACACTAGAAACTCTTGGCAAATTTACTTATAAAACAAATAATAATAATACACAACAACTAAATCAGAATTATTAATGTTTTCTGATGCTGTTAAAGAGGTTCCAGTAATTAAGTATTGCAACGCTATAAAGTGGAGGGACTCACAAGAGGCAGACCAATACCTGGTATGATTCAAGCTCCAAGAACGCTGCATCCTACATTTGCCATTATGCTTGATGGCCTCTGTTGCCTGCCTGGTAAATGCACAATCCTAACTACATCATCAGGGTTTTTTTCTCAGATTTAAGATTTTAAGTTACTGAAAATAGTTTTTAACATGCAGAGAAGTTCTCCTAACACGTAGTGATCTTGACATACAACTATGTTTAAAAACAGCAGGAAAATGTGCCTTTTTTCAATTACAGTAATTTGCTTATGTTATTAAATGATCCAGAAGGTGTGGACTGGGCCTTAAATAACAATCCACATATAGATCTAACCACTATAATGACAACAAATTGATGCTGGTCTACCTATCAACTCTAAACAGTGTAACTAACTCTAAAATGAGTGCTGAGAGTGATGCTGATTATATATTCAGGGGACTCATTCCACACAGAAACCTCACCTCTTGACAAGTGCTTCCAGCTTGTCATCTTGTTTCTGTAGGAAGGCTAGGCATTTCTGCAGCACACAGCTGATGTAGTGCATTTTCATGGCCAGGACCTCGTTCATGTCTTGTTGCTTCACACACTGCTCACACAGCAGGTCCATCACCTGGTAACACTTCTCCAGAGCTGTCACATCCACCAGCACAGGATTCTCCTTCACCAGCATGACTATCTGACAGATTGGAGAGTTTGTTAGACAAACACTTCTTGGCAGAGATGTTCTGAGGGCAGAAATAACGTCACTGATTGAGAGGAGAGAAGAGAACTGCTGTTATTGTAGCACCCTGGACACTTTGTGGCCAACATTATAAAACTTTGAAACACATTGGACTCATAGCAGAGAACATGTGCTGTCTCTATTCTTGCATGACGCCTCTATTCTTTGCGCACGGCAGAGTCCCTATCCTCCTTTAAAACTTTGCTCAAAACCCAATTATTTCAAAAGGCCTACCCCACATAAACTCCACCTTCCAACCGCTTCATGATCGAAGTGCTTTCTTTTATTTTTTATTTTTCTCTATTCTATTTTATCGTAATCTCTAAATTGTGTCTTGTTTTTATTTTGTTTATTGTATTTGACTCCTTGAAATGTATTTTAACTGTTTTAATCTGTAAGGTGTCCTTGATCCCGAGTTACCCCTGTTCAGGAGGTACTGGACCAGCTCTCCGTCTTAAAGGGTCCGATCTTCTAGGCCTATGGGTATTACCCTATTAGGTATAACTGAGGACTGTTTAAGCTGGTGTCAAAGAGATTCGCTCTAGCTTCTAACAGTCTTCTTCCTAACGCCTATCCTGCTTACTCTGAAATGGCATCTGACTGAAAACCCTAGAGCCAAATACCACCTCAGCCACTCAGCTAACAACGTCTCCTCTCATTGATCAGTGCACTTGGTATGATTGCTAAGATTGTGTTTAGTGGCCTGGAAAATAGGCCCAAGGGAAAAATTAATATGTTGGTTAGAGCAACCTATAAGAACCTTAAAGATGTTAGACACACTTTACCTAACGAATTACTATCTTAGTGAAGAAATAAATTCACCCATCCTCTGCTACCATATGCACAGACATTTTCCTCAATACTTATTAAATTCATGATTTCCTTCATTTCATTTCATAGTTCATCACAATTTTTCCATGTCTCAGTTGATTACATTACAGTTACATCTAATACATCACATTGTACTTCTACACAATCATTTGGAAAGTACCTGACACTTTCTTTCATTTATCATGCTGATTATACTCATTTGTGTTATTTAGTTGGAAAGTATCTTACAGTTCCATGGCTTCTAGTGTATTAGTGAGCCATTGTTTGTTTTGTTAGAGCGTTGGGATCTCAGCCTACTTGACTTTTGAATAAATTTGAATAAAGTTCAGTGGTCACAGACCACTTAACACGTTTCCCACAAGCATATGCAACAAAGCTACAACCCCAGGACACTGATATGGAAAGTGAGTAAAGGTGAAGGTGTTAAGGTTTTTCTCACCAACAACCATAAATGCAGTTACTGCTCCAACTCCTGAAACCAAGCAGGTACCTCTGGGACTGATGAACTTGTTTGTTCATCACAGTGTGATTTCAGTTGATGAAAGTGAATTTTAACATTTTGGTTGCCTAAAAATTTCTTTTGTTGTATTAAAAGACACCCTAAGGGTCGGCTGTTTTGGTTGTTTTTTTTTTTAAAGAAACATTTAAGCCTTTTTCGCTGGCCAAAATTCACATCCCAATTAGTGTAATAGTCTTTCTAACCAACAGTCAGGCTGAAAGAGCCGCACTCCATAAGGCCTTTTCACAAGCCACACTGCTGATTTGCAGTTTTTGTCTGCTGCAAGCTATGTGGACATGGCTATGGAATAAGGACCCCAACATCCGTATGACAGACAGGCAGGTTTGCGGTGGTCAAGAAAATCTTATATTCTGAGGAGGAGAATAAGGACCAGGGCTGGTTTCACATGGCTGGCTTGACATGGCTGATGTGAGTACAGATGTTTAAAGGTGTGTGAGTTGGCATTTTGGCAGGGACATTTTGCACCTGTACACCAGAAATAAACATCTAATGAGCAGACTGGCAGGAAATGTACTGAGCATATTCATGTTAATCTCATGTTTTACCCCATGTTTAAAGACCAATTCCCTTTCATCTAGGACAACCCTATGATAGCCACACCTGCACTTAATACACTTTATACTTAATAGTTCATTTAAACTCCTCATTTAGTTTGTTGACCTTTTCACTTAAACAGATAAATAATCACATGTAGCTTTCATACATCATACTCATAGTTTATTTAGTATTTTTGTCAATTCAGTTGAAAGATTTTGTTTATTTCTTAACCATGTTAGTTTTTTGGTAATGTCTTTGTGTTATATATGTTCCTATAGGTTCCACTTTTGTGTTCAGCTTCTGTTGAGTCATCATAGCCTGGGTTTTCTTCTGTTTAATTGACCTCTTTTATGGGCCTACAACCTTGTTTCTTAAATTTTTGGGTGAACAAAACCCTCTTTTTGAAACTTCCTTTGTGCTACCCCTAGTGCTTTAAATATTTCCAGCAACACTGTGTTTCTCACTGAGAAGGTTTACAACCACAATAACAAGATAACCAAACAAACATTTGAAAAGTACTTCTGAAATTATACAGTATTCTAGTGAACCTGTGAGTAAGTGAACATGTTTTCAGCTCTTTAGCAGGCCTCACCTTTACCGGGCTGAGATTGGTGGTCATTATGATCTTGTGAAGTGGTCCTGCCAGCCGGGGGGGCAGCTTGGGCTCCCTCTCCAGCCCCTGTGGTCTGGTGTAGTACTCCAGCCTCGCCCATGGGAAGAAGTTGTTGATCATTGTTACACAGTCGTGCTGGCCTGGAAGGAGAACGTGCAAGTTAAGATGTGAGGACCCTCACACTCACTAGTTAACTACAAGTACAGTCTCTGCTGTGAGTCTCACCTACAAATGCTGCCATCTGAGCAGCAGTCCGACCAACAGAATTTACCAGGTCTGTCTCTGCTCCTGCATCCAGCATCATGGAGGTGATGTCTGTCTTCCCTGGTGGAGGTGGAATTAGTGGTTTGATATTTAGAACAATACACTGCATCAATAATGATTTCCAAACTATAATAAGGGTTAATATGAGTGTAGTTCAAGTAGATTTAAATTCATAAAAACTTACAAGACTTTTGCTGCAACTTACAAGAGATGCAGCAAATTTAAGTGACACACAATGGTATACCTGACAGGCCAGCAAACATGAGAGCAGTGTATCCATATTCATGCTGGTTGCAGTTGACATCGGCCCCATGCTGCAGCAGCAGACGACACATATCTGCCTTGCCCTTATAGGCTGCATGCATCAGTGGAGTCATGCCATGCTTAAGAAACAAAGGAGAGACACAGTAATACATGAGGAGTTAGTTTATATGTGTGCTGATCAGTAAGTGCTGCTTTGAGAAAATCACTCTTTCAACCATTTGCTAAAAATAGCAGTGATTGAAAGAACTTTAGTCAGTGTGCATGAAAAATGAACACAAAGAACAGGTCCCACAAAGTTAAAGGTCCCATAACCTTCTGTTCTCTCTGGTTCAGGATACTAATAATGTTTTTGGATGCAGAATCACATGGTCCCGAGCAGACCCGGTACCGGGGTCGGTAATCTATTTGCGCTGTTTTAGCTGGTTTCCATCCAAACACAGCGGCGATTCATGTCCACAAAGACCGTCTGGCGGGCCGCCATCTTGCCGGCATCATACGGAAGCCGCTAAGCCGCTTCTACCTCAAATTCTCTCATATAAGAAGAGCTTGTTAGGCGGAGACGGACTTTGTCGGCCTGTGCTGGCGAACCGCAGGAGCTACAACCTCATGCAATACCTAATTTTTTCGCCTGGCCCAGAGGAACACAGAGAGACCACTTGCAGCCCTGTAGGATGTTCTGTTCTCAAGCTGTGGGCCTTTAAAGCATGGGAGTGCTTTGGTCATTTCAATGTTTTGGAAGCTTTATGTTATTTGGAACGTGGTTGTATCGAGAGAAATAGTGTTTTAAAGATAACTCCCAATAAAAGTGAACATATAAACAGTAAATATGGCCAAAACATGGACATTCACATGGTAAATTGTGTAATAACTGTTCCCATCAGTTTCTTTTCGTCAAATTTACAGTTGCAGTTGTGTTCCAGGTGTGTTATTATGCATCTAGGCCTAATGGTTGAGGAGATATTACTGATTTATTCTGGGTATGTTATTTTTAGGCGTTTTCCTAGAAATAGGTGCTAGGGTCAAAAGTTGAATTTTGTAACACGTGGTGTGATGTGGGTAAAGGCAGTGATGTGGAACTCTGTCGCCACACCTGATTCTGACAGACAGGCAGGCTGAAGGAGTCTGTGAGAGCTGCATGTAGTGGTGTGATGCTATTATGAAACACCTTTGAGTGCTGCCTGCCTCTCAAGAGTCGTCTCCATATGTCTCCATTACAATAGATAACATATGTTACAGTGACATTATGGGTTGAGGAAGTGGTGAGTGGGGGACTGTAAAGTCGTATAAATTACCTTCATTTTGTAACATACGACATTTAAATCATTATTTTTTGTGGCCCTGATTAAGGTATATTGTCTTTTGTTGATAGTATTTTTTATTTATTATGTTTTTTTCATATTTATATAATTTGTTTAAATTACATAAATTAAATAATTTATCTCCTTTGATTGATATCAAAACCTTGTATTGTTAGGGTTATAAATAAGCTCTATTACCTTACATATTGCAGTTACACTGTCAATTGTGCATCCTTCAAGCAAAAATATTTTTATAAAAAAAAGAAGTAAGCCTAGTGACTGTGGACTGTTCTTTTAAATATGGAGATCCATTTCAGTATATTAATTTATACACATAAATATATTAGTTGAGTCTGAAAATTCATGCTCGTGCCAGTAACAGAATACATTGCTGTTTATGAAATACTTCAACATTAAAGCAATTTTCATTCTTTCCATACCTCATCCAAACAGTTGACTCGTACTTCTTTGCTAGCAAGCAGCTGAGCAGCTTCCTGTACATTGCCTGCAGAACAAGTTTCCTTGTAAAACTGATTGACATTTGACTTTTGGACATTCAAGCAAGAAACAGCAGAAACAATATGGGAGAGATTGCACAAACACATTTATGATTTTTAGTTAGTTCAAGCCTTGAAGGCTTCAAGATGTTTTCTGGCAGGAACTATGAACTATGTAATCTGATACTAATTATAGGGAAACAAACATGTTCATGGAAGAAATATTTACTCTTTAAACTTTATTCTGCATATATGTTAAGTTGTTTGCTGCATGTGGACAACATTCAATTTCTGCATGTTCAGCTAACATACTGTGCAATGACTGAAATACTCTAGGTTCTATTTAAATAAATTAGCTGTCCAGGAAACCTAATATGATTCAAAACAAGTGACGAAAAGCTAAAATTATAATCTAAAATCTAGAAAAACAGACAAGTACTACTCACCAGCAGCAATAACTTGCAAGATCTTCCTCTCAGATGCTGACAGATCTCCTTTCTGAGGTGAAGACATCCTCTCTGATCACTTCTGTTCTGGTCTGAATGATCAGTCTGGTTCTAAACTGGCCTGTTCTGATCTGACCTTTTTGGTCCAGCTGACAGTCACAGCCTACTATAGTGGACTGATGAACTAGAGAGGACACAACCCACACCACTGACAGTTGAGCCATCCCTGGATATACCAAACGAAGCTGGAGACACCTTTTGTTCACAGTGTAAAAATGGCAACAAAAAAAAAGAGTAGCAATACTTACAGATGTCACACAACGATTCTTGTTATTTTCAAATCTAAAATGTGGTTGTCCTTCTCTGACTCTTCACTCTGACTACTACATAAAATGTTTCATGAAGTCCAGACTCCCCTGCAATAAAGGTAAGGATTAGGTCTGTCCTGCCTGATGTTGGCTACAGCAGACTGAAGGTCCTGTGTTTGTAACACATTTCAGAGTGCAGTGCTCTGCTGGATATATAAACTACCCAACTACAGCCCACAGGTAAATGAGCCTGTATGAAAACAGGTTACAGGTTAGTTACAGCATCAGACCTCATGTCCATAACACACACATACACTACACGCTTACTGTTTTGTTTATTTTTTTTATTTAATTTTATTTTTTGAACACACACACACACATGCATACTGTTTTGTTTTTATATATATATATATATATATATATATATATATATATATATATATATATATATATATATATATATATATATATTTAACACAAACACATTCACTTTGATTACTTTACGCTTTAATTCTTTAATGAAATGTATAGGGTTGATTATTCTTATGTTGTATGTATGATGCTTTGGCAATACTGTTACACAGTCATGCCAATAAAGCTAATTGAATTGAATTAATAAAAATGACCCTCATCACTTCTCCTCCTTGTCACAAATAAGCCTGACAACATTCAAAATCATACCAACCCACCCGATTTTCCTGAGAGAACCCCGTTTAAGAATTTCCCTCTGGGATCAATCAAGTATTTCTGATTCTGATTTGTGGTTCAGATTTCTCATTGTCCTCTCGGGTTTCTCCTGGGTCATGGTTAATGTCACAGTCAAAACAAACTAATGTAAATACAATTAAAAATGACTCAAAATATGCGAAAACAATTGCAATCTAAATAAACATGAGATTAAACAAAATATATACACTTTATTTACAGTTAATATTTTTACTTAAAATAACAAACTATTCTATTAAAATATGATCTAAACATAAACATGTGGCAAACCTCTGGCTGCATTAGGACATTTGTCTTTTTCAGTTTTATTTATGACACCGTTTTGGCTGTGCTAATGCAAATGGAAATCTTCTTCTTCTATCCCCTAATTGCTGTCAATTAAGTTATTTAACCAGCTTTACAGACCAAATTGATCAGTCTGGAAGAATACCTAACATTATTTTGAGGTGGTGTTTTGAGAAGAGGAGGGTCAAATAATAAGGTTGTTAACTAAGTTACTTACAATGGTGACGATTATGAAAAATATAAAACTCCAGAAGGAATAATAAATAAAACATGAGCTCCATCCAGCCTTCCAGCGTGACAACCTGGGGAAGAGAGAGACAGACCGGGATGCAAATAAAATGTCACTATGAGGCAGCATTTTAACTACACTTTAATAAGCTCTCTCCGGCCAGAGGAAAGCTAGACTATGCTATGACTCTTTGATACTAAATCATATAAACCGGTGGTAGAGGATGACAGAACATCAGTCCCACACCATCCAACAAAACCTACAAGAACCTGACTTCTCTCCGTGTTTTTTCTTCCACATGTTCACATCCAAATATATTGATGCACATATCAAAGCCCCTCTTACCTGCAATATGGCTAACCAGGCATAGGTGATCAAAACTGACGGCTCCTAAGTGAGGGTTGTGGTCCCCAGCGCGCTGCAGACATTGTAATACAAGTTCTAGTTCACACAGGCGTTGGCACTGGCCCCAGGCCCCGTAGGGACTAACTCATTCAGAGCTGAAACGTGGTGAGGTACAGCTAATGAGCAGGTTTTCCCACCCTTTTTGTAAGGTGGAACATCATGGCAGTGTAACATCCCATGCTTGTCATCAGGCGAACAGATAAATGGGAATGAGCGAGTACAGCATTACCTGTATCTGTATCTGTTAACCATATGAATTATCTGTATCTGTATCCGTACTCGAACTGTTTACTGTGGAGTCAGAATGTCACTAGTTAGATTGTTCTAGTTAACTAAGACAGAAAGGGCTGTTTATCATAAGCACTGTTTTCCAATGTTCCAGGATGTCAGTGAATGTGTTTTGCCTGTGAGTGAATGTGCGATATGTTTAGAAGCCTGTCAATCAACTGTGTTCGGTACCTGTAATTGGCAGAGAGTTAAGAGGGATGGTTGTTATTATTCCTGCTAGACCGAGGGAGGGTGTGTGGGACGAGAGACGAGACAGCGAGTTGGGGAGTGAAGCTAGAGCGTAGCGCTCGGTCACGGAGATTTGTTGTTTTGGCGCTAGCTACGGCCCACAGTAGCCTGTATTTGGTTCAGAAATAAAGATCGAGCAAAAACCAGCTATCTTCTCCGAGTTTCTCATTTGAGGGACGCTACAATACAAAGAAATTTCAAGCTTTACAACATATCATACCATAAAATATTTTTGAGTGTATCTAAAGGATTCACAGGCATCTTTTTCACACCTGTCTGACTGACAGATTAAAACTTTACGAAATGCAATTTGATATGGGTTAATCAGAAATTATACAAGAGAACAAGATTTTTCATACTCAACATGACTTTCTTTTTTTAACTTTAAATTATTTTATGAACGGCTAACCTGCTCCAAGCAGGTTAGGTTCCAGAAAAGAGATTAACTCTGTGAAAACGCCGCCTACTGACCAATCAGCTCTCTGGAAAAATACATCACCATCTATAGGAAATCCCACAGACTGTTTTAGCCAATAGGCTGCTTTCTGGTTGCAGCGGTGATGTGGAGAAACTCTTGACTATGGCGATCCTACAGAAACTGATTAAAAGCCTCAGGCTAATGTTGCCTACAGGTTTTTACAGTACAGCAGGATCAGCCTACTTACTGCCTTTAAATGTCTTTAAGATTTTTTATTTGCTCCCAGTCAGTTTCACACAGCCTGATGCAGCCGTTAAAATAAATGGATTTTATTTTTCTTATGTGAGGCTGAATATTATGAGCAGTTTGGTATTGAAATAATAAATTTTTATATGAACA
Organism: Lepomis macrochirus; assembly: GCA_024633595.2. Classification (NCBI taxonomy): domain Eukaryota; kingdom Metazoa; phylum Chordata; class Actinopteri; order Centrarchiformes; family Centrarchidae; genus Lepomis; species Lepomis macrochirus. The sequence goes on along the minus strand of JALXJV020000013.1, from coordinate 35,583,048 downwards.
TAGTCTATCTATTTAGGTTAGTAGCCTATAGCTTTCTTAGGCCGACTACAGAGACTGTAGTCATGTTCCGTCCCACCTTTTGCACCCACATATCAAAATGTGAGTTTTCAGCAGCTTAAATGTTCAAATTCAGTCTTTCAAAAAAATTTTGAACTCATTTTATGGCATGAAGGGATTTTTCACTGCTTTATGAAATTAATTTACAACAATGTTTGGACACTTTTGAGTGTGTTAAATAAATTAATCTCATTTTTGAAGTGGCGATAAGTGTTATTTTTTAAGTGAGGGAGAACGGCCCGAGTCTTTAAATGTGAAAGGCCGACACACAGCCGAGCTGAAAGCTGATATTTTTTTATCAACGCATTATTATAGGCTACGCCTGTTCATTTAGATATTCACACAGACTGCGATTTTCTGTCTCCCTGCATGTGTCAGTTTCAGCCGTGCTACTGTCGTATTTCTGTAGTGTTACAGTTTAATCCTCAATCGTGAAAATATGACGCTCTGCTGACAGTGGACCTGTTCATGTCTGTTTGGTCATCTGCTGCTAACACCGCCTCTTTTATGTGAACGCGCTCCCGGCTGGATCGGGAAACCCTGGGTTAATTTACCGAGTTGATAACCAGCTTGGTCAATTTTTTCTACACCTTATTGGACGCTGTTGGGATATGGATGTCTCCAGAGTCAGTCAGAGCCACAATGCCGAGTGTGTTCGGCAAGTACTCTGACACCCAAGTCCTTATTGACTGTACAGAGATGAGATGTCAGATGCCTTCATCTTTACTCTTACAGAGTGAGATGTTTTCACAGTATAAATCCCACACTACCCTAAAAGGAATGATAGGCGTGTCACCGCATGGTGCTTTTTGTTTCCTCATTGTATTCTGGCTCAATCAGTGACAAAGAACTGTTTAGACAGTCTGGCACTATCCCTCTTTTAGATAAAGAGGGATAGTGGACAAGGGATTCAGAATCGATGACCTAGCGCTCTGCAAAGTTTACTACGGAAGCGTCTTGCTGCCATGGCAGAAAGAAAAAAAAGGATCAGTATCATGTTATAACATGATATTTTTCACGTTATAACATGATATTTTCATGTTATAACATGATATTTTTCACGTTATAACATGATATTTTTCACGTTATAACATGATATTTTTCACGTTATAACATGATATTTTCACGTTTTAACATGATATTTTCATGTTATAACATGATATTTTTCACGTTATAACATGATATTTTCATGTTATAACATGATATTTTTCACGTTATAACATGATATTTTCATGTTATAACATGATATTTTTCACGTTATAACATGATATTTTCATGTTATAACATGATATTTTCATGTTATAACATGATATTTTTCACGCTTTTAACATGATATTTTCACATTTTAACATGATATTTTTCACGTTTTAACATGATATTTTCACGTTTTAACATGATATTTTCACGTTTTAACATGATATTTTCACATTTTAACATGATATTTTCACGTTTTAACATGATATTTTCACGCTTTTAACATGATATTTTTCACGCTATAACATGATATTTTTCACGTTATAACATGATAAGTTTATATCTTTAAACTGTTCACGTTATAATGTGAAAAGTTGATCTCGGGCTGAGGTGGATTTCCCATGATACTCCAGTTGTGACTGGCACTTGACCTTTGCAACTGAACTGGCATGACAATGGCCCGCAACAGGGATACCCCACTGTTGAAATTTCTACGAAATCGCTGGTTTATCAGAAGAGTGCCTCTCACGCATGGAACAGGAACATGTAAGTAACATTTGAGTGTACTTTTTACGTAGCTCATTCTCCTTGGGCCTACCAATATATTATGCATAGCATGTTAGCTAACTTTCAGCTAGCCAGCCAGCCCTGGTTAACACAGTCCCGTGTGTTATTAGCTATTCATCGGGTGCGTAGTGATGAGATTACTGCGTGGCCAGAGTGAAAGTAGGCAGTAGACAGTTGCAGTGTCGTTAGAAAGTGTGCCCCCCGCCGTGAAGCGGTAACATTACGCTTAGTTACGCTACCCTCCGCGGTTGTGGTTAACGTTAGTAACGAGCCCCTATGGGGTCAGTTGAGAAAAATTATCCATGTGTAAAACCTGCCGGTACCGAATTCTGCCAGTCTGTCGAGAATTGCATGCACCTTGCTAACGGTCACTTATGCTGAGAAAAGAGGTGGATGCAAATCTTGGCACAACACCGGCTTCCAAATCAGTGCGCATAAAATGGTGCCCACGGACACACTTTAGTAGCCAGCATCAGCACATTGTAGCCAACGCTACACATGCTCTTGTGTAAACAATATTTTCTATGCACACGCGATGTATAAACAATACAGTTTTCAGGTGTCAGCAATATATCAATAATAAATTATGTATTTTAAATTAATCAGTATGTTGTCAAATATAGATATAAAACAGTTTCGGTTGTAAATGTTATAGATGACTGCAGCTAGGTTCTTGTTATACAGTGACATTTATGTGCAAGTGCAATTAATAAAACAATTTGCACTTTTTAAACAGAGTTACAAAGGGCACCTCTGTTTCTCCTCTTGTGTGTGAGTGCATGTAGGTGTGGTTGGAGGATGTTGCAGGTGTTTCCAGTCTTGTCCTTGAGTTATAATAATTATGTCTATCTTTACAGATTGATGCCACAGTCATTGACATAATGGATGATGACACTCTTGCTGGCTACATTCCAGCATATGGAGATCGAATAGCAGCAAGACGGTTCTGTCTGGAAAATAAAGGTACAAGTACAAAAGAATCCAGAAAACATTCGCTGCTTGAAAAACTGAAGAAAAAGATGGGCATTGATGGAAATGATGATAGTGAAAAGGAACAAGAGGAGACTTTTGTTGCATCAAAGCGGAAAAGAACTTGTGCAGTAAACAACAAATGGGCTGAAAAAAAGACCAGAAAAGTTGAGTTGGGGTGGATTCATGAAGGTAAACAAGTAAGAAAACGCAGAGGAGGGGGAACAAGGACCCTTGATGTACCCAAAGAATCAAAAAAAGCTGACATATTACAGTACGCTAAAGACCTTTTCTTCCCAAATGGGAAAAGTAAATTTGGAAGATTTGAGACATTCAGTCATGACATATTAGACTATCAGGAGGAAGCTGTTTTTGATGAAGATATCACAGTTGGGGAACTGTACACGGTACTTAGAATGGGAGTGTTAAGATTTTACCTGTGCACCAAGAGCCTGAGAGATGAGGATGGTGATAAATCTGATTTAAGCAATGATGAACAATTGAGAGACACACATGAAGAAGATGAACAATTTACTCAAACTGTTGTCATATTGTCACAAGATTTAAAGGATGTTGATGCAGATGCATTATCAGACACATCTGAGGTGATGTTTGGCCCCTTCCTTGGAGAACCCATGGCTAGTCAGATAGATGACACTTTGATATATCAACCCACCCTACAGTTTGAAGGAGATGACCTGGTCATCACACTTTCCCCAACAAGCACAACACCCATTACTCCAGACACAACATCTGTTGGTGAAGAGTCAAGGAGTTCTACTGCATCATATGATGTTGTGTGTGTCACAATAAAGCTTCACAGGGTCAATCTTCTGGAGGAGATGATTAACCAGTTCAAGGATCCAGCACTCCTCAAACACCCCTAAAATACACCTACATAGATGAAAAAGGAGCTGACGCAGATGGTGTCTCCAAGGGATGTGTATGCTACATTTTGGACTGAGTTTATGGACCACACAGCTGAAGGGGAGGACCTGAGGGTTCCATCACTGTCTCCTAAATGGCAGGAAGAAGAGTGGAAATCCATTGGCCGAATTCTACTCAAGGGATTTCAAGATCATGGATACTTTCCATGTCGGCTTGCCCCTGTTTTTACAGTGGCACTTATTTTTGGTGAGAAAGAAGTCTCAGATGATATGCTGTTTGAAAGTCTTCTCCTGTACATAAGTCAGTCAGATAGGGATCTGATAACGACTGCCTTAAAAGAAGATCTTTTAGATGAGGACAGGGATGAACTACTTGATCTTTTGGACCGCTTGGATGTAACAGCACTTCCAACTAAAGACAATTTGAAAGGCATCCTTCTAAAAGTGGCACACAAGCAGTTGATCCAAAAAACCAAGATATGCAGCAGAAAAAATGTCATTAATTGCTAGCCACTTCCTAAAAGAAGCATTTGTGAGCCCACAACATGTCCTGCAAATGTATGAAGATAAAAGCCAACAACAAGGAAGCTTTTGAAGTTGCTGGATGCATCTCCTACAACGCAAGCAGAGAACCAGAGCTTTCGTTTTCTGCAACAGTACATCAGAGGACTGGATGATGCAGGACTGAGAAGGATGTTAAGGTTTGTCACAGGGTCAGATATTATCTGTGTCAACAAGATTGAGGTCCTGTTCACACCAGTAGATGGACTGGCACGGCGACCAGTAGCACACACTTGTGGGCCGGCTCTGGAGCTGCCATGGACATACACTTCCTACCCAGAACTACGCGACTGAAATGGACAGTATACTGGTCGCTAAAAGTTCCTATAAGTTCACCATAGCTTAAATCAATTTAATCTTTTCAGGGCCAAGCCAATTAATGAAAAGGGCTGATGAATCCATGATAAGTGATGGTTAGATCCATTTAACACATATACTCAAGGTAAAGCATTGTAACATGAAAAAGTAAAGGAGTTGCATTTGGAGTGAATATACATGTATGCCATCAAGGAACTAAAGGATTCCAATCCTGAATGTTTCCATGACAAAGACAGAGGGCTTTATAAAATAAGAAGTTGAGATGTTTTGAACAACAGTAAAATATGTAATCAACAATGCTGCATTTGCAGTATCGTTTGAGGGTACTGTTAGACCTCATTTCTAAGTTTTAACTGTCAGAGTAATATTTGCAAAGTACGTTGGAAGCAATAAAGTACCTGTCTGTGCTTGATAGCTGGACGTGCACGTAATATTTAGAATTGTAGAAATACACACAGCTTCTTATTATCATTTGTTCCATACAGGTATGTTCCTTTTAAAGCTGTAACCCGTGTGTCTGTGTTGTGTTGTGTGTGTGTGTGTGTGTATGTGTGAGCTGCGATGCGTGCGTGCTTGCCGGTGAGTCAAGTCAGTGAGGGCGTGAGTGATAGGGTTTATTATGTACTGTTATTGCTTTTTGTTTTCTTAACTTGCTTTTGTCAAGTTTGGCTACACCAATTGTACTTACCTAAACAGCAGTCTACAGTTTTGGACATCAAATTTTATTTGCTGCTGTTTGTTCAAAACAAGCATGTTCTTTTTTGTTTTTTAAAAGCTGTTACTGTTACCTGTTGATGAGTTCCCACAGAGAGCAGTGAGTACAAGGTGTGTGTGTGTCTGTGTCTGTGTGTGTGAGAGAGAGAGAGAATGAGTGTGGGTTGGTGAGGGGCGATGATTTGTATTTGTACTGCTGTATTTTTTGTAATTGTTTTCAACAAGTTTTAGTTAGAGTAATTGCACTGACCTTAACAGCAGCCTATGGTTTTACACTTGAGTTTTTGGGTAGACACATCACTTTGTGATGTTGATGGCTGCTCTGCATGTTGTTACTACATAAATACAAAAGTAAATGCACAGTTGCACCTTTCAACCTGAATTTTCACTTTTGGTCATTTTCTGACAGATGTTTGTTTCGTCCTATGTTTTATTATTATGTGTATCCGTAGGGGGTGGAGCTTGAGCCATTGAAGCATATCAAGAATCAATACCTCTTTTTGTTCTCTATAAATGAAATTATTAAAAAAGAAGTTACTTGATCTCTGAAATTGTTTATTTATTCTTACATAATATTGACATTTGTGATTTGTTTATATTTTAGCAGTTCACAAAAAATCTGTTAAGTGGAGCTGTTGGTAGTTTGAATCTTGTCATCCCAAATCAAAACTATAAAATTCAAATTGAATTCACATTGAAAGCACAGAGATTTGGCAAATGTTGTATCAACAATGAAAAATGTCTCACACTGATGATAACAAAAATAAAAGGATACAAACCCTTAAGAAATACAAGGAAGAGCTATTAAGTTGAGTGTTTGGTGCCCCATCTCCTGAAGCAGAAAGTGCAAATCATGGTATTGGTAAACATAACTGAACAAACACACTGTTGCACATTTAGAAATATATTGGCAAACACTTCATCCCTCTTCCATTAACTCATTATATCGAAGTCATAATTTGTCAAATGTTAAATTAATTGCCAACTATTTTGATAATTGATTTATAATTATTTGATGACATATGCATGATATTTTTAATTCACTGATTTCCATTTATGAAATGTGAATATTTTCATAATATTGTCTGACATTTTTATGGAACAAACAACTAATGAAATTGAAACTAATGAAATTAATCCTTAGTTGCAGCCCTCCTATTCAGAAGCTCCTCACATAGCAGGCTAACCATTCAGTTTTATCAACCATTCAGTCTGGGGCCGTCACATCAATACAAAAAATGTTTTTGACACTCCAGAATCACAAATTTATGAGAATCACTTTTGGATAACTATGATATTAATGTATCTTAAAGTACACTAAGGGGAAGTCTTCCAAAATGGAAGCCTATTAAATGTCAAATTTAAGGACAGCATCAGGCACTTGGACATCCTCTTCTTAGAGCATTAACATACAGTAGTCTATGTTTTATATTTGTTTCATTTGTTTGTGGGTCGAAAACAGTCTCAGATTTTCAGCAGGCAAGGACCTCTTCCCTTGATGACACCTCATGAACTGCCACGTGGGACTGAATTGAATTGTTGAATTCAGGGACCTTAACCTATCTCAATAGTTTTAAGTGACCAAATGTACACGGTAGGTTAAATATTTTTTGAAACCACATATTATTTTTACTCTGCACTGAAACATTGTGATTATTTGTTTTGGATATTTTCCTCACAAAATGTTCAAAAGTAACCAAGGCATCAGTTGACATAATGTAGCCCTGCCTTAATCCACTGGTCAGAATTCCTGGTGTAATTTATAAGTATTTAAGAATGTATGCTCTCAAGAAGAGATATAGCTCTATGGCTTCATCTGCTGTGGTGGGTGAGAGTAAGAAGTTCTCTGCCATTATAAGGCAACACAGGCTGAAAACTGTTTCATCACAAGGATAAGGTCCTCTCTGTTGGCACTCTGGTTTACAAGCCTCCACTGCTTCCCGAGAGACCTCTTTCAGGTAATCTTGTCCTCCAAATAGACGAGGGATGGTATACATGAGAATAGGGCGTCCCCTTGGAGCTACTGCATTTCTGCTGCAGCGGATAATGTGGGTATTCCACAAATGTGCAACTTGCTGCAGTTGTTCCTGTAGTAGAAAAATATCAGTGAAAACACAGATCAATGTAACACTTCATATTTTGAGTCAATATTATACATGCAGACATATGCTCCCTGGACAAAGGGGAGAGTGGACATTATATCAACAATGTGTTTTGTAAAGTAAGATGACTGTTTACATTATTAATAATGTTAAAAGCTTGTAGCATCCAAGAGCCATAGCTAAGGGTTTTTGCATGTTGTGGGACAGTGAAAATATGTTTTGTAAATGCATGTCATGTATTCAACAGTAGACATGTGCACTGCTGTTCTAAAGTCTGTCCCTTTAACTGCAGACTTAATTAAGATTCATGAACATCACGAAGAACTCAGAAATCATGCTGATTGAAATACCTAGTTGTTGCATTAACATTATGAGCTTGCATTAAGTCATGCATGAGATGCTATTCATTCTTGTACATTCCTGATAATTCATGAATCATTATCTGAATGAACTCATGCTCTTTAACGTATTAAGTCATGAATGAATCCATGAGAATTCATATGCTTCTGCAGCAATCAACGAAAATCTAACCAAAGTTTCATCGGACTTTTGTAGCACACATAGACTGTTCTAAATATGTTAGATAGCTTCTCCATAGTTTATGGCTGCTTGTATATATTTTACTGTAAATTTTGCTTACAAATCTTGTGCAAGCTATATAAAAGTAGTGATGAAGCAGCAATCGGTCTGTGCCCTCCCCACCCCACATAACACACAGCATAAAAACAGCAACATAGACCTCTCATACCTCGATGGTGTTCAGACAAGTGAACAGGTCTCATACCTCGATGGTGTTCAGACAAGTGAACAATACAAGCTGCTTGTCCAAGAAGTCTCCAGAGAAACAGTCATTGTCTTTCAGCTCCTGAAGACGATTGATCCAGTATTGGGCATGATGCGTTCTCAAAAGGCCCACCAGCTTTCAATCCTCTGATTGTGATTACTGGACCCAGAAATATAACAGTTACTGACGTTACGACGATCCGTACTCCATCGTAAAAAATCTCTGCATCTGTGCTATTGTGACATTTTCTGTTCCCAAATCTGTACGTAATTCTGGCAGCTGTCCCCATCCTCTTCTCAACTTCTGCTATGAAATAGCCAGCGATGATTTTGGGATTGCTGTTTGTTGAGTATGCATGAAGCCATACCATGAGTCTTGAAAATCCATCAATCGCTCCATTTATACAAATACCAAATGGCTTTAGTTTGTCGTATGAGTCAACATGCCACATAAAATTAGGGCCAGGGTTAACGATGCAGGAGTCGCATCAGGCGATTTCTCCGTCTCTGCTCAACACCACGGGGTCTAGAAACTTTAACAAATGCCTCACTGTACTTTGGGTCACAACATACCCAGCTTGGATGCAGCAGAGATGGTGTAGTTTGTATCCGTGGAACCTTCCGTGTCCCTCCAGCTGATCAATGAGAAACGATGCTACTGCCAGAGGGTCAGACTCATTCTTCCTTCTGTATAGCCCCATGCATTTCAAAAATCCTTCTGAGAGTACGCATACTTATCACAATATTATCCACAGTGCTCAGTAACTGCAAAATCTCGCCATGTCTCAATCCAAGCATGAAATAGAACTTAATCAAATCCTGTAAATGAGCCATATTCCTTATTCCTATTCGTCCGTTCTGTTCTGCGCACACCTTTCCTCATTCAAACATGAATTTCATATTATAACATGCATGTTATAACGTGAAAAATATCATGTTATAACGTGAAAAATATCATGTTATAACGTGAAAGATCATGTTATAACGTGAAAAGATCATGTTATAACGTGAAAAATATCATGTTATAACGTGAAAAGATCATGTTATAACGTGAAATTATCATGTTATAACGTGAAAAGATCATGTTATAACGTGAAAAATATCATGTTATAACGTGAAAATTTTCACGTTATAACATGAAAATATCATGTTATAACGTGAAAAGATCATGTTATAACGTGAAAAATATCATGTTATAACGTGAAAAGATCATGTTATAACGTGAAAAATATCATGTTATAACATGATACTGATCCGTTTTTTTCTTTCTGCCATGGCAGCAAGACGCTTCCGTAGTTTACAGACCACCTTTTCTAAGTAAAAAGTCCCAGTTGTCTCATGAAGAAGTGCTGGTCACTCAGAACATTGCACGGTTAAGGATACATGTGGAGAGGACAATTAGAGCGCATCAAAGAGAACAAACTTTTGACACTGTTATCCCACTGACCATTGCTGGCAGTATCAACCAGCTTTTTGCTGTAGCCTGCCTCCTAACAAACTATCAAAACAAGCCCCTGGTAAAGGCTTGGGCCCAAGAACTGACTACTTGTTGACTGTTACGGAGGAGTATGTGTTGTTGTGGTGTTTGTCTTTTTTTTATTGCCAGGGTTCAATGGAGTGGTGATTGCTGACAGACTCCACCTGTTCTCGCTCAGCTACAGGATAAAGGAGGCGGGTCCTCCATGGGTCGGCCTCTCTCTCTCTCATTCCTTCACAGTGCGGGTCGGCGGCAGACGGTGCTCGGAGGGGAGCATGTACCCGCTTTTGTTTTCTGTTAGGTTTTTCCGTTTTAGTGGAGAATGTCTCCTGTGACCTTTGTTTCTTTTTTTGTTGTTCCTTTAATAAAGCGCTGGTTAATTTTTTTCATCAGGTGTCTCCCATCCTTACTTTCGGTATTTAACATCAATGATTACTCCCTGATTTCCTACTGGGACGTAACATTGACTTTACTGAGCCTCTCTGTATACTTGCACACTGAATGGCCTGTTCCCTAAATTAATTATTATTTTGATTATTATTGATATTTTTTTTTTACTTTGGTTTCATTTGTTTAAAATCTCAACTTTTATATTTAGTAAAATGTGTGTATCAAAATGCACATAGTAAAATATGAAATCAGAAAACATCTTTCATAAACATCATATAATCAAAATGAGACATGTATATGAAATGTTTTAATGTTGTAATTTTGTCAATGACAAATAAAGCTTTGTGAAAAAAATAATTTGTCTTATACAGTACCTATTTATGTAAAAATTACTGTGTAACCGTTTGACGAACATTTTACCTCTTTAGCAGCTGCATCAATCAGTAAATTCTTTTGGAGACAATCAGGTACTTCTGCATGTACACTTAGGCTACGTTCAGACTGCAGGCCTTAGTGCTCAATTCCGATTTTTTTTCACAGATCCGATTTTTTTGGTTTGACAGTTCACATTATAGTTTAAATGTGGCCCACATCAGACTCCAGAGTGAACTGTCCGCGGCCTGAAAGTGACCTGCATGCGCCGAGGAATAACACAGATGTCACACGCAGCACACTGTTGCAGGCTACGTAAGTAAACAAGGAGGAACAGAGGTTAGCTCACGGGAGACTCCCGTTTTTCATTGTCCTCTCACGGGTCATATTTTCCTTAATTATGACAAGTGTTCACAACTTTCTGTTCTTTTCATTATGGTTTCTGGCGCTGTACAACGCATCTGTCCTACTCTCTCCGTCTCTCTCTCTCTCTCTCTCTCTCTCTCTCTCCCTCTTTCTCTCCCCACTGTCTCCGCTCGGACAAATAGCATGCACGTAACTCAGAAGAGAGCTCGCAGTCCGGTGTATTTTAGGTAAAAGGAAGGGAATTTGTGAGCAGATGATAGCGAGGTAGAGAAGGAACAGAGCCAAATGTTTAATGATGTCTTTTTTGTTCATGGCGGCTCCATCTACAGCAGAACTGCTGCTCTACAATGACGTCAAAGTCGCATCAGATGCGACCTGAGTGTCCAGACTGAGGTCACATTTAAAAAGATCAGATCTGTATCGGTTTAGACCACATATGGAAGTGGCCCAATTCGAACCTGAAAAGGTCAGATTCCATGTGACTTGGCTTGTTCACGGATTTGGGTCACATTGGCCTGCAGTCTGAGCAGTAGCCATAGAAGTAAAACCGGTCCACTCTCTCTCTGATGACTGCTGTTACCTTCGGGTCAACATGCCTTGTTCCTCTGAGGATTCTTTCTGCAAGAGACTCTGCAGAGCTCTCTCCCCTCACAAAACACACCTCTCTAAACCGTGAGGAGGTGATCCCTAGGCCTCACGGAGCTGATGCCACTCCTGGTCTGCTGCCTGCTCTCTTGTTGCTGCCTCAATCTTATGGGCCATGTCCAGTGTGATCATCAAGCTTTTCAGATGGAAGTGCTCCTCCTCAGTGCACACATGCACACACACTGTTGGGGCAAGCCCACACTCCCCAAGAGGCAGCAGTGGGTAAGTTGGAGGGTCTTGGTGCATCTTGATGGACTTTGTTGGGGATATAGGTTGCTGGCAGCGAAGCACACTCAGCGTTTGTGCTAAGCCAAAGCGGTCTCAACAAGGGTCTTCGTCACTGATGCCCATGGTTGCTGCAAGAGGTTTTTCTGCAATGTCGAACTCTTTGTTCGGATCTTCAATCTGTTGCAAGGAGATGTCAAGTGGGTCCCCAACCAAGCCCTTGTAGAGTGTACTTCTGTAAAAGACAGTAATGTGTGTTGGGGAAATTTAGTTAAAGACAAGTAATCACTCCGCCCTGCTTGCCACGGTGCTTTTCATTAAAGCACTATGGAATATTTTTTACCTTAAAATAATTACGTTACAATAGTAATTTAGTTTTTCTTCATTTCTGATGTTGCAATACATTATACTTTCATTAAATCATGTAACATACTCTACCTTCTCTGTGGCTCAGGAGGTAGCGGGTTCGGGTTCGGAAGGTCTTGGCGGCTGTTCCGCCAGTGTGTGAATGTG
>JALXJV020000013.1:35541615-35570408 GCA_024633595.2 Lepomis macrochirus | reverse complement strand
AGTCGAGGTTCAGTGTCTTTTTACATAAATAGGTACTGTATAAGACAAATTATTTTTTTCACAAAGCTTTATTTGTCATTGACAAAATTACAACATTAAAACATTTCATATACAACATGTCTCATTGTGATTATATGATGTTTATAAAAGATGTTTTCTGATTTCATATTTTATTATATGCATTGTTTGATACACACATTTTACTAAATATAAAAGTTGAGATTTTAAACAAATTAAACCAAAGTAAAAAAAATATATCAATAATAATCAAAATAATAATTAATTTAGGGAACAGGCCATTCAGTGTGCAAGTATACAGAGAGGCTCAGTAAGGTCAATGTTACGTCCCAGTAGGAAATCAGGGAGTAATCATTGATGTTAAATACCGAAAGTAAGGATGGGAGACACCTGATGAAAAATTAACCACCCGTTTTATTAAAGGATCAACAAAAAAAGAAACAAAGGTCACAGGAGACATTCTCCACTAAAACGGAAAAACCTAACAGAAAACAAAAACGGGTACATGCTCCCCCTCCGAGCACCGTCTGCCGCTGACCGGCACTGTGAAGGAATGAGAGAGAGAGGCCGACCCATGGAGGACCCACCTCCTTTATCCCGTAGCTGAGCGAGAACAGGTGGAGTCTGTCAGCAATCACCACTCCATTGAACCCTGGCAATAAAAAAAAAGACAAACACCACGACAACACTTACTCCTCCGTAACAGTCAACAAGTAGTCAGTTCTTGGGCCCAAGCCTTTACCAGTGGCTTGTTTTGATAGTTTGTTAGGAGGCAGGCTACAGCAAAAAGCTGGTTGATACTGCCAGCAATGGTCAGTGGGATAACAGTGTCAAAAAGTTTGTTCTCTTTGATGCGCCTAATTGTCCTCTCCACATGTATCCTTAACCGTGCAATGTTCTGAGTGACCAGCACTTCTTCATGAGACAACTGGGACTTTTTACTTAGAAAAGGTGGTCTGTAAACTTTGCAGAGCACTAGGTTATCGATTCTGAATCCCTTGTCCACCATTACAGCCATATCTTTATCTAAAAGAGGGATAGTGCCAGACTGTCTAAACAGTTCTTTGTCACTGATTGAGCCAGAATACAATGAGGAAACAAAAAGCACCATGCGGTGACACGCCTATCATTCCTTTTAGGGTAGCGTGGGATTTATACTGTGAAAACATCTCACTCTGTAAGAGTAAAGATGAAGGCATCTGACATCTCATCTCTGTACAGTCAATAAGGACTTGGGTGTCAGAGTACTTGCCGAACACACTCGGCATTGTGGCTCTGACTGACTCTGGAGACATCCATATCCTAACAGAGTCCAATAAGGTGTAGAAAAAATTTACCCAAGTTGCGATTATCCTGCTGACTGTGGACTGATGTATGTTAAAACGATCACCCAGATCTTTCTCCTTCAGACCCAGCGACAGGTACACCAAGAACAGGAACAGTTCATCGATCATTGGAAGGCATCGGCTCTGGTGGGGGGGTAGGGGGACAAGTGTTTTTGTAATAACAATAATCATTGTATAATAACAATGACCAGTGGTCATAAATGTATATATGTGATTTTAATTAGATTGAATTAAATAACAGTGTTCTCTTGGGTGCTGATTTATCAGCAAACTGCTTTTAAAAACAAAATAATCTAAGTATGAACTATGCCTACTGGTCAACGAGGTGGATCAGTAGCCTTGTCAGAAGCTGGTGTTGTGCTGGAAGTAGATGATCGTGTACCAACACGCACGATTCTCCTTGTTGCAGGTTCAGCCAGTCTCCAAAATGCCTGTAAATGGCGATAACAGGCAAATTTGAAAGAGTGAATGAAAATTATTATTTTTCAATCAAAGCATAACTCATTGCCCTAGTTAGATCCAATCCAAAATCGAATCACCTTGTTTTAAAGTTGAGTTAATGTCAATTCTGATTTTATTACTGTACTTTAATTTGTCCTGTTATTTTTTATTTATTACAATACAGGGAAAGACTAAAAGCAACACAGTGTGCTCACATAAAAGAGTTGCTTTCATATGTCAAAGTAAAAATAAAGGTCAATGAATATGAACACAACTTAGGTCTGCAACAAAATTCATATCCAATAAGGTATGCATGCTAAATATATCATATGACACAATATGTACCTTGTAGGGTTGAGCCGGATACTCCGCTGAAACGAGTATCTGGTACGGATAAAGCATTTTTGCGAGTACGAGTATCATACGAGTAATACGAGTCAATATCTGTACTCGGGTTGAAAAAAAATCGTTACTGCGTAGCTGACTGTGCGCCCTCTCTCTCTCTCTCTCTCTCTCTCTCTCACACACACACACACACACACACACACACAGACCTATGCTGCACCACGAAGCGGGTTCAACAAACCCAGGATATGTTTTTGTTATCTGGCTTCACTAACCCTAACAACCGCGATCGGCACCACGAAGCTGGTTATCAACTCGGTAAATTAACCCAGGGTTTCCCGATCCAGCCGGGAGCGCGTTCACATAAAAGAGGCAGTGTTAGCAGCAGATGACCAAACAGACATGAACAGGTCCACTGTCAGCAGAGCGTCATATTTTACGATTGAGGATTAAACTGTAACACTACAGAAATACGACAGTAGCACGGCTGAAACTGACACATGCAGGGAGACAGAAAATCGCAGACAGTGTGAATGTCTAAATGAACAGGCGTAGTCTATAATAATGCGTTGATAAAAAAATATCAGCTTTCAGCTCCGCTGTGTGTCGGCGTTTCACATTAAAAGACTCGGCCGTTCTCCCTCACTTAAAAAATAACACTTGTCGCCACTTCAAAAATGAGATTAATTTATTTAACACACTCAAAAGTGTCCAAACATTGTTGTAAATTAACTTCATAAAGCAGTGAAAAATCCCTTCATGCCATAAAATGAGTTCAAAATTTTTTTGAAAGACTGAATCTGAACATTTAAGCTGCTGAAAACTCACCGTCCCACCTTTTGCACCCACATATCAAAAGGTGGGACGGAACATGACTACAGTCTCTGTAGTCGGCCTAAGAAAGCTATAGGCTACTAACCTAAATAGATAGACTACGTTCATATAAAAATTTATTATTTCAATACCAAACTGCTCAGAATATTCAGCCTCACATAAGAAAAATAAAATCCATTTATTTTAACGGCTGCATCAGGCTGTGTGAAACTGACTGGGAGCAAATAAAAAATATTAAAGACATTTAAAGGCAGTAAGTAGGCTGATCCTGCTGTACTGTAAAAACCTGTAGGCAACATTAGCCTGAGGCTTTTAATCAGTCTCTGTAGGATCGCCATAGTCAAGAGTTTCTCCACATCACCGCTGCAACCAGAAAGCAGCCTATTGGCTAAAACAGTCTGTGGGATTTCCTATAGATGGTGATGTCATTTTCCAGAGAGCTGATTGGTCAGTAGGCAGCGTTTTCACAGAGTTAATCTCTTTTCTGGAACATAACCTGCTTGGAGCAGGTTAGCCGTTCATAAAATAATTTAAAGTTAAAAAAGAAAGTCATGTTGAGTATGAAAAATCTTGTTCTCTTGTATAATTTCTGATTAACCCATATCAATTGCATGCTTAAAATAACATACCATTAAAGCCCCGCCCATTTCAAGACAACCCCGCCCACTTCCGGACTAGGCCCCGCCCAATCCGAGTACGGATATGGATACAGATAAATCATATGGTTAACAGATACAGATACAGATAATGCTGTACTCACTCATCCCTAGTACCTTGTATAGAATCTGATGTCATCATCCGATGCTGAAAATCTCACCAAGCCAAACGACTGCTTCAGTGAAACCTCCTCCAGCCTCTTTTGCAGCTCTTCTATCACCAGCTGCTGGGCCTCGAGTTTCTCGTGTGCTGTATCTAAAGCTGATGGTTCTGATTTTGTATCATAATCGTGGCACTGAAGCAACACTTCAACATCCATCTCTTCCTCTTCAATTAATTCGTCCTCTGGTCGTTGTGTTCTTTCCCAGACGCTTGGTCTGGCTGCCGGCAGAGAGTAGTCGTTCCAGGCGAACAACACAGGTACAGCCCCCTCTTTTAAGCGTCGTCGCCCTCCTTGAATAACATCAGTGGTGACGAAATGCCTACCTCAGACTGTTGTGGTCGTCTTAATTACTAAATTCTTACGTCTAACATTGTGTATCCATGATTTTCTAGAGATTTCATCCTTTGGGAAGTGATGAAAGCTTACGGTGGAGTTGAACTTCCCTGACATTGTGCATTGTGGTGCACAACAGAAATCACTGTTTGGATTCTCCCACTTCTGGTACTTCATTTGTCTTGACAAAGACATTTTTCTTCACATATTAAAATCCAATAAAACGTAAACAATAACTTAAGTAATAGCTAGCTAGGTTAGCATAACGTTAGATATCGCCGTCAGTCCATTACTGTAAGCTAATAACGTAATACTGATGATCCGATGTGAACACAAGATAATAATTTTAACCAATTAAAAGAACAAAGTGATGAAGTGAAAACTTAATATTGCTGTCAGGTCATCTACTGCAATCGTACTGCTACCAGAGACTGCTGTTACCGCACTATCTTCGAAAAGCGGAAGTAATGAGAGATGCTTTCCGGTTTGGTCATGTGATGCTCGACATAAAGCAAATCCACAGTCCCTTGAACCGAACCTATAAAGATTCATACATGCCTTTAATAAAACATCTTTTTAGTGGAAATCTCATTAGAACAAATGCTGGTTGAAGCTCAGGTATATTTTCCACATTATTTGTCAAATATAATGGGGATACTTCTTATGCAGCTGTAGAAAGTAATAAAGTAGCTTAGGATAGGCCTATGTACAGTATGTGTTTTCTAGCCAATGTATGAATGGTAAATTTATGCGAACAGGTTTTTAGAGAAATAAAGACCCAACAAAGACTGGTCCTCTTTGGTCTGCTTTGTTCAAACAAACTTATTAACCTATTGATTATTGAAACAAAAAAATATTTTGGTTTATTGATTTAGAAATGCTGTTCTTGCTTCTAGTAGGGTACAAAAAATAGTCCTCCACGGTCAGAATAACTCCCTCCTTAGCACCGGTAAAGATGTAGCCTTTGTTTTTGGTAGTTGTATGTAACCGTTTGTAGCCTTGAGATGTTAACGTCAGTCAGCGGATTGATATGACAAGAAGTGACTGCTTAAATCTGTGTCCATACAGTCATAGCAACAGTAAATTATGATTATCTGTGGTCGGTTTTCTACAAATATCAGACTTAGAATGCTGTGATTAACCAAGAACAGAAAACAGAATTTAACAGTGGCATTTAATAGGAGTTAGGCCTAGTTCATTTGGGATTCCCCCGGGACATGACGCAAGTCTGGATGGCCGAATCCTGTGCTTGTTCCAAAAGTCGCATTCGTTCAGGTCTTTATGGAGCTAAAAGAGTCTCAATAAAGATAAATACACGCACTACATTCACATATGCACACACAGGATTCATATATGCACACACGTGATTCATAAATACACACACAGGATACACAAATGCACACAAAATTGACAAATGCACACACAAAATTAAAAATGCACAGAAGATTGACAAATGCACACAAAATTCACAAATGCACACAAAATTCAGAAATACACACAAAATTCACAAATGCACACAAGATTCAGAAATGTATTTCTGATGCACACACAAATATATCTTGGTTTACAAACTGCTTGGGGTCCGTGAACTTCACTGCATTTGTGTGTGAATTTTTTTTATACAGGGAATGATCTGCAACCAATCAGATATCTCCCTTGTTTCAGCCAATCACAAGAACGCACCCCAAGAACGCGGGCAGTCTCTGACTGACTTCAACATGACTTCTGGCAAGAGGGGAGTGTAACTCTGCCGGTTAACGTTAGCGATGCTAGGGTGAGACAGGCCATGAGAAGGTGATACATTTATCTTATTATTTCCACATTTGCTAGTATAAAGAGATAGCTAGTCTCTCATCTAACTATTCTTATTGCCATCTGCCTGGTAGGGTTGGGAATCTGACATGGGAAATTTTTAAAGAAATACAATTAATTTTATTCCTGGGAAAAAAAAATTGGTTCTGCTTATTGTTTCTAAACACGACATAAACCTTTTATTATTGCAACAAAAATGCTTCCTATCTTTAAGTACTTATCTATGCCTCTGTCCGACCCACTAACTTAGGTTAGGCTATTACAGTTTTTTACAATCTCTATGACATTTTTTTCAATACTTTTAACAAATTTCCTAAACTCTTAACACAGTTAGCACTACATCCGTCTGTATAAGCTATACTATTAACACATTTGTTGTTGCTTTAACACAAAATGCATACAATTAACACAAATTTAAAATGCTTGAACTTCTTTTACACACAAGCTCAACCAAGACCAAAACAATGTAATTTTACAGTCAAATTTACAAATGCTTTCACACTGTATGTCAGAACAGATAACATCATGTTCTAAACATAACTTATATAGGCTAAAGTCAAAGTGAACAGCTGTTCATATTGTGAACTGAAACACAAATATATTCCCTGTATCTTATTACAGTGCTAATGAGAAACAGCTTATTGAAGTTATGCAAATATATAAATCACAGCTGATTCCCATCTGGGAAGCACACTCAGGTGTTGAGGTTCTTTCAATCGCATGATCATTATGTTATAAAAGAGGACTCTTTGGGCTGATCTTGTGTGAAAAAGGAAAAATATAGAGCAACACAAGAAAGAAAGAAAGAAAGAAAGAAAGAAAGAAAGAAAGAAAGAAAGAAAGAAAGAAAAAATGCCTGCATTTACTAAACCCAACAAAACAAAAATGTAGAGAGGCATCAAAAGAAACTACAGTGCAAAACACAATCTATGATCAACACAATATACTGTCTATTGTATAAGGGCAGACCTGACACATAAAATAATGCAGTTTCTGTAATTTCAGCTGATGATAGTGTTTTTTTGTCATTGTGTTGTGGTTGACTAAATGTTCCTGTTGGAAGAGAACATGTGTTAGTGTTTTGAATGATTATTTGATTTTGAAACATGTTTGCAGTGTTTTGTTAGACATAGTGTATTGTGTTAGTGTATTATTGTATTTTGAAAATTAGTTTTGGAGTTTAGTTTACAATGTGTGATTTTGAGCATGAAATTAACCGTTTTGCCAATTGTGTGTTTTAGGTGTGTTGGTGCGTTAAGAGTTTAGGAAACTTGTTAAATGTATTGAAAAAACTGTCATAGTGATTGGAAAAAACGTCTCGGGTTACGTAGGTAACCCTTGTTCCCCGAGAAAGGGGAACGAGACACTGCGTCGGTGACGACACTATGGGAACGCCTTTAGGCGTGGCAGGGCTGAATGCGAATGAAAACTACTCCAATCCTATTGGCTTAATGAGAACGGTAGCATGTGACGGCGTAACCGTAGGCATATATAAGCACGCCGGCACATAGGTACATTAGCTCTTACTATGAAGCAAGGCACTCCAGGCGGGAGAGGTGCGGTGAACCCGACGCGAGTGTCGTTCGCTCCCTTCTCGGGGAACAAGGGTTACCCACGTAACCCGAGACGTTCCCCTCGAGGGGAACTCGAACTGCGTCGTTGACGACACTATGGGAACGAGATACCCACTATGCCGCGCCGAATCCCCACCTGCCCTAGCGTGCAGGCAACCAGTGGGCACGACTTAGAGAGAGAGCGCACGGGTGCCGGGTGCGGAGGGAAGGTCCAGACTATAGAAACGAATGAAGGTGTGAGGAGTGGCCCAGCCAGCTGCATCACAGACCTCCTGCAGAGATGCTCCAGAGAGGAGAGCCGTGGAGGCTGCCATGCCTCTCGTGGAGTGAGCCCTACAGCCATAGGGTGAAGGCAAGTTGCGCACCTGATAAGCCAGGGAGATAGTCTGAACGATCCAATTGCTGATCGTATGTTGGAAGCGGGGAGCCCAGCCTTGGGGGACCCGAAACACACCAGCAATTGGTCTGCCTTCCTCCATTGAGAGGACCTCTGAGTATACGTACTCAGTGCTCTGACTGGGCAGAGCAAATGCAGTCTCTCATCTTCTGCCGTCACATGAGGTGGAGGATGGAATGCCTGCAGTACCACGGGACCCATTGCGTTGGACTGCACCTTAGGAATGTATCCTGGAAAAGTGTGCAGGATGGCCCTCCTATTCCCTGGGGCAAACTCCAGGCACTGTGGAGCAGTTGACAAAGCCTGGAGGTCCCCACACCCTCCTCAGAGAAGTGATAGCGCAGGAGAAAGCCATCTTCAGGGTCAAGTACTTGGCCTCAGCCGACTCAAGGGGCTCGAAGGGGCCTCAGCCAAATCTTAGAGCACCACTGCCAGGTCCCAGGTGGGAACTCTGGGCGAGTCACAGGTCTCATCCTCCGGGTCCCACGGAGGAATCGTACGACTAGTGGAAGCCTCCCCAAAGACCCATCCCTACAAAGGGTGTGGAAAGCTGATATAGCTGCCACATACACCTTGAGGGTGGATGGGGAAAGGCCTGCAGAGAAGCGGTCTTGCAAAAACTCCAGTACCTGAACCACCGGGCAGGTAACTGGGTCCAGCGTGCGTTCTCTGCACCATGTAGAGAAAACCTTCCATTTGATGCCGTACATCCTCCGTGTGGATGTCTCGACAGCTCCTGTTGTTAGGCCCGCCTCTAGGTACTGCGCCCCCTCAAGGGCGAGACCCACAGCCGCCACAGGGCGGGGCAAGGGTGAAGAACCCGGCCCCCTTCCCGGGACAGCAGGTCTCTCCTCAGAGGGACCTGCCATGGCGGACCTTACAGGAGATCCAGCAGGTCTGAGAACCACACCCGGGTCGGCCAAAACGGCGCTACTAGTAGTAGCCGAATACCGCCCTGACGGACCCTCTCCAGGATCCCCGGAGCAAAGCTGACTGGGGAAAAGTGTACAGACGTAGCCTCGGCCACGAAGTGCACCATGGCGCCCAGCCCCTAGTGGGGCCGGAGGTGTCAGGGAAAACCATAGAGGACAGTGCGTAGTCTCTTGAGACGCTAAACAAGTCCACGCCTATGGGCCCGAACCTTACGCGACAATGACTCCACCACCTCGGGTGGAGTCTCCATTCCCCGGCCTCGGCCCCTGCCTCGACAGCAAGTCTGCTCCCTGATTCTGAAGTCCCGGAATGAACATCGCTCTGATGGACAGTAGCTTCCGTCAGGACCACCGGAGGATCTGGTGCGCCAGTCTGCATAGAGGGCGCAAGCGCAGACCCACCTGGTGATTCAGATAGGCCACCACTGCCGTGTTGTCGGACCTGACAAGAACGTGGTGACCCCGGAGTTCGGGCAGGAAGCTCCTCAGAGCCCGGAACACCGCCAGCATATCGAGGCAATTGATGTGCCATGACGAATGATGCTCCTGCCAGAGCCCCTGCGCCGAGCGGTCTCCCATGACCGCTCCCACCCAGTGAGGGAAGCGCCTGTCGAAAGCGATTACACGCGCGACAAGATGCCCCTAACTTGGGTCCCTGGGACAAGAACCAAGGCTTTTTCCAATCTGATAGGGCACGAAGACATTTGTGCGTGACCCGTATCAGGCGGAACGGATTTCCCCTCGGGGAGAATCCCTTGGTCTTCAGCCACCACTGTAGGGCCCTCATGTGCAGTAGACCAGAAGGTATTACGCTGGAAGCTGCTGCCATGAGGCCTAATATCCTCCGGAAGTGTTTTCCTGTGATGGCGTGGCCCAACTTCACTCTCTTTACTGTGGTCAAAATGGACTGGATACGTGCTGGAGACAGCTGTGCCTGCATCGTTCCTGAGTCCCACATCACCCCTACGAACACAGTTCTTTAGGTGGGCTTCACACTTTTCTTCACGTTGAGCCTCAGCCCTAAACGTTGAAGATGAGTGAGAACGACATCTCGATGCCGAACCGCCAACTCCCGAGACTGCGCCAGGATTAGCCAGTCGTCGATATAATTGAGCACTCTGATGCCCTGGAGTCTCAGGGGGGTTAGTGCTGCATCCATGCATTTGGTGAAGGTGTGAGGAGAGAGTGCTAGGCCGAAGGGAAGGACTCACGCCCCCGAAGGCAAACCTCAGGAACTTCCTGTGGGATGGATGGATATATGGAAGTACGCATCCTTGAGATCTATGGTGACAAACCAGTCCTCAGACCGGATGTGACTCACGATGGCGGGGATGGTGAGCATCTTGAACCTGTATCTCCTCAGAGATCGGTTCAGGACCCGCAGATCTAGGATCGGGCGCAGGCCTCCGTCCTTCTTGGGGACGATGAAGTACCGGCTGTAAAGCTCGCCTTCCAGCGGGGGAACGACCTCCACCGCCCCTTTTTCCAGCGGCGTGCGCACTTCCTGTCCCAGCACCGGGCGCTGCTCCGGGAGTACCTTGGTCTGGACTACCCCATAGAACCTGGGGCGGACTGCAGTCTAGACTGCAGTCCAGACTGCAGTCTGTATCCCTCGATGACGGTGCGTAGGACCTCAGGAGATATGTCTGACATGCTCCGACATTGGCCGACAGCCGCCCCTCGGGAAGGTTCGGTGGTGGTTAGCGCGTCCCGAGTAGGGTTGGGTATCGAGTTCAATACTTTTTAGGCACCGACCGAATTGCTTCAATACCACTGAGTATCAAAAAATGCCTTGTCTTTCGGTACCAAAGTTCGATACCTAAAGGTTCGATACCTAAAGGTTCTTGTTAACGCCAATGAGCCAATCAGCATGCAGCATTCTTGATGTGCCCACATCTAAAAGTGATTGTAATTGGCTGTAGTGATGTAAACACTAGCTCACGCCGGTTACGCCCAGAGACGTAAAAGACGTGGAGAAAATCAAACGTGTGGCTTGATGCAACAGCGCGCGATGCAATATTTGCGACATAAGATAATTGCTGCTAAGAGCGGCGGCACGACAAACCTGGTGAAGCCCTTGACTGTGCGTGAATAAACTTAAGAGCAGAAAGCCGCTCCGTCTTTGCTGCAACAAGACAGAGCTGGTGCATCATCGTCTCAGCGCCCTGCTGCCACCGAGCCTGCTTCAACACGCCCACCGTACGAGCAGCGTTGGGCAGCAGCGTTGCTACAAGTAGCACCGTTACTAGTTTAGCTACATTTCTCAGTAGCTTGGTGGCAGCGTCGCTGTTTTCTGAATCAAATCAAAGCTCTTTTATTGACAGAGTAGCGGCAGCTTCCACACACGCTACATTTTACCAAGTGTTTCTGAAGGATCAGTTAAGTGACGGCACCGCCGCGCACGGACCTGCATGTGCAGCCGGCGGAAGATGGCGGTGACATCCGGTACCGATATTTGGGCTTATGTCTGCGACTTTGCTGCAGATGGATTAAAGACGCGCGGCTGAGTTTCCTTTCTATTGTGATAGTTGTCGCCTGGACACCTCTTCCTCTAGTGAGGAGGAAACTTTGATATGTAGAGGCAGAAACTTGTTTCCATGAGAGATTTTCTCTCTCTCTCTCTGGCCTGTTGCCATGAATCTTTAGGTTGCCATGGTGCCAGAGCACAAATTCACATATAAACAATAAAAAATATATAATTAATAAACAATGAAATTACATTATAAAAACTAAAATAATAGGAATAAAAACAACAAAAACACAATATAGGCTGATGTTACATTGAAAATATGTCTTGCTTTTTTCAAAGGAACAATTATTAAAATAAACTATTAATGATAATAATGTGATAATTAAGTTACTCTATAAAAACAATGGTTCTCCGTATGTTGAGAAAATATACAAATTTTATACCAATAAAATTGGTATCGGAAAAGGTATCGTTCAGGAACCGGTATCGAAGTTGAGGTATCGATATCGGTATCGATATCGAAAATCTTTGAACGATACCCAGCCCTAGTCCCGAGCGCCTCGGCGGCGGGAAAACTGCGCTAGTGGCCACTCTGGAGGGGACCTCAGTCGGCCTCCAGGGCTGAAACACAGAGTACTGCCAAGTGAGCAGGTCCTGACTGAGGGTGCGCAGGAGCGTCACTTCGCGTCCCAAGCTGCTTGAGGGGGACCGCGAGAAACCACACTCTGCTTGCAACGTCTGCCAACGGAACCAGCCCCTCGGGGCTAGTGGTCGGTATCTCGTATGATTCCCAGGTGGACCCCTGAAGTGCCAGAACGGCACCGAAGATCCATGGTGAGTGAGTCTGGATGCCGCCTGACTGCAGACCCTCGGGGCAGGCAGTACGGTGTGGACTCAATGGTTCTGCGTCCCGAACGTGTAAACGGCGGGATAATGTCACCCGTTGCCATGACGGAGGGGACCTAGGTCGGCCATCATGCTCGCCGCGCCTCTGTGACATCGCCGGCGGAACCAACCCTCGGGGCTGGTGGTCGGTATTCCTAGACGATTTCGGACGGTCTCCTGAAGCGGGCTGCCAGGAAAAAGCCGCCGATGAACTGCAGTCTGGGAGCCGACCTTCTGGCTGACTGCCGCCCCTCGGGGCCAGCAGAATGGTGAAGGCTAGCACGTCCCGAGAGCCTCAGCGGCGGGAAACAGCGTAGTCCCAGAGCGCCCTCTACCCGCTGGCATCGTCCCGCAGCCGCGGTCCTTGATCCCCGCCGTTCGCTGTACTCCAGCAGCTGGGGAGTAGACAGCTGGGCGGAGAATGTTATCCCAAGACTTACATAACTCATTATGCATTTTAGTCTGGAAAAAGACGGCATGGGGATGCCGAGAGGTTCCTCAGGAAGCGATCATCCAGTTACTACAATGATAATTTTTACAGTGTACCGGCATTAAGCTTCCTCACAGCCTGTGGCCAATCAGGGATGAGCTGAGCCACAGCCCGCGTCACCACTTCCAGCAGCTTAACATAGTCGGCCGCGGTGCTCTTCTGATGACGTCGGCCCGACACCCGGACGTCATTGTCCTCCGCCATGATGCTAAACACATCTAGCTCCTCAGAGCTAGAGTGCATTTGTCTCCCCGAACGGAGAAAGCCGAGAACGGGCTCCCGAACGGAAATGAGGAGAGTCGGAATCAGCAGATGAAGGCAGAGAAAGGGCATCAGCCGTCTCAAGATCCTCCAGCAGGTCCTGCTACAATCCCCATGACCGAAGCCGTCGGTCTGCCTCGGCAACCGCGGGGCTCTAAGCCACGGGGAGAGCGTATCCTGCCGTCCTCTGAGAAGAGTGCCATGCGGGACCTCAGTACCCGCATGAGCTAGGCCTCGCAATGACCACAGCCAGCTCCCTCGAGAGCTGCTGTAACGTGCGGCAGACCTAGACAAGCAACACACAGTACGTGAGAATCTCCTACCGTGAGAAGCCTTCTGCAGGAATGCACACATCTGCGGAACTGGTTCGACTCAGAGGACATGCTGCGACTTCCAGGTGAGTATTACTAGCCATTTCTTCTTGGATGTGGGAGCTTTCACAAACAACATACGCCAAAGTGCCTGCTGAATAGAAAAAAGCTAATGTACCTATGTGCCGGCGTGCTTATATATGCCTACGGTTACGCCGTCACATGCTACCGTTCTCATTAAGCCAATAGGATTGGAGTAGTTTTCATTCGCATTCAGCCCTGCCACGCCTAAAGGCGTTCCCATAGTGTCGTCACCGACGCAGTTCGAGTTCCCCTCGAAGGGGAACTGTAATCAACAAAGGAGGATTACATACTAGAAGAACCTAAGTTGATTAATGATGGCCGATTTTCTACAGTGTCGTAAAGTTTTAATCTGTCAGTCAGACAGGTGTGAAAAAGATGCCTGTGAATCCTTTAGATACACTCAGAAATATTTTATGGTATGATATGTTGTAAAGCTTGAAATTTCTTTGTATTGTAGCGTCCCTCAAATGAGAAACTCGGAGAAGATAGCTGGTTTTTGCTCGATCTTTATTTCTGAACCAAATACAGGCTACTGTGGGCCGTAGCCAACGCCAAAAACAACAAATCTCCGTCACCGAACGCTATGCTCTAGCTTCACTCCCCAACTCGCTGTCTCGTCTCTCGTCCCACACACCCTCCCTCCGGTCTAGCAGGAATAATAACAACCATCCCTCTTAACTCAGATACAGATACAGATAATTCATATGGTTAACAGATACAGATACAGGTAATGCTGTACTCGCTCATCCCTACCTATAATACAGGAATTCTAGTGTGTATAAGCTGTTATCATTCTTTTTCTATGCAGAATGTACAACATGCCCTTGAATCCATACTTCAAGTCTAAGAATGATGAATATTTCCCATTTATGTGTTCGCCTGATGACAAGCATAGGATGTTACACTGCCATGATGTTCCACCTTACAAAAAGGGTGGGAAAACCTGCTCATTGGCTGCACCTCACCACGTTTCAGCTCTGAATGAGTTAGTCCCTACGGGGCCTGGGGCCAGTGCCAACGCCTGTGTGAACTGGAACTTGTATTACAATGTCTGCAGCGCTGGGGACCACAACCCTCACTTAGGAGCCGTCAGTTTTGATCACCTATGCCTGGTTAGCCATATTCCAGGTAAGAAGGGCTTTGATATGTGCATCAATATATTTGGATGTGAACATGTGGAAGAAAAAACACGGAGAGAAGTCAGGTTCTTGTAGGTTTTGTTGGATGGTGTGGGACTGACGTTCTGTCATCCTCTACCACCGGTTTATATGATTTAGCATCTAAGAGTCATAGCATAGTCTAGCTTTCCTCTGGCCGGAGAGAGCTTATTAAAGTGTAGTTAAAATGCTGCCTCATAGTGACATTTTATTTGCATCCCGGTCTGTCTCTCTCTTCCCTAGGTTGTCACGCTGGAAGGCTGGATGGAGCTCATGTTTTATTTCATGGATTGTTATTCCTTCTGGAGTTTCATATTTTTCATAATCGTCACCATTCTAAGTAACTTAGTTAACAACCTTATTATTTGACCCTCCTCTTCTCAAAACACCACCTCAAAATAATGTTTTGGAATTCTTCCAGACTGATCAATTTGGTCTGTAAAGCTGGTTAAATAACTTAATTGACAGCAATTAGGGGATAGAAGAAGAAGATTTCCATTTGCATTAACACAGCCAAAATGGTGTCATAAATAAAACTGAAAAAAGACAAATGTCCTAATGCAGCCAGAGGTTTGCCACATGTTTATGTTTTGATCATATTTTAATAGAATAGTTTGTTATTTTAAGTAAAAATATTAACTGTAAATAAAGTGTATATATTTGGTTTAATGTCATGTTTATTTAGATTGCAATTGTTTTCGCATATTTTGAGTCATTTTTAATTGTATTTACATTAGTTTGTTTTGACTGTGACATTAACCATGACCCAGGAGAAACCCGAGAGAGGACAATGAGAAATCTGAACCACAAATCAGAATCAGAAATACTTGATTGATCCCAGAGGGGAAATTCTTAAACGGGGTTCTCTCAGGAAAATCGGGTGGGTTGGTATGATTTTGAATGTTGTCAGGCTTATTTGTGACAAGAGGAGAAGTGATGAGGGTCATTTTTTATTAATTCAATTCAATTAGCTTTATTGGCATGACTGTATAACAGTATTGCCAAAGCATCATACATACAACATAAGAATAATCAACCCTATACATTTCATTAAAGAATTAAAGCGTAAAGTAATCAAAGCTGAATGTGTTTATGTTAATATATATATATATATATATATATATATATATATATATATATATATATATATATATATATATATATATATATATATAAAAATAAAGTAAATAAACAAAACAGTATCGTGTGTGTTCAAAAAATAAAATAAAATTAAAAAAATAAACAAAACAGTAAGCGTGTGTGTGTGTGTGTGTGTGTTATGGACATGAGGTCTGATGCTGTAACTAACCTGTAAGGCTCATTTACCTGTGGGCTGTAGTTGGGTCGTTTATATATCCAGCAGAGCACTGCACTCTGAAATGTGTTACAAACACAGGACCTTCAGTCTGCTGTAGCCTACATCAGGCAGGACAGACCTAATCCTTACCTTTATTGCAGGGGAGTCTGGACTTCATGAAGCATTTTATGCAGTAGTCAGAGTGAAGAGTCAGAGCAGGACAACCACATTTTAGATTTGAAAATAACAAGAATCGTTGTGTGACATCTGGAAGTATTGCTACTCTTTTTTTTTTGTTGCCATTTTTACACTGCGAACAAAAGGTGTCTCCAGCTTAGTTTGGTATATCCAGGGATGGCTCAACTGTCAGTGGTGTGGGTTGTGTCCTCTCTAGTTCATCAGTCCACTATAGTAGGCTGTGACTGTCAGCTGGACCAAAAAGGTCAGATCAGAACAGGCCAGTTTAGAACCAGACTGATCATTCAGACCAGAACAGGAGTGATCAGAGAGGATGTCTTCACCTCAGAAAGGAGATCTGTCAGCATCTGAGAGGAAGATCTTGCAAGTTATTGCTGCTGGTGAGTAGTACTTGTCTGTTTTTCTAGATTTTAGATTATAATTTTAGCTTTTCGTCACTTGTTTTGAATCATATTAGGTTTCCTGGAAAGGACTATGTAATTGTATAGAAAAATAGACACTGTGTTCAGTTGATATACCTCCAGCTAATTTATTTAAATAGAACCTAGAGTATTTCAGTCATTGCACAGTATGTCAGCTGAACATGCAGAAATTCGAATGTTGTCCACATGCAGCAAACAACTCAACATATATGCAGAATAAAGTTTAAAGAGTAAATATTTCTTCCATGAACATGTTTGCTTCCCTATAATTAGTATCAGATTACATAGTTCATAGTTCCTGCCAGAAAACATCTTGAAGCCTTCAAGGCTTGAACTAACTAAAAATCCTAAATGTGTTTGTGCAATCTCTCCCATATTGTTTCTGCTGTTTCTTGCTTGAATGTCCAAAAGTCAAATGTCAATGAGTTTTACAAGGAAACTTTTGTTCTGCAGGCAATGTACAGGAAGCTGCTCAGCTGCTTGCTAGCAAAGAAGTACGAGTCAACTGTTTGGATGAGGTATGGAAAGAATGAAAATTGCTTTAATGTTGAAGTATTTCATAAACAGCAATGTATTCTGTTTTCAAACTACTGGCACAAGCATGAATTTTCAGACTCAACTAATATATTTATGTGTATAAACTAATATACTGAAATGGATCTTCATATTTAAAAGAACAGTCCACAGTCACTAGGCTTACTTCTTTTTTTTATAAAAATATTTTTGCTTGAAGGATGCACAATTGACAGTGTAACTGCAATATGTAAGGTAATAGAGCTTATTTATAACCCTAACCATACAAGGTTTTGATATCAATCAAATGAGATAAATTTTTTAATTTATGTAATTTAAACAAATTATATAAATATGAAAAAAAAACATAATAAATAAAAAATACTATCAACAAAAGACAATATACCTTAATCAGGGCCACAAAAAATAATGATTTAAATCTTGTATGTTACAAAATGAAGGTAATTTATACGACTTTACAGTCCCCCACTCACCACTTCCTCCACCCATAATGTCACTGTAACATATGTTATCTATTGTAATGGAGACATATGGAGACGACTCTTGAGAGGCAGGCAGCACTCAAAGGTGTTTCATAATAGCATCACACCACTACATGCAGCTCTCACAGACTCCTTCAGCCTGCCTGTCTGTCAGAATCAGGTGTGGCGACAGAGTTCCACATCACTGCCTTTACCCACATCACACACGTGTTACAAAATTCAACTTTTGACCCTAGCACCTATTTCTAGGAAAAACGCCTAAAATAACATACCCAGAATAAATCAGTAATATGTCCTCAACCATTAGGCCTAGATGCATAATTCTGGTCTTGAAATGTCAGTTTGAAATGTTGAAATGTTTGAAATGTCAGAAGCAAAGGAATATAAATCCATTGTATATTAGCATATTTATTTTACCATTACAGACTACATGGAGATGAAAAACAGAAAAACATAAAAATGTTTTTATCCTCGCCCTGGTAAAAAAAGCTATATTTTAATGCAATAAACCATCAAAACCAACCATAAGGTAGATTATAATGCACCTGGATATCTTCTAACACACCTGGAACACAACTGCAACTGTAAATTTGACGAAAAGAAACTGATATACAACAGTTATTACATAATTTACCATGTGAATGTCCATGTTTTGGCCATATTTTCTGTTTATATGCTCACTTTTATTGGGAGTTATCTTTAAAACACTATTTCTCTCCATACAACCACGTTCCAAATAACATAAAGCTTCCAAAACATTGAAATGTTGATTAAAAACAGTCAATATAAATGACCAAAAGCACTCCCATGCTTTAAAGGCCCACAGCTTGAGAACAGAACATCCTACAGGGCTGCAAGTGGCCTCTCTGTGTTCCTCTGGGCCAGGCGAAAAAATTCGGTATTGCATGAGGTTGTAGCTCCTGCGGTTCGCCAGCACAGGCCGACAAAGTCCGCCTCCGCCTAACAAGCTCTTCTTATATGAGAGAATTTGAGGTAGAAGCGGCTAAGCGGCTTCCGTATGATGCCGACAAGATGGCGGCCCGCCAGACGGTCTCTGTGGACATGAATCGCCGCTGTTTTTGGACGGAAACCAGCTAAAACAGAGCAAATAGATTACCGACCCGGTACCGGGTCAGCTCGGGACCATGTGGTTCAGCATCCAAAAACATTATTAGTATCCTGAACCAGAGAGAACAGAAGGTTATGGGACCTTTAACTTTGTGGGACCTGTTCTTTGTGTTCATTTTTCATGCACACTGACTAAAGTTCTTTCAATCACTGCTATTTTTAGCAAATGGTTGAAAGAGTGATTTTCTCAAAGCAGCACTTACTGATCAGCACACATATAAACTAACTCCTCATGTATTACTGTGTCTCTCCTTTGTTTTTTAAGCATGGCATGACTCCACTGATGCATGCAGCCTATAAGGGCAAGGCAGATATGTGTCGTCTGCTGCTGCAGCATGGGGCCGATGTCAACTGCAACCAGCATGAATATGGATACACTGCTCTCATGTTTGCTGGCCTGTCAGGTATAGCATTGTGTGTCACTTAAATTTGCTGCATCTCTTGTAAGTTGCAGCAAAAGTCTTGTAAGTTTTGTAAGTTTTTATGAATTTAAATCTACTTGAACTACACTCATATTAACCCTTATTATAGTTTAGAAATCATTATTGATACAGTGTATTGTTCTAAATATCAAACCACTAATTCCACCTCCACCAGGGAAGACAGACATCACCTCCATGATGCTGGATGCAGGAGCAGAGACAGACCTGGTAAATTCTGTTGGTCGGACTGCTGCTCAGATGGCAGCATTTGTAGGTGAGACTCACAGCAGAGACTGTACTTGTAGTTAACTAGTGAGTGTGAGGGTCCTCACATCTTAACTTGCACGATCTCCTTCCAGGCCAGCACGATTGTGTAACAATGATCAACAACTTCTTCCCATGGGCGAGGCTGGAGTACTACACCAGACCACAGGGGCTGGAGAGGGAGCCCAAGCTGCCCCCCCGGCTGGCAGGACCACTTCACAAGATCATAATGACCACCAATCTCAGCCCGGTAAAGGTGAGGCCTGCTAAAGAGCTGAAAACATGTTCACTTACTCACAGGTTCACTAGAATACTGTATAATTTCAGAAGTACTTTTCAAATGTTTGTTTGGTTATCTTGTTATTGTGGTTGTAAACCTTCTCAGTGAGAAACACAGTGTTGCTGGAAATATTTAAAGCACTAGGGGTAGCACAAAGGAAGTTCCAAAAAGAGGGTTTTGTTCACCCAAAAATTTAAGAAACAAGGTTGTAGGCCCATAAAAGAGGTCAATTAAACAGAAGAAAACCCAGGCTATGATGACTCAACTGAAGCTGAACACAAAAGTGGAACCTATAGGAACATATATAACACAAAGACATTACCAAAAAACTAACATGCTTAAGAAATAAACAAAATCTTTCAACTGAATTGACAAAAATACTAAATAAACTATGAGTATGATGTATGAAAGCTACATGTGATTATTTATCTGTTTAAGTGAAAAGGTCAACAAACTAAATGAGGAGTTTAAATGAACTATTAAGTATAAAGTGTATTAAGTGCAGGTGTGGCTATCATAGGGTTGTCCTAGATGAAAGGGAATTGGTCTTTAAACATGGGGTAAAACATGAGATTAACATGAATATGCTCAGTACATTTCCTGCCAGTCTGCTCATTAGATGTTTATTTCTGGTGTACAGGTGCAAAATGTCCCTGCCAAAATGCCAACTCACACACCTTTAAACATCTGTACTCACATCAGCCATGTCAAGCCAGCCATGTGAAACCAGCCCTGGTCCTTATTCTCCTCCTCAGAATATAAGATTTTCTTGACCACCGCAAACCTGCCTGTCTGTCATACGGATGTTGGGGTCCTTATTCCATAGCCACGTCCACATAGCTTGCAGCAGACAAAAAACTGCAAATCAGCAGTGTGGCTTGTGAAAAGGCCTTATGGAGTGCGGCTCTTTCAGCCTGACTGTTGGTTAGAAAGACTATTACACTAATTGGGATGTGAATTTTGGCCAGCG
This sequence comes from Lepomis macrochirus, assembly GCA_024633595.2. Classification (NCBI taxonomy): domain Eukaryota; kingdom Metazoa; phylum Chordata; class Actinopteri; order Centrarchiformes; family Centrarchidae; genus Lepomis; species Lepomis macrochirus. Next base: position 35,549,901 of record JALXJV020000013.1, on the reverse strand, counting down.
AAAAAGGCTTAAATGTTTCTTTAAAAAAAAAAACAACCAAAAAAAACAGCCGACCCCTTAGGGTGTCTTTTAATACAACAAAAGAAATTTTTAGGCAACCAAAATGTTAAAATTCACTTTCATCAACTGAAATCACACTGTGATGAACAAACAAGTTCATCAGTCCCAGAGGTACCTGCTTGGTTTCAGGAGTTGGAGCAGTAACTGCATTTATGGTTGTTGGTGAGAAAAACCTTAACACCTTCACCTTTACTCACTTTCCATATCAGTGTCCTGGGGTTGTAGCTTTGTTGCATATGCTTGTGGGAAGCGTGTTAAGTGGTCTGTGACCACTGAACTTTATTCAAATTTATTCAAAAGTCAAGTAGGCTGAGATCCCAACAGCTCTAACAAAACAAACAATGGCTCACTAATACACTAGAAGCCATGGAACTGTAAGATACTTTCCAACTAAATAACACAAATGAGTATAATCAGCATGATAAATGAAAGAAAGTGTCAGGTACTTTCCAAATGATTGTGTAGAAGTACAATGTGATGTATTAGATGTAACTGTAATGTAATCAACTGAGACATGGAAAAATTGTGATGAACTATGAAATGAAATGAAGGAAATCATGAATTTAATAAGTATTGAGGAAAATGTCTGTGCATACTGGTAGCAGAGGATGGGTGAATTTATTTCTTCACTAAGATAGTAATTAGTTAGGTAAAGTGTGTCTAACATCTTTAAGGTTCTTATAGGTTGCTCTAACCAACATATTAATTTTTCCCTTGGGCCTATTTTCCAGGCCACTAAACACAATCCTAGCAATCATACCAAGTGCACTGATCAATGAGAGGAGAGGCGTTGTTAACGGGCGTGGCTGAGGTGGTATTTGGCTCTAGGGTTTTTCAGTCAGATGCCATTTCAGAGTAAGCAGGATAGGCGTTCGGAAGAAGACTGTTAGAAGCTAGACGAATCTCTTTGACACCAGCTTAAACAGTCCTCAGTTATACCTAATAGGGTAATACCCATAGGCCTAGAAGATCGGACCCTTTAAGACGGAGAGCTGGTCCAGTACCTCCTGAACAGGGGTAACTCGGGATCAAGGACACCTTACAGATTAAAACAGTTAAAATACATTTCAAGGAGTCAAATACAATAAACAAAATAAAAACAAGACACAATTTAGAGATTACTGATAAAATAGAATAGAGAAAAATAAAAAAATAAAAGAAAGCACTTCGTCATGAAGCCGGTGGAAGGTGGAGTTTATGTGGGGTAGGCCTTTTGAAATAATTGGGTTTTGAGCAAAGTTTTAAAGGAGGATAGGGACTCTGCCGTACGCAAGAATAGAGACGTACGCAAGAATAGAGACAGCACATGTTCTCTGCTATGAGTCCAATGTGTTTCAAAGTTTTATAATGTTGGCCACAAAGTGTCCAGGGTGCTACAATAACAGCAGTTCTCTTCTCTCATCTCAATCAGTGACGTTATTTCTGCCCTCAGAACATCTCTGCCAAGAAGTGTTTGTCTAACAAACTCTCCAATCTGTCAGATAGTCATGCTGGTGAAGGAGAATCCTGTGCTGGTGGATGTGACAGCTCTGGAGAAGTGTTACCAGGTGATGGACCTGCTGTGTGAGCAGTGTGTGAAGCAACAAGACATGAACGAGGTCCTGGCCATGAAAATGCACTACATCAGCTGTGTGCTGCAGAAATGCCTAGCCTTCCTACAGAAACAAGATGACAAGCTGGAAGCACTTGTCAAGAGGTGAGGTTTCTGTGTGGAATGAGTCCCCTGAATATATAATCAGCATCACTCTCAGCACTCATTTTAGAGTTAGTTACACTGTTTAGAGTTGATAGGTAGATCAGCATCAATTTGTTGTCATTATAATTGTTAGATCTATATGCGGATTGTTATTTAAGGCCCAGTCCACACCTTCTGGATCATTTAATAAGATAAGCAAATTACTGTAATTGAAAAAAGGCACATTTTCCTGCTGTTTTTAAACATAGTTGTATGTCAAGATCACTACGTGTTAGGAGAACTTCTCTGCATGAAAAAAAATATTTTCAGTAACTTAAAATCTTAAATCTGAGAAAAAAACCCTGATGATGTAGTTAGGATTGTGCATTTACCAGGCAGGCAACAGAGGCCATCAAGCACTTTATAGCGTTGCAATACTTAATTACTGGAACCTCTTTAACAGCATCAGAAAACATTACTAATTCTGATTTAGTTGTTGTGTATTATTATTTGTTAAAGTAAATTTGCCAAGAGTTTCTAGTGTGCCAGTGATTTTATCCATGTATTGTAATTTCAATGTGCACGGTCCAGGACCGGAGGGCTCTGCACCAGGTGAATAAAACTGCTCAGAAGATCATTGATCAGTGATCAGTGATATCAGTGAGGTGAGGTGCCTACAGAGCCCAAAGGATACTAAAGGACAGTACCCACCCAGCCACACCCTGTTCACCCTGCTGCCTTCTGGGAAGAGATAAGTTTCAGCTGCAGCACCACCAGAATGCAGAGAAGCTTTTCCCCCCAAGCCATCAGACTCTTAACCTCTAATTCATCCTCAGCACCAGTGTTGGGAGTAACGGCATTTAAATATAACAGCATTACTAATGGCGTTATTTTTTCAGTAACGGAGTAATCTAATTAATTACTTTTCCCATCGTTTCAACGCCATTAACGTTACTGGACGTGAAATACGGTGCGTTACTATGTATTGATTGAATAAACAGCAACAAGAGCAACAAGAAATGTTAAATAACAAATGAAACAATGGACAATAATCAGAATCAGAAGAAGCAAGTGCATTGTCCAAAAGCTGATTACTGCATTATATTCAATTAGGCCTGTATTTTAATATTTTGAGTTGTCAACTGCCACCTTAATTTTGTTTCCCTTCATATAAATAAAAACATTTCCCCCATAAATTGGTCAGAAAATGTCTCCAGAATGCAGGAAAGTAAGTATTTGGGGGGGATAATGGGGGGGGATAAACCACGTCTGTCGACATGCAATCAATATCGAAAGTTATGTACAAAGTTATGTAGAAACACCTGTCTGTTCTACTCATTTGAACTGACTTGTGAAAACTGCTCAAAAAATCCAAATTCTTTGACATATAGCAATTTTTTTTTAACAGTAAAGCAAATAGTTACTTTCCCTGGTAACGAGTTACTTTTATTATAGAGTAATTCAGTTACTAACTCAGTTACTTTTTGGAACAAGTAGTGAGTAACTATAACTACTTTTTTAAAGTATGTTTAATTAGTGCTCAGCACTGCTCCACCGATGATAGTTTATTTCTGTTTACCATTTTTTATAATTGATTCTATCTGCTGTGTAGCAGAAGGGAGTTACAAGCTCACTTTTACTCACATGTAACATGTTATGTTGTGACAATAAACCTACCTACCTACCAAAGGGAGGCGTGGCTTAGCGAAGGGTCAATTAGGTCCCTAAATGATTTGTGCGGCATGCTTAACCTTTAAAGGGGCTGTATGTAGTTTTTCTACTAAAATTAATCCTTTTTTATTCCCTGTGTGTGAATGGGTTGTAATCTGACATTTAAAATGATCCACCTGCCGGGTTTGGCCATTAACTCTGAAGGCAAATATTCCTATTCTTATTCGAAGGCTCCGGGTCGGATTTTCCGCGAAATCCAGTGACTGACACGTGCATGCGCGCTCCTGAGCCTCTCGCTGTGTCCAGAGCCCTGACTTTGCACTCAGCAGCGACGACACTGCAACTTACGACATGGAGCCTGCTAACACTAAGAAAGTCTTGCTCCCAGCACAACACAGACTCAAAATCAACTCAACATGAGGATAAAATGCAAATAGTTTTATCTGCTGAAGCTCGTCGGGCCAAATGTGAATCGGATCGACTGCGGACATAAACACGAAACATTGGCAGGGCTTTTGAATCGGAGAAACCTCCTCTTTGTTTTGGGTATAAAAACAGACCCGGAGTTGGCTTTCCTCCTACTGGATAGCTAAACTAATATTACTACAAAGCATGTAAAATATATTTTGATTTTGTGCTGCAGTTGGCTCAAGTTAGATAGCGTTAGCTCGCAAGCTAACGCCGAGCTGTTGCTAATGTTGTCCGGTGCAAAGTTATATAGCTTTCACATTAACGTTACTTCACCAACCATTCACCCATGTTACTTTCCTCTGTACCACAATGTCAAAGTGTCAAGGCCTGCAAGAAACATAGACTGTATATAAAAACGATGTAACGGTAAAAAGCTAATGTGGAGCGATTTGTTCACTATCCTATAGTGACGCAGCCACGAGCAGCTAGCTAACGCTACATTAGCTCGGACCCGCTGCTGTTTGCTTCGTAATGTTCAATTTAGATTTATTGCCTTTTACTGATGGGTACACAGCTTCTCCACCTCTCAGTGGCTGTAACTAACATGACCCACTTAATATACAACCCAGAGGAAGAAGAGCCATCCACTAACACTAGTTACAGTAAATTTACTTACTGCGGTCTAACTGTTATAAAGTGTGACACAATCTTCATAATATAATATTCAGTCCAGCTCTCTACCCGTTTCATTATCATCCAGTACATGTAGCTGTGCTGACACTGCTGAGCCTCCGGTGACAGATTCAGATAGTAAAGATAGTTACTGAAAAGCAGCATCGTTTAGCGAGCTAACGATGTAGCACGTTAGTTCAACCTGCAGCTGATAAAACTATTACTGTAACGTTGCAGTGGGAGTTTACCTGAGTTCCCAGCTCTGTCTGTCTATACACTCTGCCTTTTTTCAGGAGTAAGTTACTGTGCCGATATGCTGGTGTCTCGCTGTGCTGAATGAAGTAACGTTACGGCACCGGTGTTGATCCACCTCTGAGACGGGAATGTTGAAGTAATAGAGCCTTAACATGTCTGAGTGAAAAGCCACAGCCTGCATGCTTCTGTTCCTGCGTTTATTGCAGGATTTCTGTATGAAAGCGGTTGTGTTTTGGATTCTGCTCGCTCATGAGTTCAAGCGAGCACGCGTACAAGCACACACCTGGTTGCAATCTTAAAATGGCACTGCTAGTGGTCGCTGAAAACTACATAATGCCCCTTTAAACTTACAGGTCATCCTCATAGTTAGGTGCGAGGTTTGATGGTTGAATGTTGTGTCGGCTCAGCCCGTCATGCCAGATAACACATGAATAACGTCTGTCTCACCTTTTTCGGCAATCCTCTTTAGTGTGCCTAGACAAATTACACTCGGAATGTCCAAAGTCCCAACTGTACACATTTGGGACTTTGGATCGGCAACAAAGAACGGAGTTCCCACGGGACTTCAGCGCGAGACTACAGCTAACCATCTAAAACACTATTTAGGTGAATTTAAACAATGGCTAAGTTGCTAAACGCATCTTGTTGTCATGTAAGACCCTGTTCATGTTGACAGAAATTTTATTTGCATTTTGGGTCTGTTAAGAGGCACAAAGACACTCTTTATGTAAATGCCCCTATAACTGCCGTTTTAGCTACGTGGGAGCTCTGGGCATTAGCTGTAGCAGCTGTGTGTTGCAAGCACCAATCGGGTTCGTTTTTTTTTCTACAGACAGTACTCACAAAGGTATAACGATCAAGATTAACTTAAAAATTTAAGGAGGAAAAAAAGATTCTGATTATTTTGACACCACACAAATGCATGGCTCACCACTAAACTTTCCAAGTGCGCAGGATAAGCTACGGTGGCTGACAAGTTCTGTTAGCTCTTGTGCTAAATAATACATGTGGTCCTCCATTTCTCCAAATTACGATTCTTTTCTTGCTTATAAACTAAACAGTTACTGCTACTAACGTTACTCGTTGTTCTTCTTCTTATTTGTACATATTCAATGTAGTGACTGAACAGCAGTTTGTCTGTTTGGACTACTGTAGAAACATGTTGGACTTCCATGGAAATGGACAAGCGGTGTAATGTAGATAGAAATGGGTCATTCTAAGGCAATAAAAATATTCAAAATGTTCATTATGTAAGGTCTATATACACCACTGAAAACACAGTTATATATATATTATATTGCATTTCTGTCATAAGATCCCTCCTAAATTCGACACACACTGAACCTTTAAATAATAGCAATAATAGTTTAGGGGCTATTTGTAGTTTTTTAATGAAGTTTATCACTTTTTTATTGCCTGTTTGTGTAGTTGTAGTGTAACCTCATAAAAAATAACCATTTGTCTGCTTTTGAGGTTACATGGAAAACAGCCACTATGCTGCGTCTTATGTGAAGAAATTCTCACCGTCGGCTGTGGTCTCAGCCAAAGGTCACTGTTGCAAGTTTATCACCAAAAGCTTGGCTTTCCATTTTTTTCATCTTCTGGTATCATTTACCACTTCTCTGTACATTTTTGTTTGCTATTCACATCACTTGTCCTCGATCGATCTCTATTTTCCATCACATCAATTAAACGCTTGGGTGGCGCAGCAGCGATCAGCTGATTTTACTCACGGAGCCTCCGGCTACTTCAGGTGTAGTTGATTTGATCAGCTGGACATGCAGCCTCTCTTTTCTTCTGTTTATGACTTTTTAGTGTAGTTAAGTGACTTGTTTAAACAGACTCCTTGCTATTACTATTTTATGCTTGTACAGTCATTTTTGGAGGTTTCGTGACTCACCACTAAAGGAAAAAGCACTCACAGAGATCTTTCAATTCAGTTTAGTGATCGGAAGTTAACAAAATAATTTACTGTTGTTTACTTTTAACACACTTATCAAAAAGTTACCTTCAATGCGTTTCTGACAACTTATTTCACTAAACTATTTCAGTCCTCTCTCATTCATCCATCCATCGTCAACCGCTTATCCTGTGTACAGGGTCGCGGGGGGGCTGGAGCCTATCCCAGCTGACATTGGGCAAAAGGCAGGGTACACCCTGGACAGGTTGCCAGTCCATCGCAGGGCCACACAGAGACGAACAACCACTCAAGCTCACACCTAAGGACAATTTAGCGTCACCAATTAGCCTAGCCTGCATGTCTTTGGATGGTGGGAGGAAGCCGGAGCACCCGGAGAGAACCCGCACAGACACGGGGAGAACATGCAAACTCCACACAGAAAGGCCGGGGCAACCAGGGTTTGAACCCACGACCTTCTTGCTGTGAGGCGACAGTGCTAACCACTGCACCACCATGCCGCCCCTCTCTCATATAAATACGAAAAAATTTGCAAGCTGTAGGCTAGTCTTTCTCCGTATATTACTAAGTGTGATGATGAACTAATTAAGATGAGCGATCTGATACTATTTCCCAATTATTTTACGTAACCGTTATTTGAAACAAGAGAAAAATAAAAACCTTGCTTGTCCACAACAATAAAAATAATAGGCAACCAATCAACTACTATGGCTTCAACAGGTGGCATTTTATGCTAGGTATTCTCCACAATGCTAGGTATTGTAACAAACTACAATAAAGTAAAAACTACACAAAAAAGTTTTTAATAGTCAAGCATAGACTATAGTTTTTCATTATATTCCATTAAAATGTGATATTCATTTATATATTTTGCTCATGGATCATGGTTACTAAATAATGATGCTTGTCCATCGCTTTGTGCGCAGTATACGTCAGCTGGTTAATTTGCCTAATCTTTGCAGGTCTTTAGACCGTGGTGGAAACAGTGGCCTGAAGGGACCTTTTAGTTCTTGAAAAAAGACCCGGGGGCTAAAAAGTCCAACGTACCTTTGGTGGAAACACAGCACATAATGTTGTCAGGCAACAAGCATAGATTAGTTAAAAATATAAATGTAACGCTGCAGTGGCATTTACCTGAGTTTACCCAGCATTATGATGTGCTTTGGTGTGGTCTGGTGTGTCGTATCTGTTTTGGCTCACTCATTAGTTTGAACACACATTTGGGAAGGTAGTGGTTGCACTCTGAAACCTATCAACTAGAGGCCACTTAAAACATGACCCCTTTAAGGATAGAAACAAACTTTTACTTCATGGTTTAATGAAGCCTTTTTAAATTTCTGACCAGCAGAGAGATATGTGTTGCCAGAATCTGCAAGAATATGTAGCTGAGACAGAGACAGGTCTTGAAAAAAGTTAATTTTATTCTGATTTGTCTGTCTGATAGTTGCAATTTGAGTGTCAGAATGTTCGGAAGATATGAGGCTGATGAAGAATGCGTCCAATATTTATTTTGGTGACTACAGGGAATAATCTGTGCTCATAGTGACTTCTCTCATTGGAGTGAATAGAATCAAGACTGGGGCGTCCCGTATAGACCGGAAGTGCTAGTTAGCTAGCTAGCTAG
>JALXJV020000013.1:34509374-34846874 GCA_024633595.2 Lepomis macrochirus | reverse complement strand
ATACACGGGATCTCTCTTTTATGCTCTTTTATACTACAATGCTGACAACAGAGTTTTGAACATCAGCCCGACATTTACTTGTCAAGATAAGAACAAGGCTAGAGTACAGTACTACAGACTGTGATTCTTACTGCTGAAACATTAATAGCTGCAAGCATGTAGGCCTGGCTGTGAAAGAATCAGGCATCCATCCATCCATCCATCTCCATCCTCTTATCCGGGGTCGGGTCGCGGGGGCAGCAGCTCCAGCAGGGGACCCCAAACTTCCCTTTCCTGTGCCTATATTAGCCAGCTCTGCCTGGTGGGGGATCCCGAGGCGTTCCCAGGCCAGCGTGGAGATATAATCTCTCCACCTTGTCCTGGGTCTTCCCCGAGACCTCCTCCCAGCTGGACGTGCCTGGAACACCTCCCTAGGGAGGCGTCCAGGAGGCATCCTTACCAGATGCCCAAACCACCTCAACTGGCTCCTTTCAACGCAAAGGATTAGCGGCTCTACTCTGAGCTCCTCGCGAATGGCCAAACTTCTCACCCTATCTCTAAGGGAGACACCAGCCACCCGCCTGAGGAAACCCATTTCGGCCGCTTGTACCCGCGATCTCGTTCTTTCGGTCATGACCCAGCTTTCATGACCATAGGTGAAGGTAGGAACGAAAATTGACCGGTAGAGCGAGAGCTTTGCCTTACGGCTCAGCTCTCTTTTCGTCACACCCGTACGGTAAAGCGAGTGCAATACCGCCCCTGCTGCTCCGATTCTCCAGCTCCAGTCTCCCCTCACTCGTGAACAAGACCCCAAGGTACTTGAACTCCTTCACTTGGGGTAAGGACTCATTCCCTACCTGGAGTTGGCACTCCATCGGTTTCCTGCTGAGAACCATGGCCACAGATTTAGAGGTGCTAATCTTCATCCCAGCCGTTTCGCACTCTGCTGCGAACCGATCCGGTGAGAGCTGAAGGCTACAGACCAATGATGCCATCAGGACCACATCATCCGCAAAAAGCAGTGACGAGATCCCAAACCCACCGAACTGCAGCCCCTCCTCGCCACGACTACACCTCGATATCCTGTCCATGAATATCACAAACAGGATTGGTGACAAAGTGGAGCCCTGGCGAAGGCCAACCCCCACCTGGAAAGAGTCTGACTTACTGCTGAGTACTCGGACACAGCTCTCGCTTTGGTTGCACAAGGATTGGATAGCCCTAAGAAGGGCCCCCCTCACCCCATACTCCCGCAGCACCTCCCACAGTATCTTCCAGGGGACCCGGTCATATGCCTTCTCCAGATCTACAAAGCACATGTAGACTGGATGGGCATACTCCCAAGCCCACTCCAGGATCCTTGTGAGAGTAAAGAGCTGGTCAGTTGTTCCACGACCGGGACGAAAACCGCATTGTTCCTCTTCGATCTGAGGTTCGACAATCGGCCGAACCCTCCGTTCCAGCACCCTGGCGTAGACTTTACCAGGGAGGCTGTGATACCCCTGTAATTGGCACACACTCTCTGGTCCCCCTTTTTGAACAGGGGAACCACCACCCCAGTCTGATTGTCCTTGGGCACTGTACCAGACTTCCACGCAATGTTGAAGAGACGTGTCATCCACGACAGCCCCTCCACACCCAAAGCTTTTAGCATCTCTGGGGGGATCTCATCAATCCCTGGGGCTTTGCCACTGTGGAGTTGTTTGAATACCTCAGTGACCTCCTCCAGGGAAATTGACGAGAAACCCCCATCAGGCTCCAGCTCTGCCTCTACTAGAGATAAGCAGATCTATATAGTCCCCTACTGGAGCCCCATACAGGACTCCATTCAGGGTCTCCAAGAAGGCCAAATACTCTGAACTGCTGTTTGGTGCATATGCACAACCAACAATCAGAGTTTTCCCCACCGCTACCCGAAGGCGTAGGGAGGCGACCCTCTCGTTCACCGGAGTAAACTCCAACGTTGCGGCACTCAGCCGGGGACTTGTGAGTCTCCCCACACCCGCCTGGCGCCTCACACCTTGAGCAACTCCAGAGAAGAATAATGTCCATCCCCTATCGAGGAGCACGGTTCCAGAACCAAGACTGTGCGTGGAGGTCAGCCCCACCAGATCTAATTGGTAGCACTCCATCTCCCGCACAAGTTTCGGCTCCTTCCCCCACAGAGAGGTGACGTTCCATGTCCCCAGAGCCAGCCTCTGCCGCCCGGGTCTGGTCCGTCGAGGCCCCTGGCCTTCACCGCCACCCATGTGGCATTGCATCTGACCCCTGCGGATCTTCTGATGGATGGTGGGTCCAAAGGATGTAGAGTGGGATGCCACGTAGCTTTTTCGGGCTATACCCGGCCGGGCTCCGTGGCAAACCCGGCCACCAGGCGCTCGCCGACGAGCCCTCCCTCTGGGCCTGGCTCCAGACGTGGGCCCCGGGCTTCCTTCGGGCAGGGTCTCTCCTCCTCCTATGTGATCTTCCATCAGGGGTCTTTGTGAACCATTCTTGGTCTGGCCCCTCACCTGAAACCTCTGTGCCTTGGGAGACCCTACCAGGAGCACTAGGCTCCAGACAACACAGCCTCCAGGTTCACCGGTGCACGCAAACCTCTCCACCACGATAAGGTGATGGTTCACCAGAGAGGAAAGCATGTATGTCTTATTATAATAATAATTAGGCTATTATTATTATTATTATTATTATTATTATTATTATTATTATTATTATTATTATCTGGCTGGATGAAGTCTGACGCTCCGCATGATCCATGATGATACAGAAACACAGAGGTTAATGTCAAAGCATGCTGTCAACCTGAAATATCACAAATCCTGCTTTTAGAGGAGCTGATGACTCTATTAAGGGGAGCTAAGCTCCCCCTGGCTCCCCCATAGTTTGCACCCTGGGCAGGAGTCTCTCAAATCGTTTGTCAGACAACCTGTTCCTCGTCTGAGCCAGCACAAGACTGCCCAGGCTAAAGAGCCTTGCCACAGGCGCACTGGAGGGTATCTCTGTCCTTTCATGAAACAATGTGATTCAATACCTCCACTCCTTTGGCAGCTCTGCCATTTCTGCTTCCTCGTGAACTGGCACTGGAGTCAAAAGTGAGGTCAAAAAAGCGCAAACACTCATAAAAAGGGGCATTTGATTTATTTTTCTTCTCCTGTTAGGCTATGTGGATAGTTCAAGAACCAGTATGCCTACACAAGTAACGCAATGATTTTGTTATTAGTAGGGGAGAGCCTGGACCATTTAAACCATCTTGTTAAAATGCTGAACAACTTAGTATAATTTTACTTTGAACGATAGGTGCACATTGTTTCATCCGTCCCTACCCAATTAAAAACTGCAATCTGCAAGTCTCCAATTTTGACCTCATTATTGAAAAACCAAATTAAAACTAAACTCATGGTCAATGAGAGATATTTCAATATATGGTAGGGGCCTTTTATCCAAAGCAGAGGGGATATCTAGGTTTTATGTGGCTTTATCACTTCCCAAACAATGTTATTAAGGACCTAGATAAAATACTTTACGATTATATCTGGAGGAAAAAGATTAGCTAACTTCCACAAGCAGGCCCTTTTTAGCCTGGACACTAGTATACAATCATAATTTCAGTCCTCATAGATATTTTATTTGGAATAATAAAGACATCTTGTACAAACTCACTGTTTTATCGCTCATGGTTTGACACTCTTAAATAAGAACGGTTTGTTGCTGTCACATTCAGTAAATGTAATTGTAATAGAAGGAATTAATATTGAGAAAAAGTCATGCAATAACAAACATATAAGAAATGTTTTTGACTATTCCACACTCTCTGCAGCAAAGTTCTTTTGGTCGCCTATTGTGAGCGATTTACCGTGGGAAAAGGCATGTACTGTTCTTAACAAATATTGTTTAATAATAAGGTAAGAGAAGTGAACTTTAAGATTTTGCATCGTATTTACCCAGCCAAAGAAGTGTTGCAAAGATTGATTATAACTGTGATTTTTGCAATTTAGAAGGAGAAACTATATTTCATCTTTTTTACCACTGTGAACATACAAATGTATTTTGGAAAGATTTGGAACATTTTATGAACAAAAAACGGGTAAGAGTATTCTGATTAATGTATTTGATGCATTTTGTACTACAGGGTCCAGACCATGATCCAGGTCATCATACTTAGAAAATTCCATATCCACGAGTTAAAATGGTCTAGATCCAAACCCTGCTTGAATCGATTTACAGTTGACCTGAAACACTACTGCACCTCAATAGAACTCTCAAAGCATAAGAAAGCAATAAAATGTCTTAACATTATAGAAGAACTAAACTTAATTTGAGCTTCTGGCAATGTAAAATGTAACTGAAGGTCTGTATAATTTGCATTTATGTTACTGTATTGAACCATGCATCAATGAAAAAAAAGACCCTTCTCTGACGGAGTGAAAATGGTCCGGTTTGAGAAAGGCCCTAAAAGTAATTGAACTCGGCTAATCAGCTCGCCTGTTAAACCAGTTCACTGTTCAAATCTGAACTATAAAAATGTAACAAATATTTATAGTCGCTTGTACTGCTAATACTGTTGGTCTAAAATGAAAATTATTTTTTTTAGCAATGACCATACCTAAACTACAAATTGAAATTGTTGTTGAGAAATTGTTTTTACCGCGACGTACCCATATGACGTTTCAGTCTGCGACGGTGAACAGTTGAAGGACCCTGCAGAGTGGAACCGATGCTAAGATGCTAATCTTACACTAATGTCACAGACACAGCGTTTAATATTTTCTCCTAAAATGCATATTATTTCTGCGTGTTAACGTCATTAAACAGGTAGGTAACTAAATTCTGCTCTGAAAGCTAATGTTTGATTTATTTAAAGTTGAACAGACCGGCAGCTGTTACAGAGAGTTCCGTTAATATTCACGTGCTAAAGTGACGTGCTCTGTTTCATGTAACATTTTTGTGCTTTAATTTGTTATGGACACGCAATGTTATTATATTAAATTTATTTGGAAAGTCATAAAATGTCACTTTGAAAAGAACAATCTGTGAAGTTAAGCAAACGTGGAGCCCCACCACAGACTGTAAACCTGATGCCTTTTGAAAATCAACTGACAGATCTGACAAAGACTAATGGGGCGTTCGAGACCGGTCGGAACTGTTTTTCCCAGTTGAACCTTCCGACTGACAACATCAAAGCGTTCCAAGTGCATGGCTGAGGTTGCACCCTCAGCAGTGCTTTAGGTGTTAATTAAAAGGATGGCAGTTTAACTGCAACCACTGACATAAACAGCCCATACGTGACTATCTCTCTGTTCCCCTCTGGCTATAAGTTAGTAGCCCTCAAGTCAGTCAGTGTTGTAGCTTGCACTTCGTAATGTTTTGCCATTTTTAACAATAACTTTTATGCAGAAAAGATGACTTTATGCGATTCTTTAATGTAGCCAGCTACTGTATGTGCAAAACATATTTCTACATCAATGTACATGCAGAACAGGCTTTACTATATGATCGTGTATTATTTTAATTTAAATACATTCAAATATACATTTTGTTGCCTTTTAGTTTATGGTTTGCCGTTTACAAAGTGCACTTCCATGGTTGCTGACATTGTTTTCTGACGTCATTCAGCTGCTACTCGTGAAGTCTGGGTATACATTTTTTCTCCGAGTTCACAAGTAGGATATCCGACTTCAAGTGGTGTTTCAGAATAGTTTTTCTAGTTGGAGGTCAGAAATTTCCCAGTTCCGAGTTGCCTGGAACGCAGCATAACACCAAGCAGCAATTTAATATGGCAATTATGCTTGTGTGCATTGTAAAAAAACAACAGCTATTGTATATTGTGTTTAACAGTGACTGTAATTCAGGCTACGGTGCCACTGCTCCTTTTCTGCAGCGATGTCGTGTTTTGGTGGTGATCCCAACTTTTGCCCAGAATGTGGGAACATTCTTCCTCTTCCAGGAATACAGGACACAGTCCGCTGCCCCGCTGCTCTTTCTGCATCCCTGTCACAGGTACCAACTTTTCGTCATGTCCTGCACACTCCCTGAACACCCCATCCCAGTTAGAATGTTAATGAGAAATTGTTTGTATATAGTGTGTATATTATTCATACATCGATATAAGAATGCTAACTGATGATACTTTTATTGCATTTTTGTTCTTTACATTCCTGCATGCTGCTGTGCCAATACCAATTTCTCCTACAGGGGATTAATAAAGGAATATCTTAATAAAGTCAATGAGTTTGATTCCTGAAGACATTTCTTTTGAATCATAGGAGCAGAGAATCTTGCATTTAAAGGGTTGGCTCAAAAAATTCTACAAAAAACTACAAAAACCTATTTTCTTACCTTCCTCTGCTGGTATTTATCCATTCAGATAGTTTACGTTTGATTTGTCCAGGTTTTGAGATCGTGGAGGTGAATGGACCTTAGTATGTGGTGCTCTAAGCATAGAAAATATTCTTTAAAAAATAAAACAGGAAAGTGCCTATCCAGAAAAAATGTTCCTTTACACTAAATAAGCCACACACCTCACTGTGAACAATTTTCATTTGGGAATATAGATTTCCATTTATTATCCCATTCATGTATTTTATTGTCCAGAGATCTCAGGCCATGAGATCCGCTCTACAGTCACCTTCAACCCTGTGGAGCAGTCGTCAGTGGCTCTTGAGGACGAGGAGGACTCTGAACTGAAGGGACCTGTGGTAAGACCAGTCTTGTCTGCTACTCACTGACTGCTGTGTGTGATGGTAACCACTGTACACTGTGTTAATGGGGTTACCTGCTCACTCTAGATTGACAGACGCTGCTCTCGTTGTAATAAAGAAGGGATGATTTACCACACCAGGCAGATGAGGTCTGCAGATGAAGGACAGACTGTCTTCTTCACCTGTGTACACTGCAGGTAATCAGTATGAACACTTTATGTTAATGAACTTAATTCCAGCATTTTGTGCTGTTGTATGATCACTTTGTGATTTTTGTGTTACAGGTATCAAGAGAAGGAGGACTCCTGAAAAGAAATCCAGCTCACCTTGTCCATTCCCCCGCATGAATTCGCTCTCATGTCTGCCAGTGCTGATTTCAGATGGTTGGATTCTTTCTCAACACAACTGTGAAGGAGCAAACACCTCACTGGGCCTTTTCACCAGGGCCTTCAGTTCTGTCTCACAGTCTTCACTCAGTTTTCATGGAAGTAGTGTTTCTCACTTGTCATAGATGATCTTCTACAGATAAATAATGTGGTACAGCTCAAAACTGCAGGAAAAGCTTGTAAGATGACCTTAAGAATAGCTTTTGATAAACTACATGTTCCAAGGTCAAGAATGAATTTAATGCTTTACAAAACGTGTTAACTTAAGATGTGACATTTATACAACTAAAGTTGTTTATAATAAAATGTTATTAAATCTGCATGAATGTTTTAGTCTCTTTGGGCATCAAACAAGCTGTAAACACAACATTGACATATTATCACTTTTGTCCAGTATTCATATTTTTAGCTCTTGTAGTGTGATCACGCTCTGGTTTGGTCTCCACCAACTCCTGAGAAAAACATCTGGCTTTTAAGCTGCTAAACGCACCACTGTTCACTAGCTAGTTGCGCTCTGCTGTTTGCTGCTGGACAGCAGGTGTGCAGTGGGTTCACATAGTTTTTCCTCTGTAAACATCAGCTGCCTGCTGCTGGAAACATTGCTGACTTTGCTGTTCAGTGAAACTAAAAACTACAAGTATTTTGTGAAGAAAATGCGAGATTGCTGTGTGTTTTAAAGCTGATTGGCTGATTTTTTTAAATTGATAATCATAGTGGTTGTTTGGAATATGAATTGGGAGTAAATAGAAGTTTTAAATACTTTCTGTATTAGAATTTAATGCATTACCTATATTACTCAAATATTATACATATGTTGTAATAATGAGCCTTATCAGGTGATCAGTGTGCAGCAGAACATTTTGCAATTTGAGTGGCAATTATACCATACAAGTGCTAAGTTATAAATACAATGAGACTGAATGGGCCTCCATAAACTTTAAAATATGGAATCTATGGTATCTTAAAGTAACAGCTTCAAAATCATTTTGGACCCCGCCTTTTGCCCAGTGTCAGCTGGGATAGGCTCAGCCCCCTTGCGACCCTGTACGCAGGATAAGCGGTTGGCGATGGATAGATGGAAGATCATTTTGGCGGTACACTGACTTGTAATAGGGATAATTGTGTCTGGCACTCTGGGTCTGGAACGCCTGGTATTACAACCATGATGAGCATATAATTGATTTTAGGAAGATGGAAATAAAGACACAAACTCCTCAGTGGTGCTGAGGGGGAGCCAGTGAATAATTCCTCAGAATCAACATCAGCAGAACCTGACATGGTCGTCTCACATCTCCACGCTGGTGAAAAAAGCTCAGAAACGACTGTATTTCTTGAAGAAGCTTAAGAAGGCTGAATTCCCACGCCAAGTTCTTGTCAGGTTTTACAGAGGAGCGATAGAAAGCATGGTGGGCAGTAACAGAACATTTACTAAAGGAATGTACTTAAGTACAAATTAGAGATATTTGTACTGCGTATCATACCACTTTCTACTTCCACCACATCTCAGACAGAGATACTTGTGACTTCACTACAGTTATTTGACAGCTTCAGTAACTAGTTACTTTACAAAGTAAGATTTTTAGACACAAAACATATGAAGAGTTAAAAAAAAAAGATTTGTCATAAAATAAACTCAGTTTATACAAGTACAGCTAGTACATTAATTAATTGACAGAAATTTAATTGGCAATTTTGATCATCGTAAAAGTCACTTTTCATGTAAAACCTTTCTTGGTTCCAACTTCAGAAGTATGAATATCTGCTTTTCCTTCTGATTATTTAACCTATTTTTTAATCATTTTTAGTTTAGACTGACAAACATTGTGAAGGCTCTGGGTAACTGATGGCATTTCTCACTTTTTTCAGAATTTTACAATCGATTAATGGAGAAAATAATCAATGGATTAATCCATGATGAAAAAGTCATTCATTGCAGTTTGATACAAAATAGGTTAACTTCAACCAACTACATGAATGCATGAGTAATAATAATCTAATGATAAAATATATAATTGCATGTTAGCATCACAGTCACAGGGGACATTTTTCTTTCTGCTTTGAGTACCTTTATTTTTAATGCAAAAGTACATTTTCCTAATTATATTTACATACTTTTACTTAAGTAACGTTTTCAATGCAGCACTTTTACTTGTAACAGGATTTTTACAGTGAAGTAATAGAACTTTTAGTTAAGTAAAGAATCTGAATACCTAATTGACCACTGGCAGCGGGTGATTCAAACTGCTCAGAAGATCATTGGTACCCATCTCCTGAGCATCAGTGATATTGGTGAGGTGAGGTGCCTACAGAGCCCAGAGGATACTAAAGGACAGTACCCACCCAGCCACAGCCTGTTCACCCTGCTGCCTTCTGGGAAGAGAGAAAGAAGTCTCTGTTGTCGTACCATCAGACTGCAGAGCAGCTTCTTCCCTCAGGCTGAGAGTCCTTAATTCACCCTCAGCTCTCCACCATGTACAATAGTTTTATTTCACTATAATTTTTGTATATAATGTTTGCTCTTTGTGAGTAGCATACAAGGAACCACAAATTTCATGTTAATCCAAGAAGCAGTGGATTTAATCAGTTAGAGGAAGCCTTTGTCTCCAGGAGCGTTACTCTGAGTGCCAGCAGAAGGCTACCGTAACAAAGACAATGTTATTGTGAGCCAGGGCCAGAAACACCCTTGTTCTTATACTTAGGCTATCCAAGGACCAAAGAAATCTACAAATGGGGAGGTGTTGCTCAGTGGTACAATGTTGTTTTTGTGTCTCTAACCAGAACGTTTCCTTCAGTAATGTCACCACCAAGTGGGTAAAAGTCTAACAACAATCATCCAGTCAGGAAAATCCCTTCTCCTTAGGAGAAGCCTGCTGCAGCAGGAACTTTAGGGTTTAAATGTTGATGCTGGGAGAAATGATGAATTTATGAATTCACCCTTTTTCAGATGTGTATGTACTTATCTGCAAACCAAAGAAAAAAACTACTTTGTTCTTTTGTGTCTCAGCTCTTTGTTTCTCTGAGCCTTGAAGTGGTTGTTTATTAATGTCATTGAAGGCTGATCGATGAAAAAGCACAACAACAGTTCCTTGTATGTGTACACATACATGCCAAAAAAGCTGATTCTGATTTGTTAGTGAGCTTTGTAGGTGCTGAAATGCATTTGTTTCACCCTGCTTCCAGGCTTTATATTAATGACATGAAATTAATTTTGTGCATCTTATCAGGTCACATTGTTTTGAAAATGCTGAACTATTAATTTGTTAAATAACTTTATTTATTCAATTCAATTCAATTCAATTTTATTTATATAGCGCCAAATCACAACAACAGTTATCTCACAGCGCTTTTCATAAAGAGCAGGTCTAGACCATACTCTGAAGTTATTTACAGAAGCCCAACAATGATACTTGTAAGTTGTTCCTCAAATGTAAGTCGCTTTGGATAAAAGCGTCTGCCAAATGAGTAAATGTAAATGTAAATGTAACAATTAGGTTGGTTTCTGATATAAAAGGTGCTTTATATAGCACCTTTTATATCAGAAAGGGAACAGAAAGGTATTTAGCAGAATGCATGGCATGTTTCTGTCATAATTACATTATGCTACAGTATCTTGTGTACAAAGGTGACGTTGTTGCCGGAGAGTGAATTTCATGGAAACCATCTGTTGCATATGATGTGTACAGAGTTACAATTTGACATTAGTGTGGCTTTTAAGTAGACAAAAAACATAAAAGCAAGTTTATCTTCATAGCACAGTCTGAACCCACAACAGCCTGGAGGTAAAAACATGTTGGCAGACATTTCTGCCAACTGCTGCTGCTTCATTAACACTCATTTGTGGTTAAAAGGTTACTGACAGACTGCGAAGGCCACAGAAACAACCAGGATGGGACAGCTCTGCAGGTTGCTAAGAGATTAACCCTATAAACAGCAAAGTTGACTGTCTAATAAAGAAATGAGAAGACTCAGTTTACAGATTATTGAACAGCTGATGTCAGATTTGAGTCTGATCTGAGTCTGGTTTGATTCTGGGCTTACAGGGGCCACTGACACAATGATTGGATTGCTGTAAAATGGCTGTGAGTGGCATGAATTAGAATGGATCAGTAGGATGTCAGAGCAGCTTTGAAAGCTGGAAGATCTGATAAGATCAGCTGTGGATTGTGGGTGATTGTGGCTGGTGTCACCTTGAAGAACCCAATTCTCTTGATCCTCAACTCGGCTTTAAAACTTTGCGGTTTTTCTGACGTATGTGTGGGCTTTAGAAGTAGAGATGCTGGAAATGTCAAAAGTTAAAAGTCAACCGTTGCCTTGATGTGTTAGGCCACGTCAAAACAAAGTGGTGTTTAACTGTTATACAGGAGGTATCTGCTTCTATTATTTATCCTATCCTGGGTTGGAAATAGTAGAAAAATAGTAGAAATGCCACCATTATAACAGTTTAACAGCACCACAAACTATACCCTCCAAAGTTACAATTAATCCAGCACCACTTTAAACCAGTTTCAACAAAAACTGAACATTTTAACCTTCATGAAGGTGGGATTTATTTCAGACTGTTTTATTAGACTGCATTAGTTTTAGCTAGGTTTACCTAATAAACTAGCAACTCCCACCACAGCACACCACAATTCCCATTCAATCTTTTTCAAAGGTGAATGGTCTGTATTTCTCGCTTCCCCATTCACACACGTTTACCCACTTATGAGCAGAGGCTCGAACAGAAGGGAACGCATTCATACTCACAGCAACGTGGGGGACAGTATTGCCCAAGTATAGCCATTTTTATTCTGTGTTTTGCAAATGACTTCGTTTATGATAAATGAAGGACTGCATAGTAATTTTGTCTGTGGATCTCATCACACTGCCCAGCAAGCCGCTAAATGCAGTTTTATGATCTGAGCAAGCTAGCTGCAGGGTGCTAGTCGTCTGGTGCTAACGTTACACAACGTTGCTGTGCAAATTAATTTCTGCAGTTTGACCATGTCTTTTTCACATATAGCTATATTGTCACACCCAGAACATGCCTATTAAGTAAATTTACATACAGCAGCAACAACACAAACACTTTGACACGCATACTGGAGGAGCAGGGGATCAAACCACCCACCTTCTGGTTGACCTGGACCTTCACAACCACAGAATACCCACCCGTAAGTATTTATTTTAGAGATATCTTCATTGATTTTAATCTTCTTCTAGTGATGAATGGCGTAACAGAAAGACGTTTTCTAAACTTCTTTACAAGGCCTTATATCCCGTTCCATTCTCTCCGCTCAGCAGGTGGCGGTACTGCCCTTCATGCTGTTCCACGATCGCCATTGAAAATTGCCGAAGAAGAACAAGACCAATAAGAGCGTCCATTTAAGGTCACATGACCTGGAAGCGTGCGCTTAGGGAAAGGAAACCGACTGTCGAATGACAACAATGCAGTTGTTTTGTACTTTAAAATAATTTTACAGCCACGAAGTCGTCGATATATTATATCCATCTTCACGGTAAATAACGCATTTTAAATACACATGCTGAACATGCTAATGAGTTCAATTCAAGCTCCTAGTCCTCTTTAGTTACTTTGTTGTGATCATGAAGGCAACTTCCCACATTATTTGCGGATTGTTGCCATACTTATATTAAAGGTATACATTAAATATACCTATACCGAATTAAATGGTGGACCGAAAGAATGAATGAGCTTCTGTCGGTTGTTGTCAAATCTTTAGGTCTGTTTAGGAATAACCAAAGCAACAATAAATTGCTACATTTTTAAAGGGATTTGGTGCGACGTTCTGCTCTCTTGGGTATGCACGACGTGATCAGGAGGACAGAATGGGACTGTTCACAGTGACTGTGCATTTGATGGCTTTCTTCTGTATTTTGGTAGATAATGAAGCTGCGTGTCCAGCTGCAGTGTAAGAATTTGCATGAATACCTTAAAGAGCTGAGTCCTGAGATCTTGGACAGACTGTACAACCATCCAGCAACATGTCTGGCCGTATACAGGTATGATGGCTTTAACACACACTCACTGGTGGTGATGATCAGGGCTGCCAACTTTTCACTTTAGTTTGGAGTGAGGTTCGTGATCCGTGACGTTAGTGCATTTTATGAGTGGTCTTCTGTGACATCATCCACGCAGGGATCCTCACTCCTTAACCATCAGGAATCAAGTTTTAAAGTTTAGCAGTCAAATTCACAATTTTAAAGCATGTATGAAAAGCCAAGTCAACAATCATGGTGCGTGATAATTGGCTGGTCAGCGTACTTGCCAAACTCTAGCTATATAGCCTAAATCAGAAACAAACCTAACCAGGCTATCTGGTGGTCTTCCCCCAGAAAATTGGTCATTTCAGAGACTGTCTTCCTGCATTCTAGTGGCGTTACAAAATGGGACTCTAAGGAGAATCAAAATCAGAAATACTATACTGATCCCCGAGGGGAAATTGTTGTGTTACAGTTGCACACTTTGCACATTAAGGCATAAAGAATATAAATAAAAATAGAAAGAAGGTAGATAAAGAAATATATGAATAAAAGGATAAAAATATAAAGAAAAATAGAAAAGGTTAACTTTTGAATAATTAACTAAAGTTAGTTATTCAAAAGTTAACTAAATACCCATTTGTCAGGCACTTAGAGGGAGGAGTTAAAAAGCTTGATGGCCACAGGCAGGAATGACTTCCTGTGGCGCTCTGTGGTGCATTTTGGGGGAATAAGTCTTGCATTTAAAATTCTCCTGTGTTTGAGCAGCACATCATGGAGCCGGTGGGAGACACTGTCCAAGATGACATGTAGCTTGGACAGCATCCTCCTCTCTGACTTGTGTCTCATAGAGTTAACATTTGAGCAGATATGATTGAATCGAATTTTAAGTTTATATACAGTCTATGATCTTCACACATCGTGCTGTGGCTCAGGAGGTAGAGCAGGTTGGCCGTTACTCAGAAGGTCGGCAGTTTAATCCCCGGCTCCTCCAGGCTGCATGTCGAAGTGTCCTTGGGCAAGATACTGAGCCCTGAATGTGTGTGAATGTTAGTTTCTGTTTGAGCACTTAGGCTCAGTGCATGAATGTGTGTGAATGGGGAATGCAGATGTAGTGTAAAAGCGCTTTGAGAGGTCGAAAAGACTAGAAAGGCGCTGTACAAATACGGAGCATTTACATTTACACATCCCTGTTACCATTGGACCATCTTGGTGGTCCCCCTGGAAGAAAATTTTGTACATTTTAAAGTTAAATGCATTAATTTAATCCAAAATTAAAATGTTGTGCTCTAGTAAACTATTTAATCATAAACCCATTGTAGAGCTATAAATGGTGTTGAAACAGTAACAAAAGTCAACAAATGTATTTAATGTTGTACCAGCAAACTTAAATCAAAGAATAGAAAATGGAATAGAAGTAATTTCCCAAAATTTGATTGTTGCTGTCAGCTCGCACTGGTGCGTTAAAGTGTATTTACCATAAAGGCTGTAATATGTGTGCACACCAAATTTAGGTGTGGCTAGCTTAATCGCCTTCTTTAACGAGTGACAGAAACATCAACGTTACCGTAGATACCTAAAAAAGAAAGTAGTCGAATTAGTGGTGCCGTCATGGAAAACACACACACACGCACCAAATGTCACACACAGAGAACTCTTTAAAAATTAAATAAACAATGTATAGCCACCGTGTCATTAATGTTTGACTTCATGTGGCGCTGCGCAGTGCTGACTTAACGTGATGCATGCTGGTTAGAAATCGTGTTCGAGTTTTGTGTCCGGTGCTGCAAAACGTCACCATGTCACATGACATTAAAACCTCGTGAGAGCAAGGCGGCTGCAGACACTGTGTCCGGCGGCCGCAGTTGCTTTTCTCAGGCTGCACAAAGTTGGAACCACACTTTTGCCTAGTCCCGCTCAGAGCCCTTTAAAGAGTCTCTTTAAAGGGCTCTGGTCCTGCTGTATTTTTCTTTGCAATTACCGCGAGATCAGCTGGTTTCAGCTCACAGTAAGCTCACGCAGGTAGAATGCGTCTGACTTTACGGCGCCGTTTTTATACCCCACCCCTGCAGTAACCTGCAGCTCACGTTAGACTATGAAGTCAGCGAAAGTCAGCCGTTGTCATCTCGAACGCACCTAGTGTCTTAAAGGTTCAATGTGTAGGTTTTAGTGGTATCTAGTGGGGAGGGTTGCAAATTGCAGCCAACGGCTCTTTCACCGCTCCGCCTCCCTTTTCAAGTGTGTTGTAGAAGCTATGGTGGCTGACCCGCTCTTGTGCTTAATACTTTGTGTCGTCCTCCGTTTGTCCAAATTTCACTTCTCTTCTTACTTCTAATAAACCAGACTACTACTACTACGTCTTCCTCCTCTTTGTACTTCTTCAACGTAGTGATGACATGCGCTCTGTAGAGCATTTTCTCCATTTGGGCATAACGGTTCATTATGTAAGGTCTTTATACACCACTGAAAAACATAGTTATATATTTAATGCATGTCTATCAATAGATCCTCACAAAAATATTACACACTGGACCTTTAAAAGTAAAGGCTTACATAGGATTTATAATTCTTCTAGCTTCATAGATCCATATTTAACCTTTACATTATAAGACAGTAAAACATCAGTTAATAACACAGACAGATCAAGTCAGCAAACTTGCTGCTCTTAGCAACTATTTATTTTTTTAAGTTTCTGTCACAAAAACTCAACCAGTAGCACAACGTTACCGCTCTAGTCAAACTGTCTGCGACTCACAGCACAGACTGTCAACTTGATAACTATCCAGGTGTACGCTGGTGTCGCATCAGCTATGCAGTTGATAGGGCGCGCTGTGACGTTACCAGTTAGAAATGAGTTTTTCACTGTGTGGAAAATGGACATATGTAGTGAGAGCGTGTGAAAGTGTCAGTGTGTGAATTGGCAGCCCTGGTTATGGTGTTGATAAGATATGACTTGTCAGGACTGTTTTGTGTAATTGTATACTGTGTTTGCGCCTCTATAGGGAACTCCCTTCTCTGGCCAAGAATTATGTGATGCGTATGCTGTTCCTGGATCAGCCTCTCCCCCAGGCAGCAGTGGCATTGTGGGTGAAAAAAGACAGTCAGAAGTAAGTCACTTGTCTTGTCCTTATTGCATTTCTAGCAGCAGTGTAAGTGGGGTGAACCACACCCCACTCCTGTACCACTCTGTGACATTTCCACCACAGACATGTAACGTGGTACGGGAATTTTATTTGTCGTAATTATTTTTTTATTTACATTCACATTAGTTCTGTAAACTGCAAACATCTTTGTAATGAATGCATCCTGTGGACCAACACAGCTCCATGTAGTTAGTGGTAATTTTTGTGATGCTAGATCCAATGATTGACAGCAGATCAACCCTAACATAAGCCTTGAACTGACCATCTCCAGGCAAAGCTCCGAGACCAGCTGGTGGTAACGTTACTCCTGGGACTTCTGCTCTTACTGATGCTCCTAAGAACATTTATCTCAGTTTTCCTGTCAAGGGTTCTATTAGAGAGGCGGCCAGAGCAAGTATTGCCGCCTGTTTGTTTTTTTTATATCTGTAAGCTACTTTTTTGTTTAATTGCAGACTTTCAACAAAAAAGGCAGCACACCACTTTTTATTACCTGCTCTGTCTGATCAGGTCCTAAGAAGTCCCTGAATTAGAAATGGAACGATTCAGCTTTTCCACTTAACCTCAGCTCAGGATATCTTAATAACTATTCATTTAGCTGATGCTTTTATACAAAGCGACTTAGAATTGCTACGTGTGTTAATTAGCGCTAACAGCCTTCACTTTTCCAGCCGTTGGGGAAACTACAAACTTTTATTAACGGACTCACAGCGACCTGCGCTGCACGTTTCAACTAGAGTGAAACTTACTGCTAATATTTTCCTCCGCTAACTTTCACCACGTTCTGCCGCTCACTCTCTCTCTCTCGCTCGTCCTCACACACAGGATACGCAGAGAGCTGCCGAGCGTCGAGTGTCACCGTGCTCGCAGTGTGCGACTTAAAAGAAGTACTTGCGCATTGATATAAATGATTGTGTGAAATTTTGGGGTGGTTATTCATTCCACAGCGGTGACGAATAAAGGGGGACACTGGTCTCTCTGTTGTGTGCGCTCCACAGACGGTCCGGGCGCTGCGCTTCCGCGAGTTCCGCCTTTTGCGTTCCGTCAACATTATGTTATCAATTAACATTTAAATAATCGATTTTTAGACATTTGTTAATTATTCTAAAGAGAGCATTTTGTCACTACGTTGAATACAGAGACGTGAAAAATGTAGGATCACATGTGTTATTTAGCACAAGAGCTGACAGAGCTTGTCGAGCAGCTGAGCAATTTGGTTGTAAATTTGCAACCCTCACCAGTAGATGCCACTAAAACCTAACACTGAACCTTTAACACTGAGTCAGCAGGCTGTTCTGATAAACTGAATAAATGTAACTGGAACTGGAAAAATGCATCTTATAATGGCATTGAGAAAGAAACTGTATTTAATGTGGATCAGTTGTGCTTTCAAGTTCAATCCAAAGGTAATCAGTATAGCGATGTTGTTAATGATGTTATCGGTTCTACACAGTGTTACCTCAAATTACGCACTTGTTTACGCATTGTTGTTATGCACAGTACAAAGTGTTGAAAGTTTTGAAAAAGCTTTATTTTAACTGGTATGTTTTTAAGGTTAGGAAAATGCTTGAATTTGAATATACTTTTTGAAAAATGCTAGATTTTCTACATAATCTGGTCTTTCGTCCTCACAGTCATTCTTTACGGATGTGATTTATTTATTTATTTTTTTCCAGATTAATTTGAAATTCTGGAATATTTTTTCATTTCACCTGCTCTGTCTGCTGCTGCTGCTGTTGTTACAAGGGCAGCGTGACCAGCTCTTTTATCACCTAAAAAAACAACACAGAGTAACCAGTTCATTTTTTGTCTCTGGTGTCTACTTGCAGGGATCATGATGAATGTGTCTCAGTCTTGGCAGGACTCCGCCTTTGGCACAGTCCCCAGCTGCAGGGTGGTCTGCAGGGATACATTTTAAATCCTGTGTTCAAAGACAACCTCAGGATAGCTCTGCTTGGCGGGTAGGTCTGGTCCCTGTGGACACACTGTTCAATCACAAGGCTGCAGCACTATTCTCTCTCCCCGTTTTTATAAACTGTTCATGCCACAATGAAAATGAGCTAATGCACACACAACCTTTCAATGTTTGTACAAGTTGAAATGGTGGAATATTTGTAGAAAACCAAGTGTAATGAAAACCAAACACACCTGCTACATGCTTGGTTTCGCTTCCCTCCATCTCCTTCTCATCCTTGGTCAGCCAGGACACGGTTGCTCAGAGTTATAGACAATGGTCCAAAATGTTGAATCTCACTCCAGTAAAAACTAAGTCTATTGCACTCCAAATCTTACAGTGGTACAAAGCAAAAAGATCAGAATTGCTCATCAGGTCATAACTGCTGCTATTCTGCCGCTCAGTTAGCCATGCAGCTAACTTAGCAGTCCTAATAGCAGCTTAGCGGATCTCTGCTGAACATAATCTCAGAGACCCGATGGAGACCAGCAGGGAATCCAGTATTGAGGTGATTTAAAGCAGCTCCAACCAGGACTCTGACTCTGGGGACAATGAAGACATGGCAGGTTCAGGCGGGGACAGAAGCGTCAAGTGGGAGAGGAGAGGGAGGTCGGACATCAGAGAGGCAGCAACAGCATGTAGAGCCAGAATATTTATACATCAAACTCTGCAAATTTAGGGTTTGTTTAAACCAAACTAGAGTCTGTGGTTATTGGAACAATGAAAAAACTAGTGAGATTTATTTTGTTTCTGTCGAGTTTGAATCAAGTGTGTTTTATGATGAGGTAACGAGGTTTGGTGAAAGACAGAAACTTGTTTTCTGAAGGTGTAATAGATCCTTTCTTGACATTTTGTGATTTTATTTTGTTAGACTGGAAAAGCTAAGAGAACCTGTGTAACATACAGAACTCACCACATCTAGCTGAAAGCAGAGGGGAGAAGCCTAACTGTGCATTCAAACCAAACGTGAATTTAATCCTCGTGGGGGTTTAATCGCTGAACTACTGCCAAGTTACATGGTGACCTGTCAGTCAGGATAGAAGCTTGTATTCGCTGCTCTGTGTACATTTTTTTTTTTATTAAATGGCATTCGGCAGGAGACAGAGCACGTCATGTTTGAGTCTTTTAGTATGTTTTGTTTTAAAAGTAAATTGTTTTGTTAACCTTTTTATTTTTTATAATTTAACTGTGATTACATTTAGTTTAGTTTTTTTATATCCAGGATGTATTTAATAAACAATTAAACATGCATAACCGACAGTGACAATAGTAGGATTTACAAAATTACAATCAGTAGTTAGCACAACAGAGTCCAACACATACTAACATTACTGCAAAGCATCTGAAATATTTTGTAATATTTGTTGACTAATTTTAGATAATGGAAGCTCGTTAGCTTGCTAACACAAACGAATTGCTACGACTAGCTTGGCTGCTCACCATGGGTCAGGAGTTTGGGGAGTTTAGGTGATATTGAAACGGCAAGCTAGTCAGTATAATGGAACAAACAGCCCAAATGAAATATGGGAACATTACAGATAACATAGATACAGTAACATTCATTCACTTTAAACATGATAGTAATTTCTTTTCCAGTGTTCATTTCAGCTCGTGAGCCAAAGCAACAGGATGCTGACCGCTAATTTTAAGGGCTTGTTTTTACTAACAGTTTTCTGAGCTGACATTCTGACCAAAAGACTCCACTGCTGTGTCGACACACAGGGGCAGAGCGTGGGCAGATGAGGGGAGCACTCTGGGTCCTGACCGGCATGCACGGGACATTGAGAGTCTTGACCGCTACGCTATAGAGCGCTGGGAGGTCATCCTGCATTTCATGGTGGGTTCACCTTGTGCTGCTGTCAGTCAGGACCTGGCGCAGCTGCTGGTTCAAGCAGGCCTCATGAAAAGGTACACAAGGACTAACAAGTGTGTGTGAGAGATATATATATAGTATATATATATATATATATATATATATATATATATATATATATATATATATATATTTGGTTTGAAATTCTCTTTACATCCTGACAGCCATCAGTGCTCTGGTATTCTCTTTTAAAAATCAGGTGGCATCTGTGGTTGTGGTTGTTGCAGGCCTGTAATAAGACCGTCCAATCATTTCTTTCAGCCTGAATGGAAATGATTGGCTGGCTTACCTGCCTATCTACCTTCACGCACTCTGCACTTATTGCACATTAAAATGTGTTTTGAGTGGCTTTGGGTGGAGGTTTAAAGTTAGGGGGTGGGTTTTTTTTGGTTGAATATTTAAAATCTAGCTGTGTCTTGCAAGATTCTTCAACTTTACCTACCTTAGCTTTAAGAACCAAATTTGAAGGTTCCTTATCAAAAAATTGTGTCTATGTTATGTGTCTATAAGTACACATAAACAAGTTTTGTCTTATACACTGTCAGATTTTTTTTTTTTTACAAATTCTAAATAGATCAAGATTCAGTTTGTAATGGCAAACTATACATTTCCACAAAAGCACTGGAACTGATGGGTTGTTAATTTAAGACATAAGACAATAGCAACCTCTCACTCCTAGTTAGAGACCACAGAAGCAGCTGAAATGACAACTGCAGCTGGTTGATTTAATCAGCTGTAGCTAGCTAGCTCCTAAACATTAGCTCCTTTTAAAATAAAATGATTAGCCAGGCACAGTAGCATTAGAAGCTTAGATTTTAGCAGATATGTGCTCTCTTCAAACCTTTCCTTACCTTTCCTTACAAAACCTAAATCACTCTTGTGATTTGGGTTTTGGAAAGGGGACCACATTAAAATCACTCTCTTACTACAGCCATCTAAAGTTTGACAGACCTGCCATGTCTCGTAACTGCTTTAATTGCTAAGCTATGAATGGACAGTCACTTATAGGGGGAGGGGGTCAACGGTCAGTTCTTAAAACTATACAAACCTGATTCAGATAAAATGCATAGTGAATATAATTTATTTATGTGCATCTGATAAAGGGCAGTTTAAAAAGGTTCATATGGTGCTAATTTGTGATAATTCAGACCGTTCCATTACACTCTCTTTTCAGTTTATGTAGAATTATGGAAAATCAAACATATTCACTGTCTCAAGAGTTAGAACTGTAGCTATGGGTTGATTTATTAAAGTATTAGTGACCACGACCACAGGTTTTATGCTGTACCTCATGTTGTCCTGTCATCTTTTTTTGTCAGTGAGGCGGGAGAGGCACCCTACATCACCTCAGCTGGTTTCCAGTTCCTCCTACTGGATACAACCTCCCAGCTGTGGTACTTCACCCTGCAGTACCTCAAAACTGCTCAGGTACCTATGGATCATGTTTATTGACCAGAGTCATTAGCGACTGACATTTATTTTTTTCATTTTTCCTATTCATAGTTTTCAGTCACGTAATATGCGTGGCGACCAGGAGGACAAAACAACAGACCAACATAGCGGCTCACACCACACCATAATGTCTTTTTTGCCCTCCAAGGGAGCGTTTTCCATGGAATGTGATGTCACATGAAAACTATGAATTACTTGAATACCCACTTTTAATTGAAAATATTATCTACTTATATACATTTCATGCTTTTTCTTGCAGTCCAGAGGGATGGACCTGGTGGAGATCTTGTCATTCTTATTCCAGCTCAGTTTTTCTACTCTTGGCAGAGTGAGTGCACAGAAGTTTGCTTCTGTTCGATTCTCAGAGGATGTGCCTGGTGGAAAGCAAACATAAGAATGTCAATGGTTTGAGGTTATAAAAATTCCTGCTTATTTTGAGTCTCTTTGTTACTGATCAAGTGGTGTTGCCTGTGTGCCTCAGGATTACTCAGTGGAGGGCATGAGCGAGTCATTACTCACCTTCCTGCAGCACCTACGGGAGTTTGGATTGGTCTTCCAGAGGAAGGTGAGGCACTGAGAAGGAGAGGGAAGATCCACTAACATTGAAAATATTGTCAGGATCACTGTCTCTTTTAGATGAGAAGCAACTGTAATGATCTTCATGGGGAAGCTGGGTCAATGCAGTACAAAAACAGTGATGTTAGACACCAGACATACTTGTATTGACACTAGAAAATTAACCAAAAAAGATGCACGCAGTTGAAATAGAAGAAGAGCAAATGGTTTGTATAATTATGTGTAAGCAACATTCAGCTCTAGAACATGTTAAAAAAATAAAAGTAAGATTATTCAGGGACATAATAACAATAACAACTTGCACAGTACAGTAGCAGCAGAAACGACTGAGGTATACCAAGAATGTACACAGTAATAGTACTGTAAAACATGTGTTTTAAATCATATTTCCATCAAGTTTTTCCAATGCAGCAGATGTGTGGACTTTTAGTGCCTGGTATGGTTCAAGTTCCTGGATCCTACAGTTCCCATAATGCAATTGCAGTGTCTCCTCTTAAGATCATCTCTGCTTTGCAGGCTAAATACCCACATCTTTTAAACTCCAGACTTCCAGTTAGTAAAAGGGCTTCCTGTTGTAAATTTGGTGTCTTTCAACCCATGCTGAAGACATCACGATGACATCATCAGAGTTATTTTCTCAGACCTGACAAAGCTTCTGCTGATACACACACGACATTATACAACTGTTGTTGTTGAATTCTAAGTAGCTTTTCTGAAGATATGTGATACATTTTTGTGTTAATGTTTCATGTTGTTTAATCAGGCCTAAATTATTTGTAATGAGGTTGACTAGTTTGACGGTCCTGGCAAACGACCCCACTGAGGTTAAATAGCTGAGTTTCCCTTCCAGTCAGTCAGAACTGAAGAAGTTCCTTGGATGAGGGACGAAACGTCTTCCAGTATCTTCAACCAAGTCCAGTTGCCCTTGACTTTAACCTTCGTTGGATAACTATGACCTGGATGACTGAGAATCTTCATAGACTACTAGTTTGACTTTATTTCACTTGAAATACTAATCCTGGTTCTGAATTAGATTAGCTTTATTCAGAAGAGTGTAGTGATCAGTTAAACAAAAATAAATAAAGTTAATAAAGTTATGATAAGTATGTATAGTTGTGTAATTGTACTGTATTCTATCATCAGAGGAAGTCAAGGCGGTACTACCCCACCAGACTGGCAATCAGTCTGGCAGCAGGAGTCACTAGCAGCTCCTCTTCATCGTCCTCTAACATGGCTTCCACTCCGGGTACTGGAGATGCAGGCTTCATTGTGGTTGAAACCAATTATCGTATCTACGCCTACACAAGTATGTCTGAACACTTTTTGTGCTGCATGTCCACACTAATAAATACATTTGACACAATGTTCAGGTCTCTGTTCATATGAAACAGATGTTGACAAGGCTGGTAGATGATGTTGATGATGATGATTATTATTATTATTATTATTATTATTATTTTATTATTATTATATTTATTATTCTGGAATTTGGCACCACCTGAGGTTTCTTTCCACAAGCCATTAAAGAACTGAACTGTCAAAAACAATGAACAGTACTTCTCGGTGCCATGGCTGAGTGCTATGATGGCCACTGGATTTTGTGCAATATTTTTAGAGTTTATTATTATATATTATTATATATATTATATATTATACTATTAACTGTGCAATGTTTGTTTTGATACGGGGACTGTGCAATAACCTTTACTCCTGCTGATTCCAGTTTTTAACTGTTAATATGAATTTCTGTCAATTATTTATTATTAGCCGTAAGTCTTTTTATCTATCTTAGGTCTTTTTATCTTCACTGACTGTATATTGAGGGGAGTTGCCCTAAAATCTCATTGAACTACGTGCATTGACAATAAAGCCTTCTGATTCTGAGATGGATCTCATGTCTGTATGTTACAGAGCAGGAGTCAGGATGTTTTTTAGTTTAGCATAAAGGCTGGCTGCAGGGGGAAACTGCTAGTCTGGCTCTGTCCAAAGTATACATCTACCAACACCTCTAAAGCTTACCACCTATGTATCCAGTGTGATTAAAAATGCTTCACAATTACCTGTACTGACTTGTTTGCGTTTTTTGTGCCCATGCCAGACTCAGAACTGCAGATTGCTCTGGTGGCTCTCTTCAGTGAAATGCTGTATCGCTTCCCCAATGTAGTGGTGGCTCAGGTTACAAGGGAGTCAGTGCAACAGGCCATCGCCAACGGCATCACAGCACAACAGGTACTCTAATACTGCACACAATGTACTACTACTACTATTACTACTACAGGGGAAGTTTGGGGTATTTAAGGGAGGAAATCCAGACCAGTAGAACTGTACCATAAATCCACTGTAAATACCCTTCATATTTATGCTTTTTTCACCAAGAAGACAAAAATATTAAATATATTAATAGTGAAATGTATATGGTGTGGTAATAGTGTCATTTGCCCCCCAAACTCACTCTACTGACCACTCAAAGTCTTTTACAGCACTCATACTTCATACATTAATGGAAGAGGCTGCAAGGCCAACTGCCAACTGCTAATCAGGAGCGATACAGTGCCTCTAATACACACACACAGCCACATTGAGAGCAATTTGGGCTATTTGGGGTTCAGAATCTTGTCCAAGGACACTTGGACTGGACTCGTGTAACACAGCACCTGAGCCACAGTCGCGTTACGTAACAAAATCAGGGTGTGCATCTTTAAATCCTAGCATTCCCTAATATTTAAAAATATGTAAATAACTATGGTATACATATTATATACTCTGTAAAGCACAGCCTTTCACCTGAATGAAGGATGGAGCTAGAGGCTTAACGGCCTGGCTCATCATGAACATACTGAAAAAAAGCACCTGATTTCAATGTACGCTGAGATTTAACCAAATATGTTAAAGAGTACCTCAGAAGTCCAAAGGTTCTTAAACTGTAGGAATGGGGTATGGTGGGTGGGTAGGTGGCTAAAATGTGCCTATCCATCTCAGTATCCTGGATCTATGTAGGTAGTTGGTGGAAGAAAAATGTGTTGCATATGAAAAATGCATATAAACTTCCCCTGTAGTATCTGTATTATATGTCATGGAAATGTTTATCATTAATAGTATGTGTGGACCAGTTTTCCTTGAAAAATGGTCTATTCCATCTGTAATAGATCTTTTGTTTTTACCCTCCAGATTATCCACTTTCTAAGGACCAGAGCTCACCCTGTCATGCTCAAACAGGTACATCAAACTTATCCATTCTTCTCACACTTCACTCTAATAATAATGGCTGGTTGGCCTTTAACAGGTCTGCACAGTGTCTTCATCTGCCGTCTCTGTGCCTTAGACCCCAGTACTGCCTCCAACCATAACAGATCAGATCAGACTCTGGGAGCTGGAGAGAGATCGCCTGCAGTTCACAGAGGGTGAGCATGCTTATTTTTAATGTGTGTGTGCGCAAGCCCAGATAAGAGATATTCGTCTTGAATTCATTTTTGTTTATGGGTGATCTCCCATGTTTTTATAAGTATATTTTGTCATATTTTGATTACATGTTTCCTTGTTTGTTCCTGTTCTGATGCTAATGCAAACTCTGCCTACATGTATTCCTGTTTTGAGAAAGTCAGTAAAATGTACATTTCCACAGTACTAATTCCATCAGTACAACAACAGTCATGTCATACTCACATCTCTGCCTCCTTTTTCAACTCATATACTGTATTACTTTTGCATTCATTTGCAATTGTCATTTCTACTTTTGATCACGTTTTAAATTACACCAGTGGCTCAAAGGGCAAAATCCCCGTCTGTCCTGAAAGACTTTCAATGTGAAACATCTGTAGGAAGTGCTGAGTTTGAAATTAGTTTGAAATATTTTTTTGAGGAACAGAAAACAAAATGGTTAAGAACAGAACTCTGTCATTGAAACGTGCAATAAAATGGAAGGACATTATTCAAGTTTTATACCTCCTTTTATACGTAGTCATAGTAGTAGTAACAGGTCCTACTTTGTGGTTTTATTTTATAAATGTTAAGCTAGCATCAGTGAAAGTGAAGATTTCCTGCACAGATGTTTCACATTAAAAGCCTTCCAGCAGCCTGTATAACTGAAGGGTATACTCCCTTCAGTTCCTGATGCTTTTAATATGAAACAAATGCAGGAACTGTTAGAAATGTATTGGCAGTACCTTAAATGTGGCATTTAGAAGTGACTGGAGATAACTGGTGAAAAACAGTATTTGTGTTAAAAAGAGAAAGTTAGAGCAGCACAGTGGTGAGTATGTTAATGGGATTAGTACTGTGGAAATGTACATTATACTGAATTTACCTTGTGAGCTTTTTACCCATTCATTAGTGAAGGGACTTTGTGGTACACAAACTCATCCATTATTTGAAACCGGCTTTTATATGAGAATACTGTATTTTCAGCTTCAGTAACATGATAAAAACCATGATAGATTGATAGATTTCTTAAGCCATCTTCCTTTGTGCTGCCTGAAGACGTTGGACTCACTCTGTTGATATAGCTGAGTCAGTGGAGCTGAGCTGTAACTCTTGCGGTCTGAGCTATTCTACACTCAAATAGCGATAAGTATTATTGTTGTGCTGGACTTTAATCTTATTTCTCCCCTGTCTGTGTTGTTGATGTCCATGTCTCCTTCAGGAGTGCTCTACAACCAGTTCCTCTCCCAGGCTGACTTTGAGGTGCTGCGAGACAGAGCTCAGGTTGGATTTTGTTTCCTGTCTCCATTACAGAATAATATAATATTTTATTATCTATTTACAATAAAATACATGTATTCATTTAGCTGACACTTTTATCCAAAGTGACTTACCATTGCTATACATGTTGGAGGTCACACACCTCTGGAGCAACGAGGGGTCAAGTGTCTTGCTCAGGGACACCTTGGTCTCTCACACCAAAGTCATGCTTCTTGTCCACTGTTCCATCACAACCCATCTATTTAGATTTGTTAGCCTTGTTAATGCCTTGTTAATGCTACAAATGCTAAATATTTGATTACATCTTTTCATGTGACAACACTGAAAAATGACACTTTGCTACAATGTGACGTAGTCAGTGTACAACTTGAATAACAGTGTAAATTTGCTGTCCCCTCAAAATAACTCATCACACAGCCATTAATTTAGTTCTAATGCACTTTACATTTAAGAAAAACCTCAAAGTGCTAAAGGTAAGATCATAAAAGCAAGGTAAAAACATCAGTGTAAAATATAAATAAATAGTGCAACATTACTGTGCAAGGTTAAAACTCAGTCACCAAGATTGGTGACTGTTGTGGAGAGGGGAATGTCTTGACCAGAGATAGTTATACCGGTTATGGAGGATGACTGAACTTGATGTGAGGTGCCAACAAGAATTGCCTTAGTTTTGGAGCTGTTCAACTGGAGGAAGTTGTGTTTCATCCATACCTTTATCTCCTCCAGACAAGGTGGTGAGTGTTGAAGACAATGATGATGTTGGTGAAGCTGCAGTGGGGTGTGGGTCAGATTTCATGTACAGTTGTGTGTCATCAGCATAACAGTGAAATGAGACTCCATGGTGACTGATGACGTGGCCGAGGGGGAGGATGTAGATGATGAAGAGGATGGGGCCAAGAACTGACCCCTGGGGTCTCCGCCGGTGACTGTGTGTTGCCGGGACCTTGAGCTACCAAGTGAAATGTACTCTGTTCTGTCAGTGAGGTACGATGTAAACCAGTTAAGAGCAGTGTCAGTGAGTCCAATGGTTTGGTGTAGCCGGTTTAGAAGTATGACATGATCCACAGTGTCGAAAGCAGCAGATGAACGGGAGATTGAAAATAAGTAATTTTCCCTCCCTGGTGTCATGTGACTCTTTAGTGTTACAAAGTCTCAGGTGTAAATGGGGAGCAGGTGTGAAATTTTCTGTTATCGCTCTCACACTCCCTCATACTGGTCACTGGAAGTTCAACATGGCACCTTATGGCAAAGAACTCTCTGAGGATCTGAGAATGGTTGCTTTACATAGAGATGGCCTAGGCCAGGGGTTTTCAAAATCTGAGACTGTAGGCCTCCCACGGACAAAGCTTGAGAAACGCCCCTGGCAGTGGCCGAGATGATACATCGGTTCAACAGGACAGGTTCCACTCAGAACAGGCCTAGCCATGGTTGACCAAAGAAGTTGAGGGCATGTGCTCAGCGTCATATCAAGAGCTTCTTTTTGGGAAATAGACGTCTGAGTGCTGCCAGCATTGCTGCAGAGGTTGAAGGGGTGGTAGTTCAGCCTGTCAGTGCTCAGACCATACGCTGCGACACTGCATCAAACTGGTCTGCATGGATCGTCTAAGAAGGAAGCCTCTTCTGAAGATGATGCACAAGAAAGCCTGCAAACAGTTTGCTGAAAACAAGCAGATTAAGGACATGGATTACTGGTATCATGTCCTGTGGTTTGATGAGACCAAGATAAACTTATTTGGTTCAGATGTCGAGCGTGCGTGGCGGCAACCAGGTGAGGAGTACAAAGACAAGTGTTTCTTGCCTACAGTCAAGCATGGGTAGAGGGAGTGTCATGATCTGTGGCTGCATTAGTGCTGCCGACTCTGGAGTACTACAGTTCATAGAGGGAACCATGGAGGCCAACATGTTCTGTGACATACTGAAGCAGAGCATGATCTCCTCCCTTCAGAGACTGGGCCGCAGGGCAGTATTCCAACATAATGACCCCAAACACACCTCCAAGACGACCACTGCCTTCTAAAGCAGCTGAGGGTAAAGGTGATGGACTCGCCAAGCATGTCTCCAGACCTAAACCCTTCTAGGAATCCATGGAGCATCCTCAAAAGGAAGGTGGAGGAGCGCAAGGTCTCCACCAGCTCTGTGATGACATTGTGGTGTGGAAGAGGACTCCAGTGGCAACCTGTGAAGCTCTGGTGAACTCCATGCCCATAAGGATTAAGGCAGTGCTGGAAAATAATGGTAGCTACACAAAATATTGACACTTTGGGACCAATTTGGATATTTCTTTTTGGACAGAGGGGTGTACTCACTTTTGTTGCCAGCGGTTTAAACATTAATGACTGTGTGATGTGCTATTTTGAGGGGACAGCAAATTTCAATGTTATACAAGCTGTATACTCACTATTGTAGCATTGACATTGTAGCAAAGTGTCATTTCTTCAGTTTTGTCCAATGAAAAGATATAATCAAATATTTACAAAAATGTGAGAAGTGTACTCACTTTGTATCTATATGTGTGTGTGTGTGTGTGTGTGTGCACTGAAGATACATGAAGATGTTTCGCCTAATCATCTAAGAGACGTCTTCGGATATCTTTGTAGCTCTTTTGTGAATTCCCTGTTAGTAAGGTGCTGATACAGTCACTCTAGTATCCTGCTGCTGTTTAATGAAGTTGTTGTTATGCAGGGTCTGGGCTGTCTGGTGTGGCAGGATGTGGCTCACAGGGTGATGGTGGTGTCACCACAGGGACACAGTGAGGTCAAGCGATTCTGGAAACGACAGAAGTCTCACACGTGACCGGTCCAGCAGAAACAAGGTGCAGTGATGTCACACCTGATGACAATTATTCCTGTGACATCAGGATTTTTGGCCTGCAACAGTTCGTCAGTGTTATAAGAACGTGGAGATGATATAATTATTTTGTATGTTTCATAAAATGTTGATTTTTGTGTATTTTGGATAAAATGATGATAAGAAGTCTGCTCATTCTTTCTTTTTTACGAAGAGTTATGTTATTTGCACATTAATACCCTCTATTTGTATAACGCCTTTCTAGTCCTTGCGACTTCTCAGTGCATTTTACACTCCATCACATTTACCCATAACTTTTGACATGCTGCCTGGAGGAGCCAGGGATTGAACTGCCAATCTTCCTATTAGAGGGCAATCCGCTCTACCTCTTGAGCTACAGCTGCCCTTCAATGATGAGCCAATGATAAACTACTATCTCATGTACTGTACCTAAAGCTTGGAAATGAGTGAGGTCTTAATCTGGTTTTGGAGTGCATTTTATCCCCTTGCTGCAACTGATTTGCAGCCCTATGTAGCATTACATTTTCACATACTGTACATCTCATTACTGAGTGAGCGAGTTAATGAGTGAACAAGTTACCATACTTGGCAGTGATTTGACCATTGTCCCATCTCAGGTTACTGTGGTCAGGGGAAAAAAGGAATCGTTAAGCATAACTTACACAGGCCAGTTGATTCATTCTCTGGGGAGTTTTCAGTCCAACATGCTGGAACCATACAGCTGCTTATGGATACAAAATAGTGGCAAACCCTCTAGCTCCACCTGCTAATTGAATTGAAATGTTGTTCATGTTCAGTTCACAATTAGCAAGCCTTCTG
Source organism: Lepomis macrochirus (assembly GCA_024633595.2). Taxonomy (NCBI): domain Eukaryota; kingdom Metazoa; phylum Chordata; class Actinopteri; order Centrarchiformes; family Centrarchidae; genus Lepomis; species Lepomis macrochirus. The sequence continues at coordinate 34,816,509 of JALXJV020000013.1, read as the reverse complement.
CTCTTAAATCAGGGCTTATAAAACCAAAGCACCAACACCTTTAGGTAACATTCCCATGGGGACAGACCACATCCTACTCCAAAGTTACCTGACTAGCTGTTCCTGGCAGTGGTGAGGCTTAACAAAGCCTCTCATTAGAAACTCTCCATAGATCTTGCTGTTACATGAACAATGCTTTAGTGTCAGGTGGGATTGACATTAATCAGACATTATAGGACATGAGCATGATTACATCTGCACTGAAAGTATTAAAACGTGCAATAAATACATTCAAACATAATTATTATACGTGTGGTATGTGAAATTTCCCTTACAGCTTATGTGGCAGATAACAGAATGTTGACCACTGTAACTATACCAATGTGGGAAGAGTGTGGTTAGTCAGATGTAGAAGATGATTGCTTGTCTTGATTGTCCCCCTTATTTTAATAAGTACATAAAACTACCAGGACATATTATAATATAAGAAATACTACATTTATAAGAAGATAAAAACAACCTGAGCAAGGGAGAGTACTGCGGAGTGCCATTAACTGTCATGTGCAGCCTAACGTTACACGACTCAGACAGCCAAGCTACGTAGTGGCTAGCATTAGCCAGGCAGTGGTGTTTGTATTGCAGACAAAGCGGGGCATTTAAACACTCTAGTATTAAGTGTTTAACAGTAGCAATTCTCCCACTGGTGTAAACAATGATACCGCATTGTTCCGGGAGACTATTACAACAAAAACAGTAGCCGGACGACAAGGCCGCAAATGGAGCCGGGGACCTGGCGTGGAATTCCGAACGCCGCGTGGTGCCCTGAACCGGCCGGTTTGCGGGAGGAGACCCCAGGGGAAGAGTCGGAAGGCGGGGACGGGAGCACCGTGATGCTGAAACGAAGAGGAGTTGACGAAGACACCGCGGAGGAGGCGAAAGCGCAGTGTGAGGAGGACGAGAAACATATCAAAGCCGGAGAGGAAGACGATGCTGGCAAATACGAGGAGGAACTGGACCCAAGAATTCAGGCATGTTACAAAATTTGCATTTTTAGAGAGGTAACATTAAGTCAGATGTGACGTTAGCCCGTGTTTTCTCTACACAAATCATCTAGTTTTATATTCGAACATGCGGCTAAGCTGTAATAACCATCACAACATACATGGCTGTAATCTGATCATTGCACAGACTGGTACTTGGTATGGGCAGCACCTTCCTCAAGGCTGCATTTCTGAGCTGCAAATTTCCCTCCACTGAACACTATCATTTCCAGCATTTTCCCATTTTCTGTTCATATTCTGCTTTTAATAGAGTCTCTCTTTCCTCTGTGATTCCAGGAGGAGCTGGAGCACCTCAACCAGGCCAGCGATGAGATCAACAAGCTGGAGCTGCAGCTGGATGTGAGAGAGTTGTTTTTTTTTTTAAAACTTGGAGTCACAACCACTACTTTCACACAGTGTTGCTGCATGGAAACTCATTTGCAATGTCATGTGTTTGTGGCTTCCTTCAGGATGCCAGGTCCAGCTACAGGAGGATTCTTACTGATTCTGCCAGGAAGCTCAATGCTCAGGGCTCCCAGCTTGGTGCCTGCATTGAGAAAGCAAGGCCCTACTATGAAGCCCGCAGACTTGCCAAAGAGGTGCGTATTGTAGCTGCACATGAGTATTCAATGTGTGTGCATGGATTAGTTTAAGAGGTATACACCCAGTCTGCAATTGAGTAGGTGGAAATGAGTGCAGTCTAAACAGTCCTGTAATAAATCCTGGCTTCATGAAAGTTCTAATGTTGAGTTTTTGTTCAGACGTTAGAGAGGTGTTGATTCAGGCCTAGTTGCAATTGCATCACTTGTGATGAGAGTCATGGGGAACTACAGTCCCACAAATAAATAATTTGTCAGAATATTGATGGAGCAAGCTGCATATGTGGACAGCAAGGTGAAGTGCAGGCTTTAGTGAAATCATACTGCCACAATGCAATATTCTTCCACTATTATGCTCACAAGTAAAACATTATTTCTGCACAAATCACAAATAACATTCAAGCAGCCAATCCGTCTTGATGCCTTTCAAAATGGTTACTGAACTGCTCATGTAGCTATGTGTGCAGTTTCCTATGTGGTTATGTTGCTTATTGTGCCTTGCTTGCCTGGATTTAGTTGCATCAGCCCCCTGAAATAGTTGTTTTATTGTGTTTGTTACGTGCAGAAAATCAGAACCACGGACAGCACCCATAGGTCCTGCTTACCTGGGCCCTGTTTAAGAAAGCAGGCTTAACAAACTCTGAATTTGCATGGGTGGGGATAAAAAAATCCATCATCAGTGGAGCTCTGCTACTATGATTCACCATGGCAATGGGTAAATAAAAAAACAGAGCCTCACTTTTAATCAGGTGGCGATAGAAATTGGAATGGGTGCCAACGCGACCCATGATAGGCCATTTATGTTAAAACGCAGGAGTGGAGGAAGGAGTCAGTACATTAACAATATTACATTTTATTCAGCATTGCTGACTATGATAGGAATGTTCCATGTACTGAATTACAGATGATTGTTCATTGATCAGTTAAGCTTTATAGGCCTAATGATTAGTTTGATTTAAACAGTGATTACTGCAGTTGTAGCCCACGGTAAGAGTTTTACTGCAGCTGTTTCCAACCTGACATCTGCCTCAATGAGTCAGGACAGTGCAGCCTATAGATTTTATTCTGAGGGTGAATCTCAATGTCCAGAGATCACTTGTTGATCATAAAAGCGGTCATATTGAAGACCATGTTTGGGAAACAAACTAATATCTAAACTTTTTTTTCACTTCTGCAAGTGTTATGCAGTACGTATGTACTTTGATTAACCCCATCCACACCGCCACTTGGTTAGTTGCTGAGTCTTTAAGCGCAGGTAAGCTACAATAGCATATGCACATTTGCATGTCTAAAATATATATATATATATATATATAGAGCCTTCCCACTGCCGGTTGGTGACTGTTTTGATGACGCAGCTGTCGTAATCTTGCCATTCTGGTAAGACCGGCAAGACCAACGGCAGCAAGTTTCCACTGTGTTTCATTTCTCCTGTTTTACAGGTCAGTGAGTTACAAAAAAATGATAATTAGGCATAGTGAATCATTATTTCTTTTGTTTAAGTTGTTTTTAATATTCACTGTGTTATTTGATTATAAGATATTTGCTCTCTCTTATGTGGACGGCCGTTAAGAATGGCAGTAACGGTAAAACAAACCAACATTTTAGATAGTAATCCCGCTCCTGAGTCAATGTAAATGTCCACCATTAATGTTTACAGCTCCTAGACATTTTCTTACTTTTATATTCAAAGTGTTTTATTTGTATTTCGTTTATAAAAATATGTTTTTTGTTGGTTAAAGGTCATCCATATTTATTAAATGTCTGCCCGGAACGTTGAAAACCGTTATAAATATAAATAAGATGAAAGTCTTTGTCTGTTAGAATAGAACTGTTGTAGTAAACGGTTTATTTAGCCTGTTAATATAAGGTCAGTATGATAAAGGTTTACATTCCCTGTTAATATAGGAAAGGTTTATTTTCCTAATGCGATGTGATTCACTTTCTATGGGTTGAACAAGGTGTGATGAATAGCTACATTATTTATTGTATTTGTGTATGAAATTGTTTTTTTTGGTTAAGATACAGGTTGTCAACATATTGTAATTCAACTTAGTTGGAAAAAAATGAGTATTGTTAAGAAAATGGATCGACTTTAGTAACTGCATTTATTTGAATAAATTCTGGTAAGACCGGCAAGACCAACGGCAGCAAGTTTCCACTGTGTTTCATTTCTCCTGTTTAACAGGTATTATTATCTGTTTACACGCCCTGCGCCTGGGGCCTGTAACATATAATTATATATATATATATATAAAAAACTATGAATATGATGCAGAAACAGTGAGAATGGTACGCAATCCTGGCTTACATTTTCCATGTTATCTGTCAGTGGCAAAGTCGCAATAACAAATGGTTTTACTGAATAATTAAGAAAAATATAATTTCTTAATATATCTTATAAAGAAACCTCATTTCTTGAATGGCTATTCTCTGCTGTCTAAGGAGACAACACCTTTTGTCCCGTGTCAGCCACTGTAGCTTTCAAAGTTGAGCTGGTACGAGAGATGAAGCAGTACCAGCTAGATATAGTTGGACTAACCTCTATAGATAGCACTGACTCCTGGAGAGGGGCTGGGCTCTCTCAACAGTCTGTAGGTGGCGTGCTGGAAGGGATTCTATCTAGAGACTCTATTATTCTGCTGGACTACACTCATGTAGGCAGCGATGTAGAAACCTGGAGGGGGGTGATAGGGAGGAATGGCCTGCCTGATCTGAACCAGAGTTGTCTTTTATTATTGGACTTCTGTACTAGGCCTTAGATTGGCCATATTGAACATCTCCTGAAGCAGCAGATAGGCGCTGGGAGGCCAGAAGAGCTGGGCTGACAGTGACGTCTGTGGTTGTTAAAGCAAAAACACTGATGGGATGAGTTTGGGGAGAATATGGATAAGGACTTTTGGTTGGCTTCAAAGAAGTTCTTTAGAATAAACACCTGAAAGTTTATGAGTGACGGCAAAATGGAGCATGAGATGGACAGGCAGATTGGTGCTGCATCAGCAGTAATGTGGGCATTGTAGCAGAACGTTTTGGAGAAGAAGGAACTGAAATGGAAGGTAAAGCTTTCGATTTGCCAGTCGATCTACATCTACAACCCTTACCTATGGTCTTAACCTGTGGGTAGTGACCAAAAGAATGAGATTTCAGAAGTTAGGAAATCAATACAGTGGAACGTAGAAACTCCACCACCAACTACCATTTTAGCCACGTAATTTCAGAGAAATCAGAGTGCTGCAGGCAAACAATGCCAAACTAAGAACAGTGTTTCTCTCTTTCTCCCCCAGTCTCAAAACATAAACTTTTGTTCAGGTTTTATTTTTGCATTTGAATGAAATGAAATTTCAAACACAATTTCAAACTCTTTTTCATCACTGATGACTTTGCAACCCTAAAGAGGGTTGGTGCATTTCAAAGTTCTAAAAATTGGATAATTTAGGATGTTGCAAAAGTATGAGCAAGGGAGACAGAAAGCAGTGGTGGGAATTAGGCTTTAAATGGAATCAGTATTAGATCATAAAATAGTTATTAATATTATTTGATAATTAATAATAACCTTGAGGCACCACTCTTAAAGAAGAGAAAATCAATAGCTAAAAGATAATCACAAGCGAAACACTGAAATCTAACTGAAATGCACTAAACCAACAAAGAACAAAGAGGTGTGTGTGTGTGATAAGGAGGGTGTGTGTGCGCATGAGTGAGCTGCTCTCACATGTACAAGCATGAACACACATGGTCAGAACAAAGAGAGCATGTAAAGGAGCTTTAAAGTTCCTCTCTGTTGTGTGGTTGTGTGATCTGAAAGCGAACAGTGCCAAGTTAAAAGGAGTTAGTGTGCAAAAACTCTGTTTCTGTGTGGAGCATAACATTACTAACATCAATAGAACCATAGTTTTCAGACACCGCTAAGTGGCTGAAAACTGTGATTACACAATAACCTCACGCTAACTGTGAAACCATCACAGCAATGAACCTCATTGAAAAACACATCAGTACAAGTTGAATAAAAGCAGTTTTGACAGCAGCTCTGGGTAGCAGCCTGTGACTGGAAAGACCAGCTTCACTCTCCTTGCAGCCTTTAATTGACCCTTTTTACCCTTTTTATTTTTGCAGCTGATTTTCTGATGGGTTAGAATTTTATTTAGCTGCTGTTGTCTGTTCCTCCAGGCCCAACAAGAAACCCAGAAGGCAGCTCTGAGATATGAGAGGGCCGTGTCCATGCACACTGCTGCCAGAGAGATGGTGTATGTGGCAGAGCAGGGCCTCTTGGCTGACAGGAACACCATGGACCCAACCTGGCAGGAGATGCTCAACCATGCCACCGCCAAGGTATTCACCCAGACTTCTCCGTGACCCTGGAATTGTGGTGTATTCTATACACCAACATCAGCGGACTTTGGCAGGTTCTCTAAGAATAGAGCCCAGTCAGTGATGGCACCTTTTAACAAGGGATACAGGCTTATTGTAATTTCAATTATGTGCCAGTGTAAGTGAAACCAAAATGTCTGGTTTATTGTACAACAGTGTAATTCAAAATTATACAAAAATTGTTAATAATACAGATTTTTAAAAATGTCGCCTTACAACGCAACTACAGTATATTTTGTGGCTTCCCCAAATTGGCTCACCCAAATTGTCACTTGTTATCTAGAGAATGTCTGTGCCAATTTTGAAAGCATTTGAATAAGACTTGTGGACAAATACATGATTTAACATATTTTGAAAAATATAGAGTGATGGAGTGACACAGGTTTGGCAAACAGAGTTTTGGTCTGGCAGTTTTTGTTCACAAACAGTTTTAGCAGATGAAAAGAAGAAGAGAAAAAAGAATAATGAGAAGAAAAACAATTCATAGTTTTCAGTCACGTGGCATGCTCAAGTGACCTGAAGGACAGAACAACAGACCGGGATGGCGGCTCAAACCGACACGGAGACACAGTAAAAGTTGTTAAATTTCCCTTCGCACAATTATTTGGATCACCTCTCAACTCAAGAAAAAGAAAGATGTGGACACAAAAAAGTAAAAAGTACATCCTGAGTTTGTAAAAATAAACTGAGTGCACAGAAACCACAGGTGCAGAGCAGAGCTGGACCAGTTCCCCCTCTTAATCAAAATTTTAAAAAGAACAATCCCATTTTGGAACCACTTGATAGAATCAGGTTCAGATTCACACCAACACAGAGCATTCTTAGAACCCAAAGCTACCTGAACCCAGATGAAATGAAGAAATCATAATCATATGTCAGTGCGATGTTATGAAAGAGTTCTTGTCTTATGTACAGTTCCTGGAATACTTCATACATGCAAACCACAATATAACCAAGTTCTTAATATATGTATTACATTTACATTTACTCATTTGGCAGATGCTTTTATCCAAAGTGACATATTTGAGGAACAACATAAAAGCATCAACAGAACATCAAATACAGATCTACAACTGACAATACATAGTAGTAAGAGCTCATAGTACAGGAAGGAAGTAAGAGTTAACAAAAAGTGCAATCAAAATAAAAGAGTGCAATCAATACAAGATAATTGTAGGGGATAGAAGAAGAAGAGCACAGGAAGTGCATGCTAGATGTTAGGAGTTAGAAGTGTTATAAGAGGAAGTGTTCTCTGTGGAGATGAGTTTTCAAGAGCTTCTTGAAGTTAGAGAGGGACGCCCCAGCTCTGATGCCGTGTGGTAGCTCGTTCCACCATCATGGTGTCACAGATGAGAACAGCCGGGACAGGGATTGCTTTGTGTGAAGGGCTGGCAGAGCCAGGCAGCGTTAGTTGGAGGAGCGTAGTAGTGGCAGAGAAGGAACGTAGGTTTGTATTATGGAGTTTAGGTAGATGGTGCAGACCCAGTACTCACTCTGTATGCAAGCATTAGTGACTTCAACCTGATTCTGGAGGCCAGGGGGAGCCAGTGGAGGTCACACAGTAATGGAGTGACATGAGTCCTTTTGGGCTGATCAAAAACCAGACGCGTTGCTGCGTTCTGAACCATTTGTAAGTGTTTCACCGCACAAGCTGGAAGACCCGCTATTAAACTACTAACTACACAAACAATAAACTAATGACTACATAAACACAACTAAAATCCACTTGACAAACAAAAATGAATGGATTAGTGAGTGAATATATACAGTATAATAATACATCGATGAACCAATGGTGAGAACTATTTGAGACCAGATGATGCAGTGAACAATCAGGCAAGCTGTGTTAATTTAAGAGAAACAACTACATGGACAAACTTTAATATTTACCAGTGAAATCACCTTTGTGCACCTTCCAGGACTGAGAAGTTTTGGAAACTCAAAAGAGATTGTGGGGATAATTATTAGGAAACATTAGGGATAGTGGTGTACGTGCTGACTGCATTGGAGTGCACTGCAGAGGGCCCAGTTGATTAGAAGGGCTCCGAGGAACAAATGCTGCATGGAAGGTTGATCTGTTCTGTGGTTATTGCCATACTGTGTCAGCTACTTGTGTTGATTTGTTACTGTGACCTGGCTAAAGCTATTTCTGTTGCTTGATAGAAACAGCAGGCTGTGGGGGTTTACGTGCAGAGCAGGGCTGTTAGATTTGCTTTGATAGACTTGGGTCTTTAGCTGCTGTCTGTGGTGCTGATCAAAGACTGCAGGTCTGCAGTTGCGTGCTGTCGTGTGTCTGTATGCCTGTGTTTACATGAGCCTACTTTTTGGGGCTTGGGACACAAGAAAAATATTTGCACCTGGGCCAATCACAATTATTTAACACAGCTCATTAAGGGTCCAAGCCTGAGGACCAACCTGAAGGGGCTGGTATAGACTGCTGCACACACCTCAGACACAAAAAATGACACGTCACCCAGAACATTACAGCATAATTAACACCAACGCGTTTTGGTACGTTGCCGACGAACAGGAAGTGATCTTGGTCTGTCCAATTAACACAAAACTTGGGCCAGAAGTTTGCTGTGCCACATTGAGGCTGTGCAAAAACAAAATTGGTGTTGATAGTCACTAGGTGGCGCTCTTGTTGAAAACTCATAAAATAAGCTAAAATCATTTTTCCAAACTACTGTTTATAAGACTGGGGTGGTATAAAATGGTGCTCACAACAGACGGCAAACATTATACATCCACCAGAAGGTGATCAGTGTATGTGTTTGCCATTAGGAGTAGGGATGTCCAGATCCGATCACGAGATTGGAAATTGGGCCCAATCATGTTGTTTCAGACTCGATCGGAATCGGAAGTTACCTCCCGATCAGGACTCGGATATAAATGTATATATATCTATATATAGATGTGCTTTGCAAACACTGTGGCACTTTTATTTTTGCATTTACATGCCTGCCGGGTATTTTAAGTTGAGGTGCTATTTGTTTGTTTTTATATTTACTGTTGCACTAAAGTCCAAAAGTGAAGAATTTATGTTATTTATTACTTGATTGTTCAAGCTACCTCACAGAAGTGCTCTGTTTGTTAACAGAGTTGTTAAATGTTAAAATAAGTTGAACTAAATAAAAAATAAGGAACATCCTGGATCTGTTTTTTCGCGCTTCTTTATTCTTTTTTTTAAGTATTATAGAAGTATCGGATCGGGACTCAGTATCGGTAGATACTGAAAATCAAATGACTCGGACTCGGACTCGAGGGCAAAAAAACCTGATCGGGACATCCCTAATTAGGAGGCACTTTATTACTTATTATTATAATTATTAATATATGAAGTATGCTAAAATAATTTTTCCAAAGTATAATTTCTGAATTAAATATTTTCCAGTCTCTGTGTGAGACCCTGTTTCAGATAGCAGATTTAACAAACTCTGAGCCTAAACCTGAACTCTGAGTCAGTTAGCCTTGAGATGGAAAACTCAAGGCTTTCTGGATCCAGAGCAGCTGATTAGAGCCAGTTCAGTGAACTCTGAGTATGTTCATTTAAAATTGGGTGTGGTGAATGAAAAAAGCCATCAAAGGAGCTCTCATACTATGATTAACCATGGCAACAGATAAAGGCTATAAGCTCACTGCCACACTACCGTGGCTTACTGGGAAACTCATAGCCTATAGAACAGAGCCATCAATAATGTTATTAGAACAGCTGTGTTTTTCAAAATGGCTGCTGTGAAAACGGCCTGTTGAATGTGCATCCACTGAAATATCAGTGCCATGGTGGGGTATAGGCAAAAGGTAATGTGTGATTTATTTATGTGTTCCTGTTGTCATTTCCTGTACTGACAGGTGAACGAGGCGGAAGAGGAGCGCCTCCGCAGTGAGCGGGAGCACCAACGAGTCACACAGCTCTGCCAGGATGCAGAGGCTCGAGTCCAGACCCTCCAGAAAGCCTTGAAGAAGGTCATCCTCAAATCCAAACCTTACTTTGAACTCAAGGCTCAGTTCAATCATATTCTGGAGGTGTGTACTAGCAGTGATTGTTTTGTTTACAATAAAATACTATATATATATATATATATATATATATATATATATATAGCTTCCTGGATAGCTCAGTGGTTAAGGCCACTGACTTGGTACAGGTGATCGTCGGTTCGATTCCGGTCAGGGCGTGGGTATCCAGGTGGACCCTTAGGCAAGGTCCTTAATGCTACTGGCCTACCTCAGGCATGAGTGAAACCGCAAATACAAGAGTCATACCGGCTCGGACGTCGCCCGGGTTAACAAGGTCCGCGTCAGTTGCTAGGGAACCAGGGCAACCTGATGAGAAATGGGCTACTGGAACAAGACATACATGGACAAGAGCAGAAAACTTGGATCTGATGCAATGCTACTATACAAGCAACCCCAGTGAGAGGGGTTATATGCAGAGACTATGGGATATATGGATGCTTCGAAACCCATCATCAACACTGACAAAGAAACAACTCCTAGCTCAGTGTTCTAACATCCGCAAGCGGCAGCTCCTATCACAACTAGAGATCGATGAGGTACAACAAATATGCTACGGCAGGGGAGCCAGGACGACAGGTCAGCGGGGAGATTTCATCATCATCTCCACACTCAGAGATTGGGTACCAAGCCCCAATAAGCCCCACAGAACTCAACATAAGGGCGGCTGACCTACTGAATGAAGATCATAGCCAAGCTGGACCCCTAGTACAGCGACCAAGACTGCCAAGGCTAAGTGACAAAGTACCCTCTGAAAGTCTGCTAGAAGATGTGAATGCAGCACTACATACTATCCCTACTAAAGCCGTGACTCGAGACCAATGAGCTGATGTACGCCACAGCAACAGTAATCCTAGAGATGCTTGGCTATAAGATGAACACCACAAGCCACAAAGAGCATTACCCCCCATGGAGGAGAAGGTTAGAGGCCAAGATCAAGGCAACACGAAGAGAAGTTAGTCAGGGAGGATCTAAGGAAGGGATTACCTAAGAAATACAACAAGCTGTCGATACCTGAGGCTCTAGAGACTGCCAAACAAAGACTCACCGCCCTGGCTACCCGCCTAAAGAGATACAAGGGAGAAGCAGAAGCAAGGAGAATAAACCGGATGTTCTCCACCGAACCATCCAAAGTGTACTCTCAATGGCAGGGTAATAACACAAGATCAGATCCACCCAAGGCTGAGACTGAACAGTACTGGAAGAACATATGGGAGAAAGAGGCATCCCACAACACCAATGCCCAGTGGCTAGTGGATCTAAGAACAGATCACAGCAATCTCCCAGAACAAGAACCAGTAACCATTACAACGACAGACATCCAAGAAAGAGTGGCAGGTATGAAGAGCTGGACAGCACCAGGCCCTGACATGATCCACACCTACTGGCTGAAGAAACTAACTGCACTCCATGAACGCCTGGCAGTACAAATGAACCAACTGCTGATGGATGGGACCCACCCAGAATGGTTAACCCAAGGACGGACAATCCTGATCATGAAGGATCCCCAGAAGGGAACAATCCCATCCAACTACCGCCAATAACCTGCCTCTGCACAACATGGAAGCTCCTGTCAGGCATCATAGCGGCTAAGGCTCAATACATGCACAGGGCCCAGAAGGGAATAGGCAGTAACACCAGAGGAGCCAAGCACCAGCTACTGGTGGATAGAGCAGTCACTCGAGACTGCAAGACCAGACAGACCAACCTGTGCACTGCCTGGATTGACTACGCTTGGTGTACAGTCTCAGGGTGCTGGATTTGGGGTGAAACCCTCCATGCATTGTGAGGAGCTTTCTTGTCTTGATGTCAGTAGCCTCTATCTCCTCCTTTGGCCAGTTTATTATACCAGCGGGGTATCTGATGACTGGCCGGGCGTATGTGGTTGATGGCTCGGATCTTGTTTTTCCCATTCAGCTGGCTTTTCAGGACTTGCCTCACTCTCTGTAGGTATTTGGCTGTGGCTGTCTTCCTTGCTGCCTCCTCATGGTTACCATTAGCCTGTGGCACCCCAAGGTATTTGTAGCTGTCCTGAACATCTGCAATGTGGCCTTCTGGTAGTTCAACCCCCTCGGTTCTGATCATCTTCCCTCTTTTCGATACCATGCGACCACACTTGTCCAGTCCGAACGACATTCCAATGTCGTTGCTGTAGATCCTGGTAGTGTGGATCAGTGAGTCGATGTCTCGCTCATTTTTGGCATACAGCTTGGTGTCATCCATGTAGAGGAGGTGACTGATGATTGTTCCGCTTCAGAATCGGTATCCGTAGCCAGTCTTTGTGATGATCTGGCTGAGGGGGTTCAGGCCTATGCAGAACAGCAGCGGGGATAGTGCATCGCATCTATCTTCTTCTTGTGTTATTACCCTGCCACTGAGAGTACACTTTGGATGGTTCGGTGGAGAACATCCGGTTTATTCTCCTGGCTTCTGCTTCTCCCTTGTATCTCTTTAGGTGGGTGGCCAGAGTGGTGAGTCTTTGTTTGGCAGTCTCTAGAGCCTCAGGTATCGATAGCTTGTTGTATTTCTTAGGTAACCCCTTCCTTACACCTTTCTGTAGCTCTGAGAGCTGACTAACCTCTCTTCGTGTTGCCTTGATCTTGGCCTTTGTGGCTTGTGGTGTTCATCTTATAGCCAAGCATCACTGATCCCACAGCAACAGTGATCCTAGAGATGCTAGGATCAGCTCATTGGTCTCAGTCAATCTCTGAGTGTGGGGATGATGATGAAATCTCCCCGCTGACCTGTCGTCCTGGCTCCCCCTTGCCGTAGCATATTTGTTGTACCTCATCAATCTCTAGTTGTGATAGGAGCTGCCGTTTGCGGATGTTAGAACACTGAGCTAGGAGTTGTTTCTTTGTCAGTGTTGATGATGGGTTTCGAAGCATCCATATATCCCATAGTCTCTGCATATAACCCCTCTCACTGGGGTTGCTTGTATAGTAGCATTGCATCAGATCCAAGTTTTCTGCTCTAGTCCATGTATGTCTTGTTCCAGTAGCCCATTTCTCATCAGGTTGCCCTGGTTCCCTAGCAACTGACGCGGACCTTGTTAACCCGGGCGACGTCCAATCCGGTATGGCTCTTGTATTTGCAGTTTCACTCATGCCTGAGGTAGGCCAGTAGCATTAAGGACCTTGCCTAAGGGTCCACCTGGATACCCACGCCCTGACTGGGAATCGACGATCACCTGTACCGAAGTCAGTGGCCTTAACCACTGAGCTATCCAGGAGCTATATATATATATATATATATGTATATATATGACAATTCCCACCAGCAGGTGGCATTAAGGTAAGTGTGTTTTGGCCATATTATATTAAACAAAAAAACCTTATATACATGTTCTCTGAATTGTACAGAGAATTTTTTTTATTTATGGGCAAAAAAACAAAACTCAGTATTCTTGAGCAAACCAGAAATTATCTGCTATACACCAGAAACTACCTGGTGTGCACGGTGCACTGTCTGGAGATCGGTCTACACTGCTCTGAATTTTCATGTGTTTTGGACACCTCGTGGAAGAGTTAAATGTCACTTCCTATACCCACTATGTGGTACAAGAGAACACCCATAAACACATCAAATGTTGATTGTCACACAAGGCTTCCTACCTGTTGCTCGTAGGTGGTGCAATGACTGTAATTCCTAACTGGTAGGTGTGTTCTGGCCTGGATTCTTGTCAAACATGAAATTTGGGACTGATTGATAATGTACGCTCAAGTTATAACAACTTCCTGTGTCATGGTTGAAATATCGGAATTTGATGCCACGGACGCAGTTCATTAAAAACTCACAAGCTTCACAAAATAGCACCATCAAGGTCTTCAGGCTTTCTGTCCGAATTTGTGGTGGATCTAGAGAACACACAAGGAGGAGTATATGAAAGCATAAAATGTGTAATTTCCTGTTGCCAGTAAGTGGTGCTATGACAATGTCTGAGTATTGGCATGAAGATGTCTTCAGGGTCTTTCATTACTTAATAATTATTTAAAGTGGTCGTATTATGCTCATTTTCAGGTTCATTATTTTATTTAGGGGTTGTACCAGAACAGTTTTACATGGTTTCATTTCAAAAAACACCAAATTTTTGTCATACCGCACTCTGCTGCAGCTCCTTATTTCACCCTGTGTTGAACTATATTTTAGCTATGGAGTGATACATCTCACTTCTAAAAGATCTTTTTTCGGAGTTGCACATGCGCAGTTTCTAGTAAAGGACTAATAGCCAATCAGAAGCAGAGGAAGGCGGGTCAGTGGGAAGCTGGTAAACAGGGCTTCGGTTCAGCTGCACGTGTTGCCGACCATCTTGTCAACATGGACTGGAGCAAGAGTTTCAGAGTGGTGAGTTATTAATCTGTAACAAAGGTATCTTTCATCCATAAAGTTTTAACTGAGCTCTGTCTCTACATCACAGTAACAACTTTATGTCCACTGACTCGACGGGAGGGTAACTAGTGTTTGGAAGGGAGGGGAGGTGTGTGCTGCAGCTCACGGTTTTTCCACCGGTGTTACAAGCATTATGACGTATGTTTTTTGTGACGTCGGCATAAAGGGGAAGTAAAGGCTGGACTACAAATGAGCTGTTTTCAGGCAGTTCAGAGCAGAGTTTTCTGTGGGAGATGGGAACTCCCTTTGGGCTTTTTCACTTAAAAACCTATTTCATGCACAAAAAAGATATATAACTCAATAAAGGAGAGGGGAAAAGGCAAAAAGCAGAATACCACCTCTTTAAAAAATAATTAAATCAAAACAGTATTAGAATTTAATATTTCAAATATAAATAAATGTTTCTAGAGTAGCATTAGTAATGTTTACAGCAGGAAAGTTACTATATAAACTCAGTAATATAATATAAATCTAAAGTATTGGCTTTCACCTCTCAATCTTATCTTCACTGGAGGGAGATAAGCATGTTACAAAACATTCAAAAAGTACAGATAAAAGAACCTGGGGCCTGAGTTTTTGAGCACCTTTAGCCCCTTTAGAAAATGCATTTCATTTAGGGCAGAAATAATAATTATCCTAGCAATTATCCCAGTCTGTGCTCGAGCCCTAATTAAAGAAAATTTGAAATGACCAAATTAAAAACCTACTCCATTAAATTTCGTGTGTCTGGAGAAATTGTCACTGTGAGCCTTGCTAACTTGTTGCTAACTGTTTTTCAGGAACATAAGGCTAAGGTAGTACAGCTGGAGGAGCAGGTGGCGAAAGCAAAAGCTCGTTACTCTGTGGCTCTGCGCAACCTGGAGCAGATCAGCGAGCAGATCCATGCACAGAGGGGGCGAATCACGGCCAGCAGGGCCCATCCTGAAGTCTGCGGGGGACGGAGCTCCCCTGTGGGTGCTGAGGCTGAGGTCAGAGTCGCCATCGGGATTCACATCAGTAGCTGTGTGGGGGTCGGCGGGATAGAGAGTGACTGGGCGGACGGTGAGAAAACCAGGCTTTGGGTGGAGAGACACAGAGAGAGCGGCTGGGGACAGAGGGAGCGGCTGGAGGCGGAGCAGGCTGGCTCAGACTGCGCGTCAGTCATCAGCCTGCAGACCATTGCCTCTGACCTGGAGAAGTGTGACTCGGTGGAGCACCTGGGTGAGCTGAGCGACACGGGGAGCATGCTGGCTGAAGACTGGGACCGCAACAGGAAACCTAATGAGAGGCCTGTTGGTGGGGAGGTGGTGACCGAGGGGCCCCAGGAGGAGAGGGCCCACCATGAGAAGGGAGTGGTTGATAATGAGAAGCAGGAGAGCTTTGTCAAGCAGCACCACAGAAGTGTCAGTCTATGATGGTGATGAGGGACCTGATGAATGATGACGAGTGAGGATCAGGGCGAGCGTGTGATGAAGGATCAGAGAGGGAATTAGAAAGGAGAGAGAAAGTACCCTGACTGAGGTGGTACACCAGCAGGCAGGAAGGTGAATGGAGAGCGTGACATTGATTGGCAAAGCGCCGCAGTAACTGCAGTTAGGAATAGCAGGTACATTGGCCACACTAATGAATCTCTATGTAAGGGCAATAAACAGAGAGTGCAGTGTTGCAGAGAACTCTGACCTCCCCTCACACCTGTACTTTACAGTGTCTGATCCAGTCTGTTGCTCCACATGCTGAAACCTCAACACAAGTGCATGAGGAAAACTAATCTATAGAGTAAAAACAGGCAATTTAAAAACATTGTACGCATGCTAGTGTTTAATTCATGTTGCTTGATTTAAACATAGGTTTTCTCTGCATTAACCTGGTTAGCCCTGCCAAAGTTATAACATCATCAAGGATCAGTGTAGTTTATTTCTAATTATACAACACAAGTTGTACAGCAAAATGAAAGTTGGTAGTTCTTTCATTCTATACACATGGAACATAACAGATAATTACATTTATATTAGAATAGGACTACATAAAATTAAACTATATACATATTTACATCCAGGAAATAGTGCTGCAGGACATTTTTTGAATTTGCCTCTGGGACAATGTAAACAGTTAGATAATGATGATAATATGGTTTTCATCTTCACATAAAAGTTATACATTTGGTAAACAGTGTCTACTGTGAAAGCGTTTGAGCACGAAGCATCGTTAATGTAAACACAGAGTCCGCCTCCTCTCATCTTGTGCTCTGTCAGCTTGGAAAACAGTGCGAGTGCTTGATCTGGGATGAGGATGCAGCAGGTCTGTGTGAAGATGGGGGCACAATCGTCTCTGATTTCCTGTTGCTTGGCAGCCTGAGTCCCACTTTGTCCAGACCAGACAATAGCCAGGATCAAACGTAAGTCAGAGCTGATCCAGCATGGCTCCTATCCCGGCTCTCTTTCCTCTCCTCCTGGGCTGATTACAGCACCCATCATGGTGCCTGGTCCGATTGATGTTGCTTGGCATGTCGTCTCATTGTCTGCTGCTGCTTTATCCTAACTCCAGCTTCCTTTTCTGATGAATGTATAATGTATTTCAGCAATAAAGCCGAAAAATAAAAGAATAAAAGCAAAATATAGTTTCTGCAAAATCTCCTGATCAGGTTAAACAATTTTGGCTTAGCCCTTTAAATCAAATCCAACCAGACACCATTCAGTGATGTTTCAGCAATAAAGTTGGGAAAAATAACATTAAACAAAAAAGTAGTGCCGTTTGAAAGAGCGACCTGCATCACCGCACCTCATTGTCATAGCAATAACCTTGACTATTTGAGCTGACTAATGATTGCACGTTTGTTAGATTCCACAGTAAAGGCAAGTATAAGACAAGTACATGAAACAAACCAATGCCACATTTCCATCAGAATTTTCACACACAGTTTGAGGTTTTCCTGGCACTCTTTTAATTATTTCATCACATTGCGCCCTATTCTTCTGAAATGGTATAACAGCACCTGACGGGAGAATTATTATAACTATTTATAACTATTACTGTTTATTGATGAGCTCAAATTCTAATATTCATATAGTGAAACACACACTGATTGGCCTTTTTTTGCAGAGTTTTGTTAATTTGTTAAAATCTACATGTGGATGGAAACCTGGCAAATGTTAGAAATGTCGCAACAAAGAAGTGCATTTCCATCAGCTGGGCTGAGGCATTAAACTGTCTACCTGACAACATGGTTCCAATGTCAGGGGCTTATTCCTCGGGAAATGATACTGTGGAAGTTGAGTCAAATTTTGTTTCTTTCATCTGGCTTTTCTTTATCTGTCTTGAACTGTTTTAGAACAAACTAAAATATATATGTTAAGTGAAAGGTGAAACATTTTTTCAGAATGTGTGCATGCAAAAACTATTTGCAGATTAATGATCACCCCTTTGCAAATGACCGCATAATTTTGTTGAGCAGACATTGAAATAAACAACATGGATTTAGCCCAAGCTGCAAAGCCAAACACAACAGCACCGCTGCGTGACATGACAAGAACACAAAAAGACAATAAATAATCCCAAATATCTGAATGACAGGTTTAGTGTATCTGTCAAATGTCAGTTCAACACTTGCAACACCAGATCTCTGCTGTTGCAAAGATAGCCACATCCCATGTTATGACTAGGGAAATAGCAGAATGTTTGTTAAGTTGGGGATTTATTCTTTTTTATTTAAAGTGCCTATGAGACCTGATTGGGTTCGGTTAGCCAAAAATGATTCTACTATTAATAAATTGAAGAGGTGGATGCCGCACATTTACAGTAACAATGAAATAGAATAAAATCATTTAAAGGAGCATAAGTTATAAATTAGTCAACAGACAGTCTGCTTTAACTGGAGACAGCTAATAGTCTGACCTTTATAAAATGTTTAAGGTAGATTCAAGCTGTATGACTTTAAAGGCAAAGTTTGACACTGATGAAAACATTTTCTATGAGTATTTATTTAATAAAGAAGACTGATGTCAATGTCTGAAATAGGTCCTGTGTGTAACCAAAGGTAAAGTTCAGTTTATTGTCATTCAACCATGTAAGACATGAAGGAATGAAATTCCAGGCCCAGCAGCGTACAGAATAATTAACAATTTAAGATATACGCTATAATATAATAGTTAAAATAACCTAAAACTATGATAAATACATAGCTTTCCTTCATGGTACCTGACACTCTGCTTCAGCACCTGCTGACATAGATGTTGTCCAAGGAAGCAGAGCAATTCCCAAACCGAATAGTGATGGAGGATATCAGTACGCACCACCACACACCGATAGAAAAAGGTCAGGACAGCAGGGCTGAGGCCGGCCTGCTTCAAGTACATGCGTTGGTGGGCCCTCTTAATAATGCTGGCTATGTTGGCGGTGAGGTTGTTGGAGATGTTCAGGCCCAGATATTTCAAAGTGGACACCATCTCCACAGTTGCTTCTGCAATGAAGAGGGAAGGGGGGTATGTCCTCTCCTGCTGAAGTCCAGAACCATCTCCTTAGTCTTAGCCCACATGCAGAGGTTGTTTTTTCTGCACCAGTTTGAGTTCTTTCACCTCCTGCCTGTACGCTGTGTGACTCGTCCTTGTTGGAAGTCCAACCGCAGCCGTGTCACCTGCAAACTTAACTATATGATTGCTCTGGTCCTTTGCAGAGCAGTCAGATGTGAGGTGAGTGTACAACAGAGGGCTCAGGACACATCCTTGTGGGAAGCCGATGTTTAGTGTGATGGTGGGAGATGAGGCTGATGAATGATGATGGGTCTTAACCAACTGTGGCCAGTTTTTTAAAGAAGTCAAGGACCCAGTTGCATGAAGAAGGGGTGTTAGTCCCAACAGCAGCAGTTTGTTGACTAAGGTCTGCAGAATGATCAGATTTAAGGCAGATGTAACGTCTAGGAAGAGCAGCCTGATAGCAATCCCTGCACTTCAGGTGGGTGACAGCAGAGTGGACGACAGCTGACACTGCGTCAGACACAGACCGGTTTCTCCTATAGATATACTGGTAGGAATCCACATTGATGTTAATTGTGTCCTTTATGTGGTCCAGAACCAGCTGGTCAAAGCATTACATGATCAACGGAGTAAGGAAAGCGGACTGCCCCTAAAACCACAAATTGTGACTACATTTCTGTTTCTGTAAGGATTAAACAAAAGAGCTATGTGTTTCTCCCTGTTTCCAGTGTTTATGTTAAGCTACATCCTGACTCCATCTCTGTACTTAACATACAAAAAACTGAACATTTTACTCCTAAAATTAACGAGTAAATGTATTTCTTATGATGTTGAACTTGTTAATTTGTTCAATGTTAAGTATTTGAATTCTCCATCAGTGCAGAGGTAGATGACACTGACTGGCCAATAAAGTATCAGCATGACATACTGTTTTGGGTAACTAATATGTCAGTGTAATCCTGATTAAATAATGTGAAATTTAATTTTAAATTAAGCTAATTTATTGCACCCTAAAGGATTAAATGGTGGGTTGTTAATACTAATGTGTGTTTTAAAGTTCTCTCATTTGAACACACATTTACATTAGTTACTACATGTAGAGGCAGTGAGGCTGAAACAAAGGACTTAAACTTATAATTCAAACAGTATTGTTTCTTTACTTGGTTTTGCAAAGCTGTGCTGGGATTTAATATAAAAAAGTGTGTTTACACAACTGCTGAATGTTTGCACTTGATGTCTTTGTTACAGTAATTAATGACTTCATTGTAAACCCTGTTTTGCAACTTGGCTGTAGAAAACACTGTTAACTGTGTGTTGTACAGTTTCAAGTGTAACAGATGAACATTACTGCAGAACATCAGATATTACCTTATCTAACATAAAAATGTTGTTTCATGGAATTTCAAAAAAATTGTAGTATTTACCTTGTGGTGTAATGGGGGGGGGTTACTGACATAGTTTTTATTTATAGTTACACAACATCATGTTCACAATTGCATTTGTGCGTTCATTCTTGAAGTTGGATATAGTAGTTTAACCTAAAACAATAAATTCTTAACTCATGTACTTGGTATTTTTTTTGGTCTTCAATCGAGATATTACATATCTATATATCTATATATCTATATATCTATATATCTATCTATCTATCTATCTATCTATATATATATAGATAGATAGATAGATAGATAGATATAGATATGTAGATATATTTGCCTCACCCACTGCAACACATCTCCTTTGCATAGAGTTGATCAGGTTGTTGATTGTGGCCTGTGGAAGGTTGGTCCATTCCTCTTCAATGGCTGTGCGAAGTTGCAGTCAGGTCGAGAGCCCGATTAGGACGACAAGCATGCAGATGAGCTTCCCTGAGACAAATCCTGACAGCTTGTGCAGAAATTCTTTTGTTGGTTATGCAAACCGATTGCAGCAGGTGTCCAGGTGGCTGGTCTCAGACGGTCTTGGAGGTGAAGATGCTGGATGTTGAGGTCCTGGGCCGATGTGGTTACTGTGATTTGCGGTTGTGAGGCTGGTTGGATACTCTGCCAAATTCTCTGAAACACTTGGAGACGGCTTATGTTAGAGAAATGAACATTCAATTCAAGGGCAACAGCTCTGGTGGGCATTCCTGCAGTCAGCATGCCAATTGCACGCTCCCTAAAAACTTGCAACATCTGTAGCATTGTGCTGTGTGAAGGAACTGCACATTGTGGAGTCGTCTTTTATTGTATTTTATTGTCGTGTGACTCTTTAATGTTACAAGGTCTCAGTGTGAACAGGGAGAAGGTGTGTTAAATTTGCGGTTTCAGCGGTTTAGACATTAATGGCTGTGTGATGTGTTCTTTTGAGGCAACAGCAAATTTACAGTTATACAAGCTTACACTCACCACTTTACATTGTAGCAAAGTGTCATTTCTTGAGTGTTGTCACATGAAAAGATAGAATCACATATTTTCAAAAATGTACGTATTATTATATAATGTGTATTTAACAAAAGTACTGGACAAATTGAATTTGATCTGCTGGTGGCGCTAAATGAAACTTTAAGAGATCATCAAAATCAGTAAGATTCTCTGGAGTTTATGAATACTGGGCAAAATTTCAAAAAATGAAAAAATAACCCATCTGGTATCTGTAGCAGGAATGTAATAAGCAGGGATAGCCAATAATTTCATTTGGTCTCAATGAAACGATTGGCTGGCTTACCTGCCTGTTTACATACCTACCTGTCTTCCTGCTGCAGTCTGCCCGTGCACTCACTGCGCAGGAAAATGTGTTTTTGGGGAGTGGCTGACACGCCCCCTCTATTGGATATCACTTATTGCAGTTGATCGCACTGATCTGATACATCACACTTTCATACAGATAACAGATTATACTCAAGTGTGTAACTCCCAAGTTTTGTTAAAAATCTGTGTTCATTGTAGGTTTCAAACAACTTTCTTGTTTTATTAGAAGTATTTTCTTTTCATGATCTGCTATTTCCCCATTAACTTAATTAATTATGGATTGATATATCAATAGATTAAAAGACAGAAACAGACATTAGCAATGAGTTAAAAACAGACAAACAACAAATGAATAACTAAATAAGATAAATACATATAAGATAAGAATAAAAGTGCCAACAGAAACAGTGCCATTAAAAACGCCTCTAAAACAGCCTTGAAGGAGAATTGCACAGACCCTTGGGAGAGGATGAGTAGACACAAAGAGAGAGAGAGGCCAGAGGTGAGAGGGGGTGATCATGAGCCCCTTATTATTGGCTGACTGGTTAAAAAATCTGGTGGCTGTGGGGACAAAGGATCACCTGAACCTTTCAGTTATGCAGCACAGAAAGATGAGGTGTCTGCCGCTGCTGCTTATGTGTTAAGGGGGTGGCAGACAGGATGGCCTTCACCATTTCCT
Source organism: Lepomis macrochirus (assembly GCA_024633595.2). Classification (NCBI taxonomy): domain Eukaryota; kingdom Metazoa; phylum Chordata; class Actinopteri; order Centrarchiformes; family Centrarchidae; genus Lepomis; species Lepomis macrochirus. Next base: position 34,794,261 of record JALXJV020000013.1, on the reverse strand, counting down.
CAGTGAGTCCAGCCTTCTGCTGAGCACTGCGTCAGCCTTTTCACCCAGCTTGTCCAGCCACCTTGCGTTTCTGTCCATCATGTTGCCTCACCAGACAATAAAGCACAGCAAAGAAAATTCAAGTCAGAGAGAGTTGAAGAGTCTGTCTGTCAGCAAGAAAGACTTTTTACATCATCTGTCATCATTTCCATTCAGTCACATGGGGCTGCTACATCATTTAAATTTCCCCTAAAACCTTTAGCTTAATAAATCATTTCCAATGTTCTACAGACACCATCATCATATTTTGGGTTATTCAATAATGATGTTTGACAGGCCATGACATGTTTCTTTGTTTCTTCTCTCATGACATGGTTTTGTGGAAACGTGGATGCAATTAAGAGAACTGAGATGCAGCTTAGGCTGCAGCAGCAGTCTGAGACTGTGGTCTGTCATGAAAATTCGTGTGCCTGGTGCTGCTGGATTGATAGCTTGTATGTTTTGCTAAGTCTTGCTGGTTACATACTAAAAGTCAGCATTTTTCATTGAAAGTGGGTGACAGTGACATAATGGAAGAGGGAGCAGTCACACAGGAACTGATGGGAAATGGGGAAGGAGACTGATGATGAGTCTGAAGATGGAGAGAAGCCAGGGTGCCCTTTGTCAAGCTCAGCTCTTCAGACAGCTTCTTGCTGTGTTTTAATGTTGGTCTACATGTAAGCCAGAAGCCTTATAAAGTGGCCTGCATATCACACAAATAGGGCTCTACTCTAACCTTTTTAGAAATACAAGCGCTCCTACATGAAAAGATTTAGAAATAGACAAATAAATTTAGAAGCAAAAATGTTAAGGTTATGGGGAGAACATGCTACAATTTTTGTGAAGGAAAAAGTCAGGATTATACCATCACATGTTTCAAACACAATTTTGTACAGGCTAACAGTGTGATGACTAGTACAATAAGGTGCAAGCAATATTGTATGTATTGTAATATTGTAATATTGTATGTTTCTCATCAGTGTAGATGACATGATACAGCAGCAATAAAGTATACAAAAAAGTATACAAAAAAGCAAACGTGAATTTAAGTGTTATTTTTTCATTTTGTTTAACTAAAACACAACTATACGATATTACATGAACACCGATTTCATTTAACCAGCTGTGTACCAATGAAGCTGCTTTTATTTACAACCCTTTTGAGGTCAGGCATCCAAAACTGGGTTAATTTTTTAATGTTATATTCCATGAGCTGCAAATTTGTATTCCTTCTCTTTTTGACTCTTAGGCAAATTATCAGTTGAAACATATCTGTGGAACTTACAGTTGAAATGGAAATATATCCTTTAGTGAGTCCTCTGAAATAAAGATTCCAATCCAGATGTCTTTTAAGGGTTTTGTTCTTTGCAAAGGGTCAGACAGACATAGAGAGTGCAAACAGTCTGCAGAATGTAAGACCAAGAGCCAGTGAAGAAACAGGTGACTTTATATTACTCAGCTATGTTAGGGAGGAAGGGAGTAGGGACCAACTGTCCTGAGATGAAGGCCTATCAAGGACAGTCAGATAAGAAAACTTGAGCAACTTTCCCATGGGAAACTTCACCTAGCTGAAAAATAATAAAATAATCAATACCACACAGTGAAACACTGGTCTATTCAGATGAAGCATACAGGGTGAAACAGTAAACATCACACAGTATATGGGAGCATTTACAAAGTTAGAGGTAAACATTGAAATGTTACATACTAAAAACGTCTAAAACTCCTGAGACAGACTCTTTTAAAAAAGATCTTTGTGTATTTCACAAATAATAGAAATGGTGAAACAGAGAGAAAACCCTTTGAGTGCTAGTACAGGATAATCACAATAGAGCAATGTTTTCACGCAGTTCCACTAAACATATTAGTCACAAAAAAATTATTTGTCTTTTGTAACAGATGCAGCATTAATGTATAAGAGATATTCACATTATAAAGCACTAATATCAAGTACAGTAACAAACTAAATTCTTCCTAAATTGTGTTTTCGGGCCTTCAAGAGAAACCAAACACACACAACTCTGCCTCTCAGCGCCACTTCTTTTCAATCCAGCACTGTGTGCTCTTACAGGACTTATATCTGGTTTAACATAAAATACCAAATACCTTCATTTACTTGTGTCATCATTAATTGACACAGGCACAGGTGTATTTAAAGGTTCAGCGTGTGGCATCTGCGGTGAGGTTGTTAATTGCAACCATCTGTCCAGTCTATCACTGCCCCCTAACCTTTCAAAGAGTGATAGCTACTGTGGCTGACACAGAACAGAAGGTGTCGTCAGAGTCAAGAAATGAAGTTTTAGGTAGATATATTAAGAAATTATATTTACTTATTATTCAGTAAAAACATATGTTACTGCGACTTGGCCACTGACAGAAAACATGGAAAATTCAATTCAATTCAATTCAATTCAATTTTATTTATATAGCGCCAAATCACAAACAACAGTTATCTCACAGTGCTTTTCATAAAGAGCAGGTCTAGACCATACTCTGAAGTTATTTACAGAAGCCCAACAATTCCCACCAAGAGCAGCACTAGGCGACACAGGCAAGGAAAAACTTCCTTTTAAGAGGCAGAAACCTCAAGCAGAACCATGGCTCAGGGTGGGCGGCCATCTGCCTCGACCGGTTGGGGGTGAGGGGGAGAGAGAGAGAGAGAGGGCAAGAGAGAGAGAGAGAGCAAGAGAGAGAGAGCAGAGGGAGGCAACCTACACAGTATACACATAGAGGTACAGACAGTAAAGGTAATGGTGCTATAGACTGAATGAAAAATGGTACAGATATTTATAGTAATGTTAATGATAATAATAATAACAGTAATAATAGCAATAGGACTAGTAATAGCAGTTGCAACTGTAGCAGAGGGCGTCGAGCAGGAACACGGGGGCAGCAGGAGACTCCCAACCACAGATCCAGACTCCACAGCTCCAGAGCCAGCAACACCCGCAGGAAGCGACAGGAGGGGGAAGCACACGACCACGGGAGAGGGAAAAAATCGAGTTAGTAACATGCATTAATGGGATGAGGTTGCACTCAGAGAGAAAGAGAGAAGAGGAGAGAGGAGCTCAGTGCATCATGGGAAATCCCCCGGCAGTCTAGCCTATAGCAGCATAATTAAGGGATGGTTCAGGACTCATCTGAGCCAGCCCTAACTATAAGCTTTATCAAAAAGGAAAGTCTTAAGCCTACTCTTAAATGTAGAGACGGTGTCTGCCTCCCGAACCCAAACTGGAACGTGGTTCCACAGGAGAGGAGCCTGATAGCTGAACGCTCTGGCTCCCATTCTACTTTTGGAGACTCTAGGAACCACAAGTAACCCTGCATTCTGGGAGCGCAGTGTTCTGGTGGGGTAGTAAGGTACTATGAGCTCAAAATGTAAGCCAAGAGTGTGAAACACTGTCACAGTCCATTATAAACCACATAATAGATAAAGTTTGAACAAAGTACAATGTTTTTTTTTTACAATTTTTACAATGTTTATACAAACATTGACAAAGGAAACATGTCACTTCTTTCTGCGCTACCCGCCAGCAATAATATCTGGCCCACGGTTAGATTATGGTGCTTTCATGGCAGCAAAATAAAAGCACGAGAAGCTTGTTTGCTGCAATGCTTTGGAGTTGAATTGAGAGCTTCTACTTTAAAAAATTAAATTAATTAAATTAAAAGAGTCTGTGGCCTGCTTAACACACCTCTGAAATAGCCATCAGAAAAGTTGATTCACCTAAATGTTTTCTGCCTGGAGATACTAGGAAATGAAAAAGCGTCAGTGGGTTGATGGATGTGGATCAAACACCGGAACAACAACATTGCAGCACATGCTGTTCAGTGAGCCTGGTAAAAGCTGCATAATCCATTTGTTGAAGAGAGAAAAAAAATTGCACTGAGACAGGATCAAACACTCAACCTTCAAAGTGAGAGTCCTGCACTTTACCAACTCAGCTAACACACACCCTAACTAAGAATTGTAATATTATGGCTTATATTCTCACTAACCATCTAATTGTAAAAAAAAATACTTGATGCAAAACTTATTTGCAGACCCCTGCAGCATATTATTACTACTTCTTCTTCTCCTAAAGTAAGTATTCAACACAGTAATGAGTGTCTGCACCGCCTGAATTCTACCAGAAATAAAACAAGAAGAACATAGAGACAAAACGCGCTCTGTAGCGGTGTTCGTCCGTTTTCAGCTGCTGTAGAAACATGACGATGCAACGTGGCAACATCCATGGAAGGGGGAACCAGCGGTTATGTACATATAAATGTCTCAATGGTTTATTAAGTAAGGTCTTTATACACCACTGAAAACATAGTTATAGATCTGTTATGGCATTTCTGTCAATAGATCCTCAGAAATATTACACACTGAACCTTTAACAAGTCTTGCACAACCCAAACTTAACATATGCTGTAAATAGCAAGCTAACATTAACCATGAGAGCTGCTACTCCAGTCAAATAGCTAGAACATTATGTACAATGGTAAACAACTTAGCCTAGGCTACTAAAACACCAAAACTTAAAAGCAAGTATTAGGAGTTGTAGCAATTTATGCTAAAAAAAATCAATGGAAAAATCAATTTTTTCATTCAATCTATAGCAACAGTACCTTTACTGTCTGTACCTCTATGTGTATACTGTGTAGGCTGCCTCCCTCTCTCTCTCTCTGTCCTTCTCTCTCTCTCTCTCTCTCTCTCCCTCCCCACTAACCGGTGGAGGCAGATGGCCGCCCACCCTGAGCCATGGTTCTGCTCGAGGTTTCTGCCTCTGGAGATTTGTTGTTTTTAAGTTTGAGTACAGTTTCTTTAATTTCCTCATCTTTGATAGGACATGTAATCATCGCCGCCTCATCTGATGTTAATCTGGTTAAGTTAATTGATTCAAGGAAGGAGTCAATCTTTTCTTTTTTGTGGGATTCATTATCGTCCCTATAGAGCTCACTATAGTAATTAGCAAATACCTCTGCAATCTCATGTGGTTGAGTTAATACCTCGTCATTGTTTGGACTTTTTATCTTATGTACTGTTCTGTTCGACTGGGCTTTGCGTAGTTGGAAGGCAAGCAGACGGCTTGCTTTGTTGCCCTCTTCATAGTACTTCCTGTTTGTGAATGTTAGTGCTCCCTCAGCTTTGTAGGTTAATAATTCATCTAATTTTTGCCTGGTTTCTTTTAATAAATCCAGTGTTTCTTTATTTTTTAATCGTTGATGTTCTGTCTCTCATTTTTTAATTTCCGCTTCTAATGATACTTGCTGGGCCGCCCCTGTTTTTTGGCTCTTGAAGAAATAGCAATAATATTACCCCTCATTACTACTTGAGCCCCCTCCCAAAGAACTGATGGGGAAACCGCACCATCATTGTTGGACAAGTAGCCCATCAAGTTCCCATGTATTTCTTGTTGGATTTTCTCATCATTTAACAGTGACACATTAAGTGTCCAGTATTTAACCTGTCTGTTTGATCCTGTCTTTAACTTTAGTATAACTGGAGCATGTTCTGATATAGTTATTGGTTCTATAATGCATTCACTTGCTCTATAGATGCCTCCTCCTGGTATTAAAAACATATCCAGTCTGAAGTAGCTGCCATGCACCTGAGACATGAAAGTGAAATCCCTATCAGAGATAGGGATGAAGGTGACGCCAAATATCTACCAAACCCATTTCATCCATCATTGTCTTAAGAGTAGCAGATTTTTTGGATTAAAGTCTCCACCCATTACTATAATTCATTCTGCTTTTTCTGCTAATAGGGATGCTATAATCTGTACAGTCTTCATTTGGGGCATATAAGTTGAGCATTGTTATCTTAATGCCATCAATGGTACCTATCGCCATCACATATCTACCCTCCTTATCAATAGCTGTTCTTTCATGGTTATAGTGGACCGATTTATTGATCAGGATGGCGACTCCCCTTTTCCTCCCAGTCTCAAAGGAAGCACTATATACCTGGTCAACACATTCTCTTTTTAGTTTTTAATGTTCTTTTTCTGAAAGATGAATTTCCTGAATCATTGCTACACTACACTGCAGTTTCTTGAGTTGGCTGAGTATTTTTTCCATTTAATTGGGCTGCCCATTCCCTACACATTATAACTAATAACGTTTAAACCATTCGTGTGTTAGTATTAGCATACATCCAAATCTTTTCTTCCCAGATATAAAATAATAATAATTTTCCCGTTATCTTCCGCCGCACAGATGCGGTCTTCCGCCTCTGTAACTTTTTTCTCAAGTTGAGTCACTTCAGTTTTCAATTCTTGAATTGACGATTCCAGCCTTGTCAATGAGTGTTTGGTCTGGTTTTGTCCGTCTTTGTTTTCTGCTCTGAGTTTCTCCACTTTGGACAGTATTCTGGACTCCGTTTCGCATATGTGCTAGCATTAGCCCTGTCGTTTATCGGGGTTTGGTCTTGTTGTTTAACATGTTCGTTCTTTTCCTTCAATGTCTCCTGTTTATTGCACCTTTGCTTCTACTCGAAGATGCCATTTTATATTTGTTGCGTCACCATATTTTTAATGGTTTTGTTTGGGAAATATAGTAAAACTTATGGAGTTCGGTTTTTAGGCTGTTGCCTTCAACATGACGTCACCAGAAGTCCAAAGTAAAAGTGTTTAAATAACATTTATTTCAATCATGCCTGCAGTGTAAATGTGTAAATAGACTTAATTCACTGAAATTAACCCTTAGAACCTGTATTTGTCTGCCTGTTTTGCCTTCCCTTTGCTGACCTGTGATTTCTGTGCCTTTTGTGAACTCCAACCAGACCTAGCCAAAATCGGAACTCACCCCCAAAGGAGAACTGCAGGACTGGATCTCCCTGCCCCTCTTCCAGTTTGCCTGTCTGCTCTCCTAGCCACCGCTCCTGCTCACCAGCCCCGACTGCCTGCCTGGTCCCTAGTCTCAGTCTCACTTAACTGCTCCATCTAGTCAGGTTTGTCAGACCTGACCCCTGCTTTGCCTTACTTTATTGTCTGAATAAATGCCTGAAACCTACCTGCAGCGTCCAGTCTGCGGAGTGACACAAGTAAAGTGTCTAGTGCTCTCCTAACTGCTTTTAAGGAGCAATAAGCAAGACATTAATGAACTCAAATAGATGTATTCTCAATTCATTATCCAATTCCATTGTTTTACCCAAGTCTCAAAACCTTAATCTCTCCTCATCTCATCCTTTCTCCCTAGGGGGTTTTAGGAGCAACAATTCAGACTGAAGTGATCTCAAAAAGATACGATTGAGATTGTAGTGCTTTCTCAAGAGTTGAAGAAAAGACTATTCTGAGTAAAATATTTTTCATACTGCACTATTACTTAAAGTGCACTATTACTCCTTCAAAAAGGAGTTGGCAATATTTATGGGAACAAATGACCTTCCAGGAATCTCACCTTGTGTTCTCTGGGAGGCAGCAAAACCAGTCATAAGAGGTACAATAATCTCCTACTAATTATACTTTCCACATCCGTGAGGGACCACAGGAAAATTGTCCTCAGGGGGGGTACATACACCCCCCGTGTGAGTCCAGTGTTAGATGCACTGTTGGGTTGTAATTGGCAGTGGCATCATACAAATGTCATATAAAGCTCCCATAATTTATTCTTGAAGTCCTCAAAAAAGTACCTCCAAAAGTAGGCTACATACAAGAGAAGACGGCTGGAACGTAGAGCGACTGTCAAATCGAGACCTTTGACATCAGGCTCAGCATAATGCCTGCCGTGACTGTGGAGGCTACCAATGTGTAAAAATATCCACCATGTCCATCCACCTCAAATCTGCCTGGCAGGCCACATTCTGTCTTACCCTTATCATGAGACATATGTCACATGCAAATAAGCAAAACACAAGGAAACTATTTATTAACACATACAGAATGCACTAACGCAAACACAGAAATGAATTAATACACTGGCCATTGAAAAAAAAACTAATTCCAGTTTCACCTTATGATGTTAGAATATAAATAAAAACAATTACCAACTTAATTAATTACCAATTACAATTCCATATTATATAAAAAAAATATCAAAACCCATTTTAAAAGAATTTCCATGAGAGTTGGCATGTGAAATGTAATGACTTTTGCGATCTGCTGACTTTTCCTCCAGCTCCCTATGAGCTCTGCATTTTTGGTTCCCCTTCAAGGGAACTCGAACTGCATCAGTTACGACACTATGGGAACGCCTCTAGGCATAGCAGGTCTGAATGTGAATGAAATCACTCCAATCCTATTGGTTTGTAGCTAGAACGGTAGGGTGTGACGGAATAACCGGAGGAGTATAAAGCACACCTGTACACACTCATCATTAGCTTTTTTCTATTCAGCAGGCGCCTGTATGTTGTTTGTCTGGGGCAGCGAGGCGGCGCTCTCAACCTCAGCCTTCTGAGAGACGTGATCTGAGGACCGTCATCCAGTCCCGACGGAGCGCAGGGAAGAGGTCCTGAAGACCGGGGTAGGGGAGTCCTTTCTCCCCTCCCGCACCGCCCCCACCCCCTCCGGAGGCTGACTGAGGTCCCCTCCGCTGTGGCAACAGGTGACGTCATCTTCGATCTTCGGCGGCTCTCCTCTGCCGTTTTGACGCTTCAGGGGTCCACCAGAAGATCACACGAGACACCGACCACCAGCCCCGAGGGGCTGGTTCCGTTGGCAGAATTTGCAGAGGCTTGGCGGAGCCTAACGAACATTTCTCCGTGGGTCCTGCGCACTGCCATAGAAGGGTATCGACTACAGTTCAAAACCCGCCCTCCGAAGTTCAACGGGGTGGTTTGGACTGTGGTCCGCCCAGAACAAGGTCCGGTGTTGGGACAAGAAGTTCTTACTCTGCTGAGGAAAGGGGCCGTGGAACGTGTCTCCCCCCCAGACAGAGACACCGGGTTTTACAACCGGTACTTCATAGTCCCCAAGAAGGACGGGGGGCTACGCCCTATTTTGGATCTGCGGGTTCTAATACGGTCTCTGAGGAGATTCAGGTTCAAGATGCTCACCATCCCCGCCATCGTGACGCACATCCAATCCGAGGATTGGTTCGTCACGATAGATCTAAAGGACGCCTATTTCCACGTCTCCATCCGTCTTTCTCACAGGAAGTTCCTGAGGTTCGCCTTCGGGGGTGTGGCTTACCAGTATCGGGTTCTTCCGTTCGGCCTGGCACTTTCCCCTCGCACATTCACCAAATGTATGGATGCAGCACTGGCCCCGCTGAGGCTCCAGGGCATTCGGATTTTCAACTACATCGACGACTGGCTTATCCTAGCTCAGTCTCGGGAGTTGGCAGTTCGACATCAAGATGTCATTCTGGCTCATCTGCTGCGTTTAGGGCTGAGGCTCAACGCAAAGAAGAGTGTGCTGGCGCCCACCCAACGGACTACGTTCCTGGGGGTAGTGTGGGATTCGACAACGATGTGGGCACAATTGTCTCCGACACGTGTTGACACTATATTGGCTGCCGTGGGCGGGGTGAAGTTAGGCCACGCCATCACTATAAAACACTTTCAACGAGTGTTGGGTCTCCTGGCGGCTGCTTCCACTGTAATACCATCTGGACTGCTGCACATGAGACCCCTGCAGTGGTGGCTAAGGACCAGGGGTTTTTCCCCAAGGGGAAATCCTTTCCGTCTAATTTGGGTTACGCGCAAGTGTCTTCGTTCCCTATCAGTTTGGAAGGAAACTTGGTTCCTGTCCCAGGGGCCCGTGCTGGGAGGGTCTTGTCGCCGGCTGGTTATTTCTACAGACGCCTCCCTCACGGGCTGGGGCGCGGTCATGGACGGCCGCTTTGCAAGGGGATCCTGGCAGGTGCATCAGTCCGGGTGGCATATCAATTGTCTCGAGATGTTGGCAGTGTTCCAGGCTCTAAGGAGTTTCCTGCCCGATCTCCAAGGCCACGACGTCCTGGTTCGTTGCGACAACACAGCAGTGGTGGCCTATCTGAATCATCAGGGCAGTCTGCGCTCGCACCCTCTGAACAGACTGGCGCGTCAGATCCTCCTGTGGTCCCAGCAGAGATTTCTGTCGCTCAGGGCGATGTATCTCCCCGGAACGCAGAATCAGGGAGCAGACCTGCTGTCAAGGCAGGGGCTGAGGCCCGGGGAATGGAGACTTCACCCCGAGGTGGTGGAGCTCTTGTGCGGAGAGTTCGGTCCCATAGACGTGGATTTGTTTGCGTCTCAAGAGACTACGCACTGCCCGCTATGGTTTTCTCTCGTTCCATGGTGTCTCTCGTTCCATGGTGCACACGTGGCCGAGGCTACGTCTGTACGCATTTCCCCCAGTCGCTCTGCAGTGGAGTGTTTTCTCCACTTGGTGTAGGGAGCGGTCGGTGGACCCAGTTACCTGCCCAGTGATTCAGGTACTTAAGTTCCTCCAGGACCGGTTCTCTGCCGGTGGAAACCCACGAGGGGTCATTGGGGAAACTTCCTTTGGTTGTACGTTTCCTCCGTGGTGCCCAGAGGATGAGACCTGCGACTCGGTCCAAGGTTCCCACTTGGGATCTGGCGGTGGTTCTTGGGGCGTTGGCTGAGGCCCCACACTGGGGGCACACTGGGGCAGGCGGGGTTTTCAGCACGGTTTAGTGGGTATCTCGTTCCCATAGTGTCGTAACCAACGCAGTTCGAGTTCCCTTGAAGGGGAACGTCTCGGGTTATGTAACCCTGGTTCCCCGAGAAGGGGAACGAGACACTGCGTCGGTCCACCGCACCTCTCTCCCCGCCTGTAGCGCCTGCTTCATAGGTTAAGCTAATGATGAGTGTGTACAGGTGTGCTTTATACCCCTTCCGGTTATTCCGTCACACCCTACCGTTCTAGCTACAAACCAATAAGATCGGAGTGATTTCATTCACATTCAGACCTGCTACGCCTAGAGGCGTTCCCATAGTGTCGTAACCGACGCAGTGTGTCGTTCCCCTTCTCGGGGAACCAGGGTTACATACGTAACCCGAGACGTTTTTAATTACTAGCACGGGTTTTTGGTCAAATATTTTCCACTTAAAATAAGTTTGTAATGCTATCTGAAGTATTTTCCCATATTAAGTGAATGCAGCATCTCTCAGTGACGTCACTACAGAGTGAGGGAGTGGGGTCGAGGGAGGGAGCGACACCGTGAAACGCCGTCTGTAGTGTGTGCGCTTGCGTGTGTGCGAGTGCACGGTGCCGTGCTTTTCGAAACAGCTCTACAACTACATTGAGCCGCCGTCAGTGAGCTGTCAGGGTTTAATTTGGTCCATGGAACAGACTGTCACGAGCCCAGCTAAACGCTCCCTGGACTAACTGTCAACAGAAAGCACTTTCCAGGTCCCTGCTGCAGACACTGGCGCCTCGTTCTCTGCCCAACCAGCGGCAGCCGATGGGAACCTGCTAATACAGCTGGCACCTAGTAATTGTAAGTATGACTCTAATTACGATTAATAGATCACATGTTGAACTTCGGTTGTAAATTTACAGACATAAAAGCGGTGTTGTGGCACCATACAAACATGATTAATTCACTGTTGATTTCGATGGTTGCTAATCACAGGGCAGTGTTGGGCTGCCATGGATTCATACTTCCTCCATGATGTTAGCGGGATTTTCAGTCATGTTAACTGCTAGAAAGGTAGCTCCTGGCTTGTTGCATCTGCTCGTCGGTATAATTCTGCGCTTGCACGTGCGCTCTCATCACCAGTGCAAGCGAACTCTGACGCGCTGTCAGCCGCGCGCAGCCTGTAGCCGTGTGTGTGTGTGTATGTGTGTATGCGTGTGTGTGTGTGTGTGTGTGTGTGTGTGTGTGTGTGTCAACCATAGAATGTATATAGAGTTCATAGCGCCACAGTACAGTAGGTGTAGCTGGCGAGGTGTTGCTCTCTCCGGTTCTGCGGTGTCCTTTGTCATAAGCACACTCTGCAGCTGCAGAGGAGAGCAGCTCAGATACCAGCAGCTTCTGTACATAAAGTGAATGAATGCCGACCATGGTATCATCTGGTTAATGTGGCAACTGAAATACTAGTCAGCTAAAGTGTGACCTCCAGTGTAACCTAATGAATGGTGGGTAGAGTAGGCTACTAAGTTTTTATGAAAGTAAGTACAATTATTTTCATAAAAAATAATAAAAATAAATATAAAATTATAGAAGTAGTTGATCAATAAACTACTCAAAGTACATGGTATTTTGGTTTTAATATTGTTAGTGTGTGAAGGCTAGAGATCTTCCCATGTCATGTTATACAAGTCCAAGCCAAGTCTCAAGTCTCTGTGTGGAATAATAAGTTTCCTACACTGTGCAGCAGGCAGAAACAGCCGCTGTGACACATGGTTATTTCCTGGGAATGCACTTTGCTGTTTATTATCTCTAATTTACCTATTTCTGTTTAAAACCATTATATTTTTCTTATTTTTTAATCTACATTAATGTATCAATAAAATCACGTTTTCATATCAGACTGCCTAGTCTGCTATTGTTGCCTGTATCTGTTGGTATCTTGATATGGACATGTAGCCAACCAAAACCTATCTTTAATATGAAGGGTGTAGCATATGATCGGCTTTCTCCAATACTACAGGCAGCCAATACAATATGATTAATCCTAAATCATCCATGAACCTAATATTTACAACGGAAATGTAACCTAAGAAAAGCAGGTCATTGTTGAGTAAAATAGGGTATAAGACCTGTGAGACCTGTCCGTCACATGTAAAAGTCCAACAGGACAGTTTATCTACACATACTGTATTTGTGCTCTCTATATGCTTCTCAAATCTTTTCCTGAGTGAAAGCCAAGATTAGTTTCACCCGAAACCATCTATATATTGAATTCAATTGTTTTGGCTGTGCGATATGGCCAAATAAGTCATCATGATAAAAAGTTTCACATCAGTCGGTATCAATAATTATCACGATAAATGTCAAATCATTTTTTTTCAAGTTTAAAGGCTGATTTGTGCTCCTGAGTGAAAGTTGAAGAAACCAGACAGTGGTGACTGTGGTTTTAAACTATTCTTTATTGTCAGAACAAATACTTGGATTTGGAGGTGGAGGTGGATCCCAGTGGCAACATTCAAAACTATTATGATAAAATCTTTTTTCAACAAATATGCATGAGTAAAATCCAAAACAAAATAAATATCCAAATAGAAATGTTAAGTGCTGATTCACTCGTCATTTATTTGAATTAAATCAAACATTTATTGAACATTTGTTATATTGACATCGCGGCAAATTCTATCCCAATAATTTTTGGTATTGTTTTATTGCCCAGCCCTATACATACTTAATTTGCATTGGTTGCTGCTACATCTAATAATTATTTTTCAAATCAATTAATCTAATAATTATTTTTTTGATTAGCCGATTAATCTTATGACTAATTCATTTATGATTTTTCTAAAGATTTTTTATTACTTGATTAATATAACAATTATCAAAAATTTGTCTCATTAATAATGCAATATTTGATTCCATCATCCTGAAAAAGAGACACTTAAAGCATAATGATAGGAAGAGTAAAGGGGTTAGCCCCGAAGTTAGCATCAACTTCGTCCCTGGACAAAAACAGGTCTTATTTTTATTCAAAACTGAATCATTTAAGTGAAAACAATGTAAAACACTGAAATCACCAGCACAAGTATTACTGACATTAAACAGTGCAGGTATGAGTAAAGCATTTGATGTGTCTGTGGCCGTGAGTTCTGTCCTACCTGTTGCCTTAGGCTGCATCCACACTACTGTGTTTTCAAATTAAAACAGAGACCTTTCTGCTACGTTTGCACCTCTCGTCTAGACTACGACGGCAAAAACAAAGAACTAAAACGGAGAAGTTTGGAAAAGCTGCCATCCCCAAGTGCGTTTTAGTGAAGACAGGCAAAAACGGAGGACTCACGCTAGGCTCTCTGATTGGGTCTTATAATGCAAAGCAGAAACACGATGCTGCTGACCGGGTTTTTGAATTGGTATTTTTATTAAAATATTCTGTACCATGCAAATAACACTTATCTGCCTACACTTGTGCTGTGCATGTCGCTGTTTACTTTGCGACCACTGCTCTTTTTTTACATTATTGACCACTGTGTTACATTCAGTAACAGTCCCAGCTCGTTATTGGTGCATGCAAAAAAACAACAAACCTTTTTCGTCTGTATTACTTTATTCATTCACCAAATCTTCTGTAACTAGGAAGAGACCACCTGCTTCATGTGTACACTGACATGCTCCCAGTGTACGTGAACGGATGGAGATTAACTCTGATATGCAGCTGAATCGCTGGTGTGGACGGAGATTGTATTCTTTTTAATTCCTCGTTTGTAAACTAAAACGGAGTAGTGTGGATGGGACCTTAGTGGCTTTGATTCTGTTGTCAGTGTAGCAGTGTTTGAACCTGAGTGTGATTGTGTGGCAGCTATGTACAGCATGCTCACCCTCCACAACCTAGCTGTATTATAACGTTAACAAAGCTATCCTTATTATCTAGGCTCCTCGCTTGCTAATAACTTCACAATAACAAAATAGTGTTTTATCTTATAGAGTTAACTTGAATATATTAGTCTTGGACAAATTGCAAATCTTGTGCATTAGATCATGATACTGACAAATTAACTCTGGATTGATTCAGCACACGATCATCTTTTGATTGAGATCATCTGTTGTCATTAGCCGTTTTCACACTGCCTTATTTTCCAGAAGTATTGTGCCAATATGCCAGCTTGCTGTGCTATCTAAAAAGTAAGGAGCTGGAAAGGGGGTCAGAACTGAATACCGGACCGCAGCCAGCATGCCGGTGTTGTATTAAACGTAAGGGAGTTCCTACGCTACTGGTTCCAGACAGATGGATCGCTATCTGAAAGCACACGAGGTTGCAGGATTATGCTGCAAGTGTAAGAGTGAGCGAATGCGACATAATGGCGGATATTTATTCTGTATTTATTGCGGGAACTCTGTATGAAAGCGGCTACTGTGTTTGTGAGAGATAGAGAGGGTGTGAGAAGAGGGGCTATAATATCTGCACTGCATGCAGCTCTAAGTAAAATATGAATTACCTGTTATAAATGTGAGTAATAAATAATGTTGAGTGTGGGGTCAAAGGGTGTGGGGTCTTTGTCTACTACTTTCGAGGTATACAATTTTTTATGAAGAGCTTATCAACGAAAAGCCGTGTGGATTTATTATTCTTTCTTGCTTTAGCCGTGATTGGGTAGAGCAGCCTTCGTCTCTTCATAATCTCCAAGGGAAACTGATCCGTGATAGAATAGTTGGATCCTTTCAGCTCCGGACCTCTTGCCTTGATGGTGGACTTATCCTTTGACACTGCCGACCTAGCCACGATTGGACGAGGGTTATCCTGTCCTCTCCTAGGTTTCCCGATGCGGTGTACTCTGCAGTTGATTCTCTGTAACATGCGCTGCTTCATTTTTAGCTGGTCCGTCATAAACTTTTTAACCAGCTCCTCTGTGACTTGGTAAGTTTCTTTACTTTCTTCTGGTAAACCATGGATTACTATATTGTCCTGCATACTCCTACATTGTAAATCCAGTATGTCTGCTGATATTTTTGCATTGCTGTATTTGAGTTCTGCGGCCAGCTGTTTGAGGCTATTTACCTCTAGTCTTAGCGATGCATTATCCTTTTGGTGAACGTCAACCATGGAGATGTAAAAATCAATTGAATGCTTCAGTTTTTTTATTATTTAACAATTTTTATTGAATTTCTATTAAACCATGTAACAGTTTCCACAGCACATATTGAAACAATGTATACAAAAATATTATGGCTGTGTTGTACAAATATTGACCAATAAGAAAAATACCCCCACCCCAACCCACCCACCTACCCACCCCAACCATCCCTGTTTGTCCCTTTAAGTCCAGATCCTCCAAAAGCGATTGTCCAATAAGGTGCTGGTCCATCAAAGGATTACAGAGGTAGATATATAGGTATATACAATGTACAAAGTAAGTGAGAGAATAACAATAATCAAAGTAATCAAAGTAAGCTTTCCCAAGAAAACCAGCCGGATCCATAAAATAAGTAAAATAAATAAATAAATAAAATAAAATAAAACAAATTAAATAAATAAATATATACATATATATATATACATACATACATATACACACATACATACATATATACATACATACATACACATACATACACACATATATAGATATACCCACACACACACACGCATACACACACACACATATACATACACACACCTACATATACATATAAAAAATAAATAAATAAAATAAATAAATAAATAAATAAATAAATAAAAGAAAGGGGGGGCTATACTCCGAAGACAACACCCTAGTCATCCATATCTAATGGAGTTTGCAAGCTCTTATAGTACTCCAAAAAGGGGGCCCAGACCTTCCTAAATGTTTGCAGGGAGCCTTTAAGGGTATATCTGATCTTCTCTAGCTTTAGGAAATGCATTACATCTCTAACCCACCTTGTGAAACTGGGGGGTGTTTGCTCCTTCCAGGACAGCAGAATAAGGCGCCTAGCAATCAAGGAAGTGAATGCTATAAGGGGGAGGTTTGGGGGGCAATTTCCAGGGGTGAGTCCAAATATGGCGGTTATAGGGTTGGGAGTAATGTTTTTTTGAAGCATCTTAGTGTAGGCACCGAAGATGTTGGCCCAGTATGCGTTAAGTTTAGGGCAGGACCAGAACATATGTATATAATCCGCTGGTTGGCCTTTACAGCGAGGGCAACGTAGGGTCCACATTAGGAAAAATTTTCACCAGCCTTGCCTTGGTCAAGTGTGCTCTTAGAACTATTTTAAGTTGTATCACGCTGTGTCTGGCACAAGGAGAGGATGTATGAATTAAGTCAAGCACAGCCTTCCAGAGTACATCTGTAAATTCATCCCGAGATCATTTTCCCAAAGTCTCCTGACATCCTGCAGCGAGTCCGGGGAGACATTGCATATGCTGTTATAAAGAGTTGAGATTAGACCTTTATGTGAAGGGGATAACGAGAGGATATGGTCAACTATGTTACTCGCTGGAAAATCTGGAAAGGAGGCTGTACTTTTCTGCACAAAGTGCTTAATTTGGAGAAATCTAAAGAAGTGAGACGTAGGTAAATTGAATAATTGAGAGAGTTGGGCAAATGATCCAAACTTACCATCTACATAAAGATCAGAGATAGACTCAATACCCTTCGAAGACCAAGTTCCGAAGGTAGAGTCTGAGAGAGAAGGTGGGAAATTATAATTATTCTTTATAGGAGAATGCACCGACGTTGTCTGCAAATTAAAGTGTCTTCTAAATTGGGACCAAATTCGAATGGAGTGATAGACCACTGGGTTAGCGCAGAATTGGCTTCGAGGGGGAGGAGATGGGGCACAAGTATGGAACCTAGATCAAATGAGCTAGAGGCGAACTCCATGCGTAACCAGGCCTCATGTCCATTGGGACCCCTCCTTCCCATCCAGTGTAAGATTGTCTTTATATTACATGCCCAATAATAGTAAATAAAATTGGGTAGAGCTAGGCCAGCCAGCTTTTTAGGTCTTTGGAGGGAGCGTCTTTTGATTCTGGGTGGTTTACCGTTCCAGATAAAGGAAGATATACTACTCTCCAATGAGCTAAAGAATGATTTTTTAATCAGGATGGGGATGTTTTGAAAGAGGTAGAGAAATTTTGGTAACATGGTCATTTTGATAAGATTAATTCGTCCTGCTAGGGACAGCGGGAGATTCCTCCATCTAGCCATGTCTTTTTTACATTTTTCAAACAAGATGTTAAAATTTTTAGTGAAGAGGGACGAAAAAGCAGGAGTAATCTCTATCCCAAGATATTTAAAGCCCTTGTGAACGATTCTAAATGGGAAATGTGATGCAGAGATTGAGGTGGCTGCCTGATTAAGAGGAAACATCTCGCTTTTTTCGAAATTGATTTTATAGCCAGAGAGGTTTCCGAATTGAGTCAGGATTTTGAGAATGGAGGGGACAGAGCTTAGTGGGTCCAAGACATACAAGAGAATGTCATCTGCATATAGGGATACTTTGTGTGTGAGGCCCCAACGCTCTAGTCCCCAGATTGTCTAAGAGCGATGGCCAGCGGCTCAATGGCAATGGCGAAAAGCAGGGGAGACAGACTGCATCCTTGACGTGTGCCTCTGCCAAGAGAGAAATACTCTGATTGCTGTCCGTTAGTAATTACTGTGGCTGTAGGAAGAGAGTAGAGGAGTTTAATCCAGGAAATGAAAGAATCTCCAAACCCAAATTTTTTTAAAGTTATAAACAAATATTGCCATTCAACTCGGTCGAACGCCTTTTCGGCATCCAGAGATATAACCATTTCCGGGGAGCAGGATGGAGGGGAGTAAACAATATTGAAAAGTCTTCTAAAATTTGAACTAGAGTGCCTGTTTAGAATGAAGCCTGATTGGTCCGGTGCAATAATTTGTGCAATAACTGTCTCCAATCTAGCCGCCAAAACCTTGGATAAAATTTTGTAATCCACATTCAGCAGAGAGATTGGGCGGTAGGAGGAGCACTGAAGTGGATTTTTATTTCCTTTTGGTAGGAGCGTTATTGCAGCTTGTCGTAGGGTTGGAGGGAGCTGTCCAGATGACAGTGATTCGTTAAACATGGCTTGGAGCAGAGGGCACAGTGCGGGGGCAAATTTTTTGTAAAATTCGGAGGAGTAACCATCCGGACCAGGAGTCTTGTTGCTTTTTAGGGAGCTAATAGCTTTTAGAATCTCTGTCTTGGAGATCCGAATGTCCGAAACACCGTTGTGAGTTATAAAATCATTGACCACTTTCGCGGATTTGGTAAGGGGTTGGGTCTTGTTTGACGATCTGTCCAACACGGTGTTGAGTACGCAGTTAAAGTCGCCACCTATTATCAATTTATAATTGTTGTCACAGGGAATGGCGGAGAATAATTTGTTAAAAAAGTTGTGGTCATCATAATTTGTAGCGTAGACATTGATCAAGATGACAAGGCTGGCGAAAAGTCGACCTGCGACAATGACAAACCTGCCGTTTTTATCAGCAACCACCTGCTCAGCTTGAAAGGGAATGTCCTTGTGTATAAGGATTGCTGTCCCTCTGGCCCGAGCGTTAAACTGGGAGTGGAACACTTGACCAACCCAGCCTTTTTTAAGATAATTGACACTGTCATCCTTAAGGTGAGTTTCCTGCAAAAGACTATGTCTGATTTTAACTGTTGTAAATAGGATGTTATTTTTTGTCTTTTCACCCAGGAATTCAAACCCTTAGTATTTAGAGAGACAAAGTGGGTGGGCTGACTTTGGTTATAACTAGTTTTAGTTGTAATAATTTACAAGACTATGGAGGTGTGTAAGAGGAGCAGCGGCGTGGGCAGGGAGAGGAGAAGGCGGGATAGGAAGAACAAAGAAAAAAATGAATAAATAAATAAATAAATAAATAGATAAAAATTAAAAAAAGTAAAAATAAAAATAAAACAGCAAAATGAAAGAATACATCTGGGAAGGGACAGGGATCTTGAACAGAACTCAGAGCCGCCAGCTTAGAGAACACCAATCTGACACTGAAACTCTGTTTTACTTCTGAGGAGTCAAAACACATAAAAACACATAAAAACACGAACGTTCAGGCGCACAGTGGTTGCAGAGTCGCCAGCCAGCAAAGGGGCGGCGCCTCCTGTATCGATTGATTTCTCAATCAATCAATCAATCAACTCTGTTTTACAAAGGAACAAGACAATTAGACTATTACTGGTTATAACATGTAGCTGAACATGCCACTGTACATCAGGTAGAAGCAATTGGAACCACTGTGAACTTCAGTCACGAACTTATGTGAATATTTAAGTGTAAATAGCCAGGGCTGCTGTAGCGGTAGGAGAGAAATGTTTCAAAGGTTACCGCCAAGGTTTCCACATTTCGGTCTGCCCGTGCTCCCAGGGATTGCGTCTGCGTGTACACGCGTGCAGGCATGCAGGAACCGGGGCACATTCGCGCGCGCGCGTGGCTGCCCGCAAAGGGATGCGCCTCTATCTCGACAACATGAATGCCAATATATACAAAACCAACCAAAACAAAACAAAAACAAGACTTGGTAAGGATCAATAAATAAATAAATAGCTAGGGCATAACAACCACCAAGATTGACAGATCCTATAATGTGTACAACACTGTCTAACAAGAGGCTAGTTGGCCGCCAACAGACTTACACAACGCGGGGTGACGAGGCAGAAAGCTCACCAGCAAAAGGGTGGCTGCTCCCGTCTCAAAATAGTTTAAACGCCGTCTGAGTCAATGTTACCTGAAGTAGAGGGAGTAGGGGGAATACCTGGCCGGTTGTTATGAAGGAAAGCTGAAGCTTCTTCAGGGGAGGAAAAAAACAGTCTCTGTCCGTTTTTGTCGGTGACTTGAAGTTTGGCAGGAAAAAAAATCCGATATCCGAATCCAGCGTTTCTTAGCTGTGACTTCACTGTGTAGAACGCTGCTCTTTTCCTTGAGACCTCCGCACTGTAGTCGGGGTAGATGTGTATCTCGGAGCCGCGGAAAGAGAGGGACCCAGCTTCTCTGGCCAGTTTCAGGATGCGCTCCTTGTCCTGGTAACGGTGGATCCGTGCAATAAACGGGCGCGGAGGGCCATCCTGTTTCCTGCGAGAGATGGCTACTCTATGCGCCCTGTCGACGGATGGAGGTGAGGGAAAAGCCTCTGCGCCAAAAGTTTCTTCCAGAAATACCTCTATGAAGGCAGTTGGGTGCGAACCTTCAACTTTTTCAGGTAAGCCTGTTATACGGATATTATTACGCCTCGATCTATTTTCAAGATCATCCGTTTTAAGTTTGAGGGCCTCGTTTTCTCTAGACAGGGTCACGCAGGTTGATTCGAGGATTAGTAGCCTGGATTCCATGTCGTTAAGTGATGTTTCCATGTGTTGGATGGTCTGGTCGTGCCGATCAATAGTTGCCCGGTCAGCAGAGAGTTGGACAGATAGTTTGGCTATGATGCGGTCCTCCATGGAGTTGAGAAGTTTTTCCATGTCTGCCAAGGTTAGCGGCGCGCTGCTAGTAGCATGTTGTTCGTTTTGGTTAGCTTGCGTTCCGACGTCTTGGCTATCCTCAGGTGTGCCCTCCGTGGGTTGGTTATGCTTTTTAGACGGTTTTCCCATATTTAGTACACTTTCACACAGGCGTGCTCAAGTTAATTGTGATACAAAAACGTGTAATAGTCGAATTTGGGTAGAATTTCAACAGAGCTCTCCCAGAATGCGACCTACTCCGCCATCGCACAAACCGGAAGTCCCGCTTCAGTTTTTTTCACATCTTCTGAAAGCATGTTTAATATGTCAAGCTTTTGAAGTTTGTCGTTGATCCTGTTTAGTGATTGTCTTAGACTGTGGATCTCCGTGGCTTGTGAGCTGTCCTCCTCACTCGAGCTAAGCTTGGTCCTTCCATGTTCATTCTCGGATTGGCTTGTCATTTTAGAGTATACTGCGTCAATGTATGACTCTCAATAGTCTCTTCTACTGTCGGTTCCAGCTTCGAGGTTTAGTTGTCAATCACAGATTAGACTGGTTTATTGGCATTTTTCTGGCCCCTCAAAGGCTCAGCGTGTCCTTACGCACTACGTCGCCATGTTGTTCCCAGATGAAACGCTGTTAAAAAGGCAAGTTATTATTTTGGCCGGTAAAAAATATGTTTGGCCGGTGGATTTTTTAATCTACCAGTCACATTGGCCGGTGAGGAAAAAGTTAATTTCCAAACCTGAACCTCATCATGCAAATATCATCAGTACTGTGAAGAGAATACTAGAACATCTTCTCCACGGTAAAAGGTTAACCACGGGAAACCGATATAAACAGTAACCTTTCAAATGAACTGTGCTATGCTTTTTTACGTCCCAAATTACTGAAATTCATGAGCAGCTGGCCTCTGCTAACCTCATGTGAAATGACTTATCAACAGTTGCCATGAAACTATCACCATCCACTGTCCTATGCGACTTCAGACTTAAAACTAAAAATCACATTCCAGATACTCCAAGTCCAGATACTCCACACCTAGATCCAAGCACCACAATCCTAGTTAAAGCATGCTCGTCGTTTATCATTTCCCTGATAACCTCCATTATCAACTCCTCTCTGCCACTGGTACAGTTTCCTTTCACCAAAAGTTGGCAAAATCAGACCACTTTGGTGCGTACATACAAAACAGGGCGGACGCCACTTCCCTAGCAAAGGTTGTGATCTATAAAAAACATACTTGACGGGAGAACCGCGTATGCACATAAAAAAGGAGAAAAGAGAAACGGCGACTCACATGGCAGAAGGATTAGGCCTACTACTGTGTAAAATAAATCAACGCAACGCAAAGACTGGCTCTCACTCAGAGACATTAACCGCTCTGTGAAGAAAGAAATAAAAAAGACTAAACTAGCATACAAGGACAAACTAGAACAGGATTTCAGCAGCATGAACACCAGACTGGCATTCCAGAAAGTCAAAACACTAACTGGCACCACATCAAAAGCCAGCACTCCTGCACCCGATGACCCCAACTCATTCACCAGAGACCTAAACAACTTTTATGCCAGGTTTGACAAAAAGAACTTCACCACTGAGTGTGAAAGATTGCTCAGGAGCCTTCCCACCCCTGAGCAGTCACTCTTTGTCTTCCCCACAGTGGAAGACGTCCACCAGCAGCTCAGGAGGTGTAAAACCGGGAAGGCCCCTGGCCCTGATGGGAACACGGGAAGGCTGCTCAGGAACTGTGCCCTGGAACTCACTCCTGTTTTGCACTCACTCTTCAAGGAATCACTACAAACTGCAACTGTCCCCACCCTCTGGAAAACGGTGATCTGACGGTGACCACAACATCGGTTCCGGGGTGCAGATGGATTCTCCAAGGGCTCGAGCACCTCATCAAATGGGCTAGGATGGAATTCAAGCCAGCTAAGTCCAGGTCCCTGGTGGTAAAGAAAGGGAAGGTTACAAACCAGTTCCGCTTCGCACTTGGAGACATCCAGATACCATCTGTCGGAGAAAAGCCAGTCAAGAGTCTGGGTAAGATCTACGACTGCACCCTGAAGGACACCGCAGCTGTCCTGACAACAACTAACCAGTTGGTAATCTGGCTGACGGCTGTGGACAAGTCAGGGCTGCCAGGAAAATTTAAAGCCTGGATCTACCAGCACAGCATCCTGCCCCGTCTGCTCTGGCCACTGCTGGTCTACGATGTGCCAATTACCACCGTCGAACGCTTTGAGAGGAAAGTCAGCTGTTTCCTGCGGAAGTGGCTAGGTCTACCACGAAGTCTCAGTGACATCGCCCTGTACGGGAGGAAGAACAAGCTAAAATTGCCCTTCAGCAGTCTGAAGGAAGAATTTATGGTAACCCGATCAAGAGAGGTGCTACTGTATAGAGACTCCAGTGACATCAAGGTATCTTCGGCAGGCATAGAAGTCAGAACCGGCAGGAAGTGGAAGGCCCAAGAGGCAGTAGACCAGGCTGAGTCACGGCTGCGACATAGTGAGCTGGTGGGGGCAGTAGCAGCTGGACGGGCAGGACTCGGGAACAATCCAAGACCTCACTTTAACAAGGCCCAGGGAAAGGAAAGGAGACAGCTGATCCAAGAGGAGGTCCGAGCTGGGGTGGAAGAAACCCGCTGCAGCAGGTCAGTCGGGATGAGGCAGCAGGGAGCATGGATTCGATGGGAGCAGGCAGTAGACCGGAAAATATCATGGACAGAATTGTGGAAGTTTGAGCCACACCGGATTAAATTCCTGGTTCAGTCTGTCTATGATGTCCTCCCCAGTCCATCCAATCTCTTCCACTGGGGCCTAGCAGAGACACCACTGTGCCCACTCTGCCAGAGAGGAGGTTCATTAGAGCACATCTTGAGCTGCTGCTCAAAAGCACTGGGAGAGGGGCGCTACCGTTGGCGCCACGACCAAGTACTGAGGGTCATTGCAGAGGTTATCAGCACTGGGATCGCATGCAGTAGATACCAGCGACCAGCAAGACAGAGCATCACCTTCGTTAAAGCTGGGGAGAAGCCACACCAGCGCCTGAAGCAATCAGGGGGGCTGCTGGCAACAGCACAGGACTGGCAGCTGAAGGTCGATCTTGGGAAACAGCTCAAATTCCCAGAAAACATCACAGTGACCACACTCAGGCCAGACATTGTCCTGGTGTCAGAAATAACAAGGCAAGTGGTCCTGCTGGAGTTTACTGTTCCCTGGGAGGACCGGATGGAGGAGGCATTTGAGAGGAAGAAGGCCAAGTACGAGGAGCTGGCAGGCGAATGCCGAAGCAGGGGGTGGAGGACCCGATGTAATCCCATCGAGGTCGGATGCAGAGGATTCGCCGGCCAGTCACTGATTAGGGCCCTCAAGATGCTTGGAGTGGAGGGACTGCACATCAGGAAAGCCGTCAAGAACATCACGGACGCCGCCGAAAAGGCGTCAAGATGGCTGTGGATCAAGCGGGGTGATCCGTGGACCATACAAGCTACTCAGACACAAGCCAGGGTCTGATCAACCCTGGCTGGGTCGCCTGGGCGAGGGTGTATGATGTTGTGAGACCCGAAACACCCAATGAACCCAGGATACATCACTGATGATGTGTCTGAGTTGCACCAGAGGTGTATTTAAAGAAGGGGCGTTTCATTGACCATTTGACGATATATTTTTTGGTGTACACCATTTTTGGCTTTTGGGCGCATGTATACTTTTACTGAGGATTCTACGCACAGTTTTATAAATGAGGCCCCTGGTCTAGTCTGTAATGACCAAAAAAACTACAGGCCTATTTCTGACTTATCATTCATTTTCCTTGAGAAATTAGTTTAATCTCAACTACAGATCTACCTTGATAACAATAATCTCGAACAGTTTCAATCTGGCTTTCGACCCAACATAACAAAGAAACTGCCCTGGTGAAGATTACCAACAACCTCCTCGATGCAGCCGATTCCAGGGATTAGGGGTTAGGGATGTAGGTAGATCTATTTTGTCATAATATAACAGGTTTAAAATAACAGGTTATATGGTAAAACTGGGTTTGTATCTCTCTTCTGCTACACAGCAGACATTATACATCAATATAGAAACAATTAAAAAAAATTGTAAACAGAAATAAACTATATTCAGTGGAGCAGTGCTGAGGATGAATTTGAGCTTAAATGTTCAGTGTGTAATATTTCTGAGGATCTATTGACAGAAATGCAATATAAGATCCATAGCTATGTTTTCAGTGGTGTATATAGACCTTACATAATAAACCATTATGTTTTTATTACCTTAGAACAGTGTTTCAACGGGGGGGGCGGTACCGCCCCCCAGGGGGCGTTCCGAGGACGATGGGGGGCGGTGGAAGCAATATTTTAAAAAGGGGGGCGCTGAGCTGCTTTTGGGGGGCGTTTGTTGGTTGGAAATTCTAAGGTGAATTTACAGTTAAGATTCACAACAATACGAGTTTAAACTTTGAACTACTTGCAAAAAATTGTGGTCTGCAACATTTAAACTTGCCAGTTTAGTCCACTGCGACTGGACGAGACTGTGCATTTTTTTCTCCATCAGCTACTTGTGGTGCAGCTTCGTGCTGCCTTCATGGGAACAGGAAGTCAGAGTATCATCTCTAAAATTTCACCCACATTGCGTTTACTGTGTAAACTCTAGAAAACCGACGCTCTCTTTCTAGCTGCAAAAGTGTTTATTTCTCTGAGGAAAACACCGCGAACATCTTGTTATCGCATTAGTTACACATTTACAAGAGGGGTATTCCGCTGTCGGACTTGCCCTGAAAGCAACTTTGCTGCGACACCAGCGAGTGACGTCGACCCTCCTCGCGCTGTGAGTTGCAGACAGTTTGTGCCAAAGCGGGCATATAGGTTGTTTCATTCGGCTATAAAAATGTAACGTTAAAAACTGAAGCCCTGTCTCGCTCTGTTGGGGACTGTTAGCGGCACTTTATCAGAGGTGCTGAAGTTAAGGTGTGTGGAATTATTCGTGAGCTTTCTGTGTGATCACAGGTGTGTCGGTTAGTTTCGTTCTCATTCAGTTTTGTCTGTCAGACGGCGAGGGGAAGCGAATCAGTAACATAATGCAGTAAAATATTATGAATTCTCTTTAAATAAGCTAATGACGTTAGTCTGCTATAACGACTTTTTATTTACATGTCAGAGAACACAGACCTGTGGCAGAGATTCTGAATGTGCAGAAAGTTTTGAACATGAGGAGATAAGTCACGGTATTTCCCATACGTTCATTTATTTGTGGCGGCCGCCAGATATCAACACTGACCGCAACATATTGATTTTTTACCAGGCCTATTTAAAATCGTATTTGACTGCAGAGCTGCAGGCAGCGCGAATTCGCGGAGCTCATCCTCTCGCTCGTCCCTCTCTCTCTCTCTCTCTCACCCGTCCCTCGATCTGTCCTCTCTCTCCCTCGTGAACACAGGTGCACAACAGCCAATGTCGGAGACACAGCTAATATAAGTTACTGGCCAGCATGTAAGAGGCCTAGCTAATAAGGAGAGCTAAGTTAATGTTAAAATACAGCTGGGTTTTCGAGGTTAGCATGCTGTAACGTTACAGCTGCAGCACAGTTACACTGTCATTCTGTGGGAAACACTGACAGGAGCTAAAGTCCAGTCAGTTACTGAATTAAAACGGATTAATTTATCACTGAGATGAAAAGGGGCCATAAACACATTTAATTAAGTTACTTCCCCACAAAAGAGGAGGTAAGACTTAATCATGTGTGTTGATTTAGCAGGGATGGTATTAAATAAGTTGATCTACAGGAGAAAAATATTTAAAAGCAAGAAAAATGCCTGAGAGCCTCACTACATTGTATTCTATTATAATTATATATTTTGAATTGTCACCTGAATTTACAGACATTTCCAACCCAAATTGGTGCAGAAATTAGGGGAGAAATCTTCAGGAAATTAAGTGTTTAATGCTCAAAACCTTCTGGGGGGAGGACCCCCAAACCCCCCACTTATTAAGTGCCCCATCCAAGAAAACAGTATTTTGCTTCATACACAGTTTCTGTGAGGAATATTCACTTATTAGTTAAATATAATTACTTTTCACAGGGCTTTTTTGTTACCTTTTCCATGTTTTTAATAACAATAGTAACAATAAAAAAATCAAAATATATTCAGGGCAAATAGTCAGCATCTTTTTTGATGGGGGGCGGTAAGGGATCTGGATAGTGGATAGGGGGGCGCTGGCCCAAAAAAGGTTGAGAACCACTGCCTTAGAATGAACCATTTTTACCTGCATAACCGCTGGCCCCCCCCTTCCATGGACGTTGCCACATTGCATCATCATGTTTCTACAGTAGCTGAAAACGGACAAACAACGCTACAGAGCGTGTTTCATTCTTGTTGTGCTTCTGATAGAATTCAGGCAGTGCCGACACTCATCACTATGTTGAATACGTACGTTAGGAGAAGAAGTAGTAATAATATACTGAAGGGGTATGCAAATAAGTTTTGCATCTGAGCAGTATTTTCAACCATTAGATTGTGGATGAGAATATAAGCCATAATATTGCCTTGCATTAATTAATTAATATTGTTGGGTTAGCTCAGTCGGTAAGACGCAGGACTCACAACCCAAGAATTGAGGGTTTGATCCCACCTCAAGACATCAAATGGATTCTGCAGCGAATGTTTTGTACTGCACTGTTTGTGTTTTGTGGTTTGATCCGTAACCATCAACATACGGACGCTTTTGCATTTCTCCAGTATCTCCAGGCAGAGGATATTTAGGGGAATCACGTTTTCTGACGGCCCTTTCAGAGGTGTGTCAAGCAGGCTACCGACTCTTTTAGTGTCATTCAGAATTTTTCAAAGTAAAAGTTTTTCAAAAACTCCAATATTGCATTACAGTAAACAAGCTTCTCACTTCTCAGGAAGTGATTATGTGAGTAACTGTTGCCGTCATGACTAAAATCTATTTCAGCACCGCTATCAAAGTATTTATTTATTATTATTTATTTATATTTTTTGCCGCTATTAAAGCACCATAATCTGGCAGCAGGCCAAATATTATTGCTGGCGGGCAGTTTTGGCGAGGGTCCATAATCAAAGAGAGAATAAACATGTTTCCCTTGTCAATATTTGTAGAAAATTTATCTAATATGTGGTTTATAATGGACTGTGGAGCAGAAACAGCGACATTGTTTCACACTCTTGGTTTACATTTCCCAGTTATCTGACAGTGGCCAAATCACAATAACATATGGTTTTAGTGAATAATTAAGTAAATATAATTTCTTAATTAATAAATATACCTAAAGAACCCTTATGTCTTGACTGGCCACTCCCTGCTATCTCAGACGAGACACCTTTTGTTCTGTTGTCAGCCACCGTAGCTGTCCTACACTCTTCGAAAGGGTAGGGAGCAGTGGCAGACTGGACAGATGGTTGCAATGCACAATCCTCCCCACTAGATGCCACAAAATGTTACACACTGAACCTTTAAGAGTCTGATAGCTTGGGGGAAAAAGCTGCTCTGCAGTCTGATGCTGCGGCAGAAATGGATGACAAACCACTATCTAAAATTAAACAGTAGTAAGACTGAGCTTTTTTGCAACATTTCAAAAGTCTGCTTAATATTCGCATGAAAATTAGATAGAAACACGGCTACTGGTTCCCTGTGTCACAGTAGATTAACTTTAAAAACTTACCATTAACATTTAAAGCTCTTCACAAACTTTCCTCAACTTACCTCACAGACCTCCTTTAGACTTACACTTCATCTCGCTCCCTGTTTCAACAGCAAGTCTACTGGCACTACCAGCCATCAGTCTCAACACAATGGATGCCAGGGACTTCTATGCTGCACCCAAACTTTGGAACTCTCTTCCCCCCTCACATCTGCATACCTCACATCCCTCCACGGCTGGGGCTCAGGAGGTAGAGCGGGTTGGCCGTTAATCGGTAGGTCGGCGGTTCAATCCCCGGCTCCCCCAGGCTGCGTGTCGAAGTGTCCTTGGGCAAGACACTGAACCCCGAATTGCCCCTGGCGGCTGTTCCGCCAGTGTATGAATGTGTGTGAATGTTAGTTCTGTTTGAGCGCTTAGGCTCAGTGAGTGAATGTGTGTGTGAATGGTGAATGCAGATGTA
This sequence comes from Lepomis macrochirus, assembly GCA_024633595.2. Taxonomy (NCBI): domain Eukaryota; kingdom Metazoa; phylum Chordata; class Actinopteri; order Centrarchiformes; family Centrarchidae; genus Lepomis; species Lepomis macrochirus. Next base: position 34,765,179 of record JALXJV020000013.1, on the reverse strand, counting down.
GTGTGTAAAAGCGCTTTGAGTAGTCGAAAAGACTAGAAAGGCGCTATACAAGTACGGAGCATTTACATTTACACTCCATTACAGAATTCTTTAAATATAGCATCTACTGCATGTCATTCTATACTGCAATATTTGTTTTATTTGTTGATGTTTTATTACTTTTTTATTATTGATGCTATGTTTTCTTATTGTTATGTTTATTGTATGTGTGTGTTACTTATATATTATATTATATAAGGTGACCTGGAGTGTCATGAGGGATGAGGCGCGCTTGGTTGTGTGTGTGTGTATCTGTCCGTAGCTAATCTCACATTACTACTAAACTATGCGGCTGAAAAATGAAGCCAACACTGAATGCAGTTCCTCGAATGGCCACTTGAGGCAAACTTGAGGTTGGCTCCAAAAGCAAATCAATCCCTATAAACCCCCATGTGACTTCTGTTCCCAAAATTGAACTGAAATACTGCCATTGACTAAAACATATGGTCACTACACTTCACAAACAGTGCTATGTTGGCCACCAACAGTAAGGATTTCCCTCCGCTCAAGAATGCGAGCCCAAATGCTAACATGGGAAACAAGTTAGCCGAGACTGAGCCTTCCCTCTGTGATGTTTTAACTGCCATAAAAAACCTGGCCAACAAGGTGGGAGACTTTGGTAAACATCTTAAAGAAAGCTCTGACATGGTTGCCAGTATTGTACAGCGAGTTGAGGTGAACTCCGTCGGAATCACCGAATGTACGTCCAAACTGGAGGTGCTGGAAAGAGAGCACACTGTCCTGTAGAAAGAAAACGTTGATCTAAAAGAGAAAATACTTGAGATGGAAAGACAAACGCCGCTGGAACTTGAGACTCTCCGTTCGAAAGGAAAAGGAAGGAGAAACCTCAGAGAGAAAATTCGAGAGCTGCTTCTTAAAATCTTCCCACAATGGGAAGAAGAGATCAGAAGATGTTATCGACTCAGTTCACCGTTTCGGGAGGAGAGGAGAAAATGGTTGGAACTGCCAGATCATCATGCAGTTTGAAGTTTTTTTTCTGCAACTTAAGAGCATCTAAATAAGAAAGCTTGTTGCTATTGTTAAAACCTTCCTCTCTTTCTGCCTTATATTGGATTTATATAACCAAGGACGTTAAATCTAGTGAATCTATAAATATACAGAACAAAATTCAAGAGTGTAAATCTAAGCTGAATATGTGGTTACAAAGGGACCTAAGTCTTTGGAAGAACGTACTTAACTAAGATGGAATCCCTAGCCAGATGCAGTTATCCCGCATATTCAATGGCCATACCTGATATATTCGTTAAGAGTATTAATAAACTAAACTTTAATTTCATTTGGAAGAATCAGGTACATTAGATTAAAAAATAGGAAACCGTCAAAGATAACGAAGAAGGGGGTTTAAAGGCTATTGATTTTGAATGCTTAAATGCTTTGTTAAAATTAAAATGGCTAAAGTCTTTCTTGCTGAACAATTACTGTATATGGTATTATCTCCCCAGAGGTCTGTTCAAAAAAAATGGGGGGCATAGAGTTTGTCCTTAAATGTGATTTTCAGATTGAAAAATTGCCAGTCAAACCATCTTCATTTCACAAACAGGTTTTATGCTGTATACTCACATATAAGCACAGTTTCACCCCACATCAAACTCCCATCTGGAACAACAGATATGTGCTGTGTAACCGCATATCTCTCTACTTACAGCATTGGATGGATAAAAATATCTGGTCAGTAGCCCATTTAATTGATGACCATGGATGTTGACCAACTTATGATAGCTTCTGCTCAAAATACAACATAGTTTGCACACATGTTCAAAATAAAGCGATTCCTCCGTCAATTAAAGGGTAAATCCAAAACATGGAAATACAAATGGCTATATTAAATCTACACACACTCCACCTCAATGGGCGTGACTTCCTGGATGAGGGGTTTTCAAACAAACTAATTTGTATTCACCTTAATAATATACTCTTCCCAATATGATAGTCCAGCTGTTCTCTGAATCAGACATTAAGAAATTTAGAACCAACTATATTAAGTACCCCGTAAGCCCCAAGAAAAAGAAGTCCATTTCAAGATTATGAGCAATGTATATCCATCCAACGAGCCGCTAAGAACGAGATTCGGTGTGTATCATAAAAGCTGTACCTTTTGGGAAACTGAAATTGAAACAACTGATCACCTGTTTTTCCATTGTATGTATTGTGAAGGATTTCGGGAGGATTTACAGGACTTTCTCTCTACCAAAACCCAACTACATATTCCTCTCTCTAGAGAAAACATTGTGTTTGGTGTTACTATGAAGGACAATAAGACTGACCTAATTTTGAACAGTATGATATTGTTGGCAAAGTTTTTCATCCATACCTCCAAATGGAGGAAAACAAAGCCCCTTTTTTCTGTTTTCAAGTGGAACCTTATCACCAATCATCTTTTTGCTTTAAAACTAATGAAAGGGAAACATGCAAGATCTTTCCTCCATGGATTTACTTATTTTTTTTTAATACAATATAAGTTATCCTTTCTATCTTGTGTGCCTTGTATGTAAACTGAGAGGTATTAACCCAGCTAGAAATTTTATGCTCTCAGAACGTTCTGAGAACGTCCCGCTGGTGTCAGGAACGTCGCTTGGTAATGTTCCCCCAACGTTCCCACGATGTGGAGTTCTTTAAAGGGTTTGGGGACGTTATTTGGAGGACCTTCAGGGAACATTCAGGATGTTCTGGGAACGTGTAGAGGACAATATTTAATTCAGAAATCTAATGTTTCCAAAACATTCTGAGAACGTCCCGCTGGTGTCAGGAACGTTGCTAAGTAATGTTCCCCCAACGTTCCCAGACAGTCACGATGTGGAGTTCTTTAAAGGGTTTGGGGACGTTATTTGGAGAACCTTCAGGGAACATTCAGGACGTTCTGGGAACGTTTAGGGGACAATTAGATAGGACGTTCCCTCTAGGACTACACTACATTCCCCTAACATTTACAGAACCTTTACCTTTTGATTCTTGCATCACCTTCCCAGAATGTTTTTGTCATGACTGTAAATTTCACAGTTGATAGCTGTTTAAGTTACTGTTAACGGTAAATAACTATAGAATAAACAAACAACTTAGCTATAATATAAACCTGTTTACAGTCTAACTCAGTTATAAAAAAAGAACAACTCTTTATGATATATTACGGTATTTATTAAGTTCAACTTAACAGTAATGACAGGAGTGGTTGCCAGAATTTCATTGCAAAAAATGCACTACAATAAATCAGGTCATAAAGTTGGTGGTTACAGATTTTACAGTCAATCACTTAAATTAACGTAAACTGCAAAGGACATAACACATAAAGCCCACTGCAAACTAATACACAGACTACCATAAAGAAACTTTAAGAAACTGTTTTTGCATTTACACATCCTCTGAAAAACAGATTGAACGGATCTTGTTCAGTGGGATCCCGGACGAGCCCCCACTTGTCACATCCCGGCTCATTGAATGTGACAAGAAGGGGAGACCAAGCAGGTTAAAGTGCCAAAAATAGGATGTTTTATTAAATAAACTATAAACAACATAACTAACTACAACAGAGGAATGATTATCAGTGGCATCAGTTGTGAATGGAGTGTATGGATGAGTGAAAATGTATGAAGAAAAGTTGACGGAAACTCAGGAAACAAACCCAAATCAGGAGATGTGGAGCCTAGGAGAGAGAGAGAGACAATGAGACAGGGTGATATTTGTTGCCTAGGCTGAGGCCTACACAAGTGTCAGCCCATCACTGAACGAGCCCTCCCAACCTGCCAGCTCCTGCAGGAAACAACCAATAAAGTTACAGCAGGCAGAAAGGGAGGGGTCGTAACAATACTCACAAAGCAGTGATGAGATCTTGAAAAAACAGCATGTGTCCATACATTTACATTTATTAATTTAGCTGATGCTTTTATCCAACTTACAATTGCTATACATGTCAGAGGTCGCACGCCTCTGGAGCAGCGATGGGTTAAGTGTCTTGCTCAGAGTCACAATGGTGGGGGATTGAACCCGGGTCTCTCACACCAAAGGTAGGCGTCTTATCCATTGCGCCATCACCACCCTATATACTGTATATATATCTCTCTATCTCTCTATCTCTCTATCTATCTATCTATCTATCTATCTATCTATCTATCTATAATTGTCACTGTGTCCAGACTTGAATGAACAGAGCACTCAACATGGGAGTCTCACACAGACTTGATGTTCAGGAAACTTTAACTTCAAAGTGTACTGTCACCACTCACATGTTGTCCATCATATGTTGATGGTGAACTAGCATGATCCTCCCTGCAGAAAAAACAGAAACAAAGTTAGATAGTTAGAAAAGTTAGATTGATGCAGTAGTTGAGGATGATGCCTACACAGAGAAACTTAATGGTTGGAAACCTCCAGCTATTTGCAGGAAAAACGCCTAAAACAAACCAATATGTATCAGGAATAACTCCTCAACCATTTGGCCTAAATTTGGCCTACATGGAGATGCAATAAAGAAAAAATCTGATATTTTTATCCTTGCCTGGAGAAAAAGCTATATTTTAATGCAATAAACCATCAAAACCATCCTGATGAAACTTTTAATGCAACTGAATATCTTCTAATACACCTAGAATGCAATTCTAACTGTAAATCTGATGAAAATAAACTAAAATACAACAATCATACAACATGATCAAATATACCAGGCGAATGTCCATATTTTGGCAATATTAATTGTTAAAATGTTGACTTTTATTGATAGATATCTTTCAAACACTGTTTCTGTCCATACAATCAAGTTCCAAATGACAAAACATTGAAATATTGATAAACCAGGAGTATTCATCAACATTCCTGTCACCAAAAGCACTCCCACGCTTTACAGGCCTGTAGATTGAGAACAGAACAGTCGCACAGTGACGGGTATCAATCGATCCGGCTTGAGCAGACCTTTCATTTGATACCCTGCATGTCTATATATCTCCAATGGAGAGGCAATAATCAAGATGGCGCCCGCTCAGCAACAACATCGGCGCATTTCGGAGTTAAAACGGCGACAGGTCGACCGTTAATATTTACCAAACGTGACCCAGCAAACATTAGTTATTCCAAACCCAAACAAACCTTCAAGAAAGCTTTTGATGCTGGAAGGATGGAAGAAATTCTGTACAACTTACCTCAAGAAGGAATGTTTCCTCTCCAGGATCCAGAGTCCGGACATCGCGCATCCATCTCAAAATGTAAACAATCGCAATGGATGCTGGTCGCGCACACAGGGCGCAACTGCCCTGTCTCTCTCTCTCTCTTTCTCTCTAGCCAAAGCATCATACATATAACATAACAACAATCACCCCCAGACACCATATGAGAACGTTTTGTCACTGACTTAATCAGAACGTTCTCATATGGGTCTAAGTTGGTCATAAAAATAAATTACACAGTCAATCAACTGTTGAAATAGAGGTAATTAGAAAGACCAAAAACCCAAAAGTCACATAGCCTATTTACCATTATTTTCAGACACTTAAACATTGTATGTTTTACCTTTAAATCAACATTATTGAACAAACAAACAGGCCTCCCATATTTTTAACATATTAACTCTGTAGGAATGAAGGTATGTAGTGCTGAATGTTGAAAGGTCTTATACTGTAAATTTAAATAAGTAAAATCTGTAATTTTGAAAGAATAATAGGCTTACCATTAATGTTATGTAATTACTTGTTTGTGACATTATTTTCCCATTCATTTTATTTAATGGTTACATTTTCAAAGTAAAAATGTGTGTTTTCCACACATTCCACACATCCCACATATGACAGTAACAATTCTTGATTGAGGGTAATTCACTATCTAGTACGATGAAATACTAAATACTATACTACTATACTAGTACTATACAATACTTTTGAATTGTATGGTCTTTTACTGTTGCTATTTGACAGTTTTTACCTTAATTTCTACAAAATAGTCATGCCATGGAATCAGTGCACATGACTGTTCCTATTCCACTCCATGACCATTTTCTAGATAATTTCATCCATTTGTAAACCTTTTAAAATAATACAGGTGTATGGGGAAGGGTATACTGTACTATACCAATTAGATACACTGAACCATACTGGAACATTCGGTTAATGTTCCAAATGTATCTTTGTAACGTTGTTGTGTGACTATGAAATAACCAACCTTATTGGCAAGCAGCTTACCCGTTGTGGACTGGTAAGACTGTTTTACTGTTTTTGGATCATCTTTTACTACTTTAAAGTGCACCCACACCTTAGATTTTATTTTGCCAGACATTTGTGAAAGATTATAAATCCCCACCGCTAGTCTGTTTCTCCATTGGTCACAGTGAAACTTAAATCTGGAATGGGGGCGGTTCGATTTACTCACGCACAATTTCTTTTCACATTTTTCTTTTCCATATTATATGTTCATATATCATACCATTATATCATAATGGTCTGCATATTAACTTAATTAAAACCAGTAATTCTGGGATTATCCTACTTTAGATTAGCAGTTGAATCAGGCTCCGCCCATCGAAGCATTAAATCTTCGACTATTAGGGGTCAGGCCTATTTGGTTTGATGGTGTTCTGCTCTAAAAATGTCAAATTATGTGATTTTCATCACTTTTCTCAAAAACCTATTTTTGTAAACTCATCCTACACCGTTTGGCCAATCAACCTGAAACTTGGGCAGGATCTTCTGCAAACATCGCTAATCAAAAGTTATCAAAGAATTTTATAAAGTTATGAAAAAATTTTGATTCATCACATCTGTTTTTGTTTTTTTCATAAATTTTAACTTTTGTGTCTTTGCGTACAATTTTACATAAATGCTCGTAAATCCAAATTGGCTTAAGCGACTGTAAATCAAACTTGCTCATCACCACATGCTCGGTCCTGGGATATTCTTCCACCAGGGGGCACCACACGTATGAAAAGTTTATACCTTGTAACTTGCTTCATGGATTCATATTTGGTTTGTAGGACCAAATTGATAAAATTTGGTAATGATTGCTGAAAGTGGGCGTGCTTTGTTACGGTTCGGAACCAATCACAGTAATCCCATGGTCAGCAAACCAGTTCCTAGAGGTTTTGGCCTTGCGGGCAGGTGCCAGGTCCTGCTGGAAAAGGAAATCAGCATCTCCTTAAAGCTTGTCAGCAGATGGGAGCTGAGCAGATGGGAGCTGATTCGCTGCATTGACTCTGGACTTGATAAAACACATCAGACCAACTCCAGCAGATGACATGGCACACCAAATCATCCCTGACTGTGGAAACTTCACACTGGACTTAAGAAACTTGGACTCTGTGCCTCTCCACTTAGTGATCCACTGAGTAACGGTCCAATTCTTTTTCTCCTCAGCCCAGGTAAGATGCTTCTGACGTTGTCTCTGCTTCAGGAGTTGCCTGACACTAGGAATGAGGCCCATGTAGCTCATTTCCTGGACCCATCTGTGCCTGGTGGCTCTTGATGCACTGACTCCAGCCTTAGTCCACTCCTTGTAAGCTCCGCCATGTTCTTGAATCGGCTTTGACAATCCTCTTAAGGCTGAGGTCCCTGGTGCTTGTGCATCTTTTCCTACTAGTGTTGCATCGTTCAAAGAACGCTTTGTTCATTTGAGCTAATCCTGTATTTGACTCAGGAGGAACGAACGGTCTCAGTGAGTAATTTGTTAATTTTTATGGATGCATGAATAGTCTTGGACTCTCATCACACGGCAGCTGCATGGGCTCCGTCAGCACAGGAAACAGAATTGATTATTTTACAACTCTGGGGGTCTCTGGGTTTGAGTTGTTCATTTGTCACGTGACAGCTCGGCCACTGTGGGGCAGACTGTGGTTGCCACTCACATGGGTCCTCAGAGTCTTTTGTTCATTCAGCAGGCTGAATTACTGCCAGGATCGGAGAATGAGAGGCAAGTCGGTTGTCAGGTAACAGTTACTGAGCTTTTTACCTGACGAGAAAGCTCATCACATTTCGGAAATTCATTGTGTGCCATAGAGGAATTGACCCTTCGCTAAGCCAAACCCAAATACACAGCTGGCCAATCACAGAGCAGTATATGACTCGCTCTAACTGAGGTCCAACACATTGACTCTAATCAGTGTATTAAAATATAAAACAATGCCTCTATTTGTTTTTATTGTTACTGTTAAAATGTTGGGAGTGTTTTATGGTTGGTTCGAAAGCCTGACTGGAATTTATCAAATATATTACTGAAATTTAGAAGATCTTGTAATTGATCAAATACAATCTTCTCAAGAAACTTACTTGTAAAAGGAAGATTTGAGATAGGCCTGTTAAGTCACTAATATTCTGATCAGGCTTCTTAAGGAGCAGTTTTATCAGAGAAATTTTAAGAGCATAAGGGAAATTACCTAGTAGATCACAAAAAGTTGATGAATATATTTATAATACCGAATGTGTCAGTGTCGATTTTTTTCTGCAACTTCCTGATATTTGAGAACTGAGGCTTGATAATTTAAACTGAAGGCAAGAGATAGGTACAAAAGAGTGTTGATCATGGAGAACAGGACTTTAGAGTTGTGTTTGTTTTCAGTTATCTTTGAGAAATGGGACTGACTTTCCTTTGTGACAGCATTATTGTAAATTCTCATGTGAAACTTTTGTGAAATTTCTTATTCAGTGATATCAGTGGTCCTCTTTACATGCTGCACTAGACCAAGACAGGGTAGAACATCAAAAAATTCAGTGTCAGCAGTGTCGTTGACATAAAAGTAAAACAATCCTATGGGTCATTCCTTGGAATTGGTGCCTTTTGTGTCCCCAAGAAAGTCAAAATTGCAACAACAAATAAATATGTAATTTTAAAATATATCACTACTATGTCTTCATTCCTCAAATATAATGGTAGATTGCAGAGGTGGGGGGACATACAATGTCAATACTGTTACCATCTTTTTCAGGCATGTGATTGGCAAAGGGCAAAAAAGCAGGAAAATATACTGAGACCCCCCCCGACACCCCGATAAAACTGGCGGCGGCTCTATTATAGCTTATGAATGGTAAAGCAGGTCCCATGCCAATAAGTTATTTGGTGGATGTGTTGCAGTGGGAATCAAAGACAAGTGGCTAATCCACTGCTCCATCACCATCTCCCTATAATAATTATTTTGTGTTTGTTATTTACAAAACTTCAACAGCTAAATGTGCAACATGAAATAATTGAGTCTAAAACTAAATGATATAACTACTAACTTTGAAATTAGTTCAGTTAAAATGAATAGATTATTTTTAATAATTAAGAGACAGCAGCAAAGGTCGTTGCCTGTTGAAGAGTTGGTGGCCTGACTGTTAAACAAACAGTTCTATTATTCAGGAAACTCAGATCAGTCTCTGTCTATTGATAAGACAGAGACACATTTAAGACGACCGCTACTCATCCCTGTACATTTATTCTGTCCTACATTCATTTTAACAGGGCCATGATGTTCAACACAGCCACCTGGTCAAGGTACTGCACTTTCCATTAGGTAACAGCTTTAATTATAAATGTCATAAAGTGCACATGATACTGGTTACTAGTTCTAATCATCTCTATGCCAAAACATTAACCTTCTGAATAGCCACAACATCAACTGCTTATGAATAGGCACCATCAAGTGAACATTTAGAAAGAAAACTTTTGTGAGTTTCTCCAAAAGCGTAGGTTTCTATATCTATCATATTGTAATAAAGCTGCATGATTGCTTGTAATGTTCTAAATAAATAACATGTTACATAATGTAAAGAAGATGTTTTGACTTATCGTCCACTTTATTGTTTCCTTTTGAATTTCAAGCAGTTAGGTAATCCCAGGATGCTTGGTTGCAATGCCATTACACTATTCTTTGCATCTTAAAGAAAACTGGTTGCCTCTGGCAGTTGTGGTGGCATTGCAGTAGGTGCTTCGCCACTTGTTGCCAGGCAGAGATCAAAGAGCACTCTTCTAGAAGTGTTGTATTGATGTATTAATGTTTGCTTTAACAATTTACCTTAATGAGTATTAGAGATACTGCTGTCAGTAATTTTAAAAGTTTCCACGCAGTAATGTCAGAGCAGATATCAAGATTTAAATAATCACTGAAGTTATGCAGCTGTACCTCATGCGTAAATGCGCACAGCATCTCTGTTGGGAGATGCTTCACCCTATTTTACCCACTCTGCAACACACATTGTTTGAATTAATTTTTATGACCAGGCCCGTTTGATTCACGGATCACAGTGCCTGTAGATGTAACAGTGATCCGAGCATTACTGCACTCTGGGATGTGGGTGGAGAACAAAGAGTGCGAGGCAGGCTGTGAGAGTAGTGGAATAAAGGGGACAATATGAAGGTTACATTATTAAGGTGTAACCAGAGCAGGCAGGCTATATGGAGACACACCTTCAACAATTTCAAAACACCCACAAAGTAAAATGTCTTTTCAAAGTGAAAATGCCAACGAAAGAATCCGCCAACACTATAGAGACTGTATATGTATGTTGTCCCTAGTAGAGCCAAGATTCCACACTGAAGAGTTTGTTGATCACTCTGGCTAATACAAAAATGGGCAAAGAGTTGAAGTGTGGGTGGAGCCAGCAGACAGCTAGCTGCTAGCTGACACTTCTCTAAAATGGACCATTATGCATAACTTTAAGTTTATATAATTTAAATGTGCATTTTATAAATATTCACTAGCTATAGAGACCAAAACCAGGTTTTGTTTTTGCAGGCTTAAAACATGTTTATTTCTGTTATAAAGCCTTGTTGTTTTTATTGAGAAGATTCATTTACAGTTTAAAGGCATAGAAAATAGAAAGGCGGTTATGCATTTGGTGGATACGAAATACACATCCATACGGGCAGAGGTTTCCAGGTTAATCCACCACTGCGAAGCAGTCAGCCCCACCACACATATTTGGACCTCGCTGCAAATGGAGACATATCTGACAGCTACAGCTCACTTTATTACTGAAGACTGGCAACTGGAAATGTTTGTGCTAGAAACAATAAAAATGGAGGAAAGTCATACAGCAGAACACATTTCACAAACACTGAAAAATGTAATTTCTGATTGGGACATTTCAAGTAAGATAGTTTCTGTTGTCCATGACAATATCTGCACTCTCAAACATAAAAATGGGCATTCCGCAAGGCTCTATACTTGGTCCTTTGCTGTTTAGTCTCTTTATAAATGACTTACCTCTGCACTGCTCAGGTGCTAGTTGTCAGCTTTATGCAGATGATGCTGTTCTTTATGCACCCGCTAAGTCACCTGAGCAGGCTACAGCTGTACTGTCCACCAGTATGTCTGACATTCAACAGTGGCTCATCCAAAATCAGTTAGTTCTTAATCTCTCAAAAACAGTCTCTATGTGCTTTTCCATTAAAAAACTTAATTTAAAAGAAAGATTTAATATTAATTTACAAAATAAAGAAATTCATCCAGTTACAGAATTTAAATATCTAGGATTAGTTTTAGATCCTCAACTTAAATTTGACAAGCATATAAAGAAAATCTCAAAAACTATACAAAGCAATCTCAACTGTTTCAAACTAATCAGAAGCTACATACCAAACCAGGCAGCCCTGCTGTACATGCATGCTATGATTTTTTTCTCATATATCATACTGCATGACAGCATGGGCACAAGCCTCTCCCACTGCAACCAAACGCATAGGTTCTCTGTACAACCAAGCAATAAAAATTAGGGATAAAAAAACAATACACCATCATCACTGTACCATCCTTAAGAAATATAACTTAATGAATTTTGATAGCTTTAGCAATCTTTGCTTTCTTAAATTGATTTACAAGTGCATTAATCATTTAGCACCTGAGCCACTAAGCATTCGAGTCACTAGGAGCTCCACAAACCATGACTGTAAAATACCGTACTGCAGGACCAGCTTTGGACAGACAACCTTCTCTGTGAAGAGCTCTAAACTCTGGAACTCATTACCATCTGACATCAAGACTGTACCTGACTTTAAAATGTTTACTTCCAGGCTTAAAAACTGGTTAAAGACAAACCAAAAGTGTACTCATTTTTAATTATTGTAAGTAGGTAAGAGTTATAGATGATATGCATGTTTATATATCATGTTTATATTTTTTAAATTGAAGTAGTGATATATGTAAATTTTATTGTGTATCAAAGCCCAACCAGGGACATGAGTTGAAAACTAGCATTAGCTATAAACTTTATATGCAGCACTTCAGTGACAAGCTTTGTTTTGACACTATGTTTGTTTGCGTTGTCCCTGTCAAATAAATAAATAAATAAATAAATGCTACTAATATGGTTGCATGCACCAATCACATGCCCAAGACACCCTGACCCCCAGGGGAACTGTAGAGGGAGTCCGATGCACGGGTCATACACAACAACTGTGCATTAACAGTGCATTAAAGAAAGATCCTGTGTGCTGCACTGTTGCTGCTGCAAGACACTCCAAAATAGTGCAAAGGCCACCACAGCACTTGGAGAAACAAAGAGAACAGAACGTTGCCCAGCACAAACTTGTGCAAGACGTTGCCACTTGCTGGAGTTCTTGCTATCTGCTGGATCGCCTATTAGGCCCCGTGTCCACCAAAGCGTTTTTTTCTGACACCAGCGTCTTTTTTCAATTCATTCCAATTGAAGCGCCACGTTTTTCCGAGCTGCTAAAAACGCCAGGAGTGTGACGAGGCGCTGAGCGTCTTTTTCGCGCCGGGCGCCAAGCGCTGAGCGTTTTTTTCACGTCGCCGAGAGTTGAAAAATTTTCAACTTTGGGGAAAACGCTGCGCTCGTCACTGTCACTTTTTACCCAGCCGTCCAATCACGGTGCAGGAGGGGCGGGACAAACACCGCACCGAGCACATCCGATCTCGAACGAAACGATGTGCCTACTAAAGCTAATTTCAATTGAATTGAATTGAGTAGTTCACACATAAGAACTGGCGTTTTCAATCTGACAGTTGCCGAGCTCACCAACTGGCAAATCGGGCTTAAAATTGTGTTGTGTGAACGTACTGTAATTCCAGATTCTATGAGTATAGGCGCAGCCCTTTAAGGCTAACGCTATTAGGTTTACCTCTACGGATGCCTGCGCGGCCTCTCCTTCATTCACAACTTGTATATATACACAACGGTGAAACCTGGCCATTGGCCTTTTCTTTAGCACTGAGAACCAAGGTCCAGGGAGGCCTTTAACTTAGAGGGCTGCACCTATACTCATAGAATCTGGAGTACATACAGTACAGTATGTACAGTACATAACTACCATTCAATTTTGATTGATTGATTGATCATTTATTTCACATATACCACTACCGTCAAATTTTATAATACAGCAGGGATACAGTTTTAAAATTTGGTATAGTGAAATGGGTCCCCCAAAGAAGCTAAAAAGAAGCTTATAGGTGGGGGCCCATAATTTATGAAAAAGAAGTGGTACAGACAAGGTACACAGTTGCCACCTGCAACCAAACAATGGTGAAGAAACTGAAAGCACGCAAAGCGCACCAGTACATACATAAAATACATACACATGCAATCATACACATACACACACAATACACATACAACCCAGTAGTCCATGAAAGACAGTTATATTATATTAAATATAGGTTGATAGGTAATATTTTTTTAGTTGTCTTTTAAAGTTGGAGATAAAGGGTAACACCTTAAAGCAATCATCAATCGCGTTCAAAATCTGCGGCCCCCTACAGACAACGCTCATACTGGCGCGAGCATGTCGACGATATTTTCCAAATATGAGTGGTTTGGTTCTCGTTTGGTATATGTGCTGGGGGCTGGAGATAGGAACAAGACTACTCTGACAACTAGCACCTCACTTAAGATCCCATGCCAGGAATCTTGGAGTGATTGTTGATAGTGCTTTTAAACTAGATAAGCAGGTCAGTGCTGTGGTTAAGGCTAGCTTTTTTCAGCTTAGACTGATAGCTAAAGTCAAACCGTATCTGACACAGGCTGACCTAGAAAAAGTCATTCATGTTTTTATTACCTCTCGCCTGGATTACTGTAACTCCTTGTATACAGGCATTGGGAAGTCTGAGCTTTATCGTCTGCAGCTCGTACAGAATGCAGCAGCTCGTCTTTTAAGTGGCAGGAAGAAGCGGGAGCACATTACTCCAGTGCTCTCATTGCTTCACTGGCTTCCGGTAAAGTATCGGATTGATTTTAAGGTTATTCTATTTGCTTTTAAATGTATCAATGGGCTTGCCCCAGAGTACCTTACGGACCTTGTCAGGCTGCATAGGCCCTCCAGAGACCTCCGTTCAGCCAGTCTGATGGTCCTAGAGGTTCCTAGATCGAAACTGAGATCCAGTGGTGATCGAGCCTTTTCAGTGGCTGCTCCAACTCATTGCCTGTAGCTGTGCGGACTGCTAGAAGCTTGTCCACTTTTAAATCATTGCTGAAGACTCATTTATTTGAAATAGCGTTTGGCTCAGGGGAGCCGCCTTGATGAATGTTGTATTCTATTTCTTAGTATTTGTTATTTATTGTGTCTTTATTGTATCAGTTTGTGTTTAATATTTTTTTTGTGCTTTTTTACTGTGAAGTACTTTGGTAGGCCTCGGCCTTGGAAATGTGCTATATAAATAAATATGACATTGACATTGACATTGACATACTCAATCTAAAGTTCATACCATTGACAATTAAAAACATAAGACAAGCGTAATGATATTTGTTTAGCTCAGCTAGTCTTAATAACTCAAAGCGATAAAATAAAGAGTGGGTAGGAGAATTTATCTCTGACCAGGACAAAGCCCATATAGCTTTCTTTTGCAAAGATGCAAGTTTTTTAAGATGACTTGTAAAGGTGTTGCACCATATCACATTACAGTAATTAAGATGTGGTTCAAAGAGAGTTTTGTACAACAAAAGTAGGGCAGACAGCGGTAGAACATGTCTGATCTTATAAAATAAGCCAACATACTTTGAAAGTTTGTTCACAAGATAATCAATATGACATTTAAAGGTAAGAGATTCGTCAATGAGGACCCCCAGGAATTTAGTGGAATGCACTCTTTTAATCAATTGGTCATTAATTTTAATCAGACAATGTTCAGTGTTTTTAAATAATTTTTCCTTGGTCGATTTGAATATAATAAAATTTGTTTTGCCTACATTTAATGACAGTTTATTACATTTAAACCAAGAGTCAACTTTGATTAACTCCAGATTGACTATATCTTGTAGAATAACTAAGTTACTATGTGATGTAAACAAATTTGTGTCATCTGCAAAGATGATTTTATGCAATAGCATCGATGAATTTACAAAGTCATTTATATATGAAATAAATAAGAGTGGCCCTAAGATGGAACCCTGGGTATTATGATCATTGACATGGACATACTGTTCCCTATCATATAAATAACTTCTGAACCATTGGAGTGCTAGACCTCTGATACCATAGTGTTGTAATTTGTGCAATATGATATCAAAATCAATGGTATCAAAGGCTTTTGACAGATCCAAAAAAATACCAATACCACATTTTCCCTCTTCAATACAGTCATTAATTTGTTCAATTAGATCTAATATAGCCATACATGTTGTGCTCTTTTTTCTGAAACCGTATTGAGAGGGAACAAGAATATCAAGTTTATCGAGATAGCCACTAAGTCTATTGTATACTACCTTCTCCATCACTTTAGAAAAGGTGGGTAAGATTGATATGGGCCGGTAGTTATTCATATAATTTCTATCGCCAGATTTAAAAATTGGGATTACTTTAGCAATTTGTGTCTTTTTAGGTACAATACCAGTAGATAAAGAAAGGTTAATACAATGAGCCAAAGGCTCTACAATGATGTTCGCAATGGCCTTCATGATCGTGCTAGATATTCCATCTACACCAGCGGTGTATGAGCTCCTCAAGTCCAAAATGATCTTGTGGAGTTCAGTACTGTCTGTTGGTACCATGAAAAATGAATGAATGTAATTTCCAGAGAGAAAATGCTTAAAGGTGACACCCTTGGGTTCAATTCAATTCAATTCAATTCAATTTTATTTATATAGCGCCAAATCACAACAACAGTTATCTCACAGCGCTTTTCATAAAGAGCAGGTCTAGACCATACTCTAAATACAGAAGCCCAACAATTCCCACCAAGAGCAAGCACTAGGCGACACAGGCAAGGAAAAACTTCGAGCAGAACCATGGCTCAGGGTGGGTGGCCATCTGCCTCGACCGGTTGGGGTGAGGGGGAGAGAGAGAGAGAGAGCAAGAGAAAGAGAGAGAGAGAGCAAGAGAGAGAGAGCAGAGGGAGGCAACCTACACAGTATACACATAGAGGTACAGACAATAAAGGTGATGGTGCTATAGACTGAATGAAAAATGGTACAGATATTTATAGTAATGTTAATGATAATAATAACAGTAATAATAGCAATAGGACTAGTAATAGCGATTGCAACTGTAGCAGAGGGCGTCGAGCAGGAACACGGGGGCAGCAGGAGACTCCCAACCACAGATCCAGACTCCACAGCTCCAGAGCCAGCAACACCCGCAGGAAGCGTCAGGAGGGGGAAGCACACGACCACGGGAGAGGGAGAAAAAATCGAGTTAGTAACATGCATTAATGGGATGAGGTTGCACTCAGAGAGAAAGAGAGAAGAGGAGAGAGGAGCTCAGTGCATCATGGGCAATCCCCCGGCAGTCTAGCCTATAGCAGCATAATTAAGGGATGGTTCAGGACTCACCCGAGCCAGCCCTAACTATAAGCTTTATCAAAAAGGAAAGTCTTAAGCCTACTCTTAAATGTAGAGACGGTGTCTGCCTCCCGAACCCAAACTGGAACGTGGTTCCACAGGAGAGGAGCCTGATAGCTGAACGCTCTGGCTCCCATTCTACTTTTGGAGACTCTAGGAACCACAAGTAATCCTGCATTCTGGGAGCGCAGTGCTCTGGTGGGGTAGTAAGGTACTATGAGCTCTTTAAGATAAGATGGTGCCTGACCATTAAGAGCTTTGTATGTGAGAAGAAGGATTTTAAATTCTATTCTGGATTTTACAGGAAGCCAATGCAGAGAAGCTAAGACAGGAGAGATATGATCTCTTTTACTGGTTCCTGTCAGAACACGTGCTGCAGCATTCTGGATCAGCTGAAGAGTCTTAATGGACTTTTCGAAGAGCCTGATAATAAGGAATTGCAGTAATCCAGTCTAGAAGTAACAAATGCATGAACTAGTTTTTCTGCATCATTTTTAGACAGGATGTTCCTGATTTTTGCAATATTACGTAGGTGAAAAAAGGCGGTCCTTGAAATTTGCTTAATGTGAGAGTTGAACGACATGTCCTGGTCAAAGATAATTCCAAGATTTCTCACAATGGTGCTGGAGGCCAGGGCGATGCCATCCAGGGAAACTATATCTTTAGATAATGCGTCACGGAGGTGCTTAGGCCCTAGAACAATAACTTCAGTTTTATCTGAGTTTAACATTAGAAAATTGCAGGTCATCCAGGTTTTAACATCCTGAAGACACATTTGAAGCTTAGCTAACTGATAAGTTTCATCTGGCTTGATCGATAGATATAACTGAGTATCATCTGCATAACAATGAAAGTTTATGGCGTGTTTCCTGATAATATTGCCTAAAGGAAGCATATATAAAGTGAAGAGGATTGGTCCGAGCACAGATCCTTGTGGAACTCCATGACTAACTTTGGTATGCATGGAGGACTCATCGTTAACATGTACAAACTGAAATCGATCTGATAAATAGGACTTAAACCAGCTTAGAGTGGTTCCTTTAATGCCAATGAAATGTTCCATTCTCTGTAATAGGATCTGATGGTCAATGGTATCAAATGCAGCACTAAGATCTAGTAAAACCAATACAGAGACAAGTCCTTTGTCTGATGCAGTTAGGAGGTCATTAGTAATTTTCACCAGTCTCTGTGCTATGGTGAGCTCTAAATCCTGACTGAAAATCCTCAAATAAACTATTGCTATGTAGAAAGTCACACAGCTGTTTGGCGACTGCTTTCTCCAGGACCTTAGAGATAAATGGAAGGTTAGATATAGGTCTATAGTTGGCTAAAACGTCTGGATCCAGGTTGGGCTTTTTCAGAAGAGGTTTAATTACAGCTACTTTAAAGTACTGTGGCACGTAGCCTGTTGATAAAGACAAATTGATCACATCCAGCAGAGAAGTGCCAACCAAGGGCAAAACTTCTTTAAGCAGCCTAGTCGGGATGGGGTCTAAGAGGCAGGTAGATGGTTTAGATGAAGAAATTATTGAAGTTAGTTGATAAAGATTGAGGGAAGCAAAGCAGTCTAAACATATAATTGTTTTTTACAGCTGTTTCTAAAGTTCCTGAGGATAGAGTTAAGTCGGTGCCAGTTGAGGGCAGGTCTTGGTGGATTTTGTTTCTAATAGCTAGAATTTTATCATTAAAGAAGCTCATGAAGTCGTAACTACTGAGAGCTATGGGAATACTTTGCTCAATAGAGCTGTGACTTTCTGTCAGCCTGGCTACAGTGCTGAAAAGAAACCTGGGGTTGTTCCTATTTTCCTCTATTAATGACGAGTAGTACGCTGCTTTGGCATTACAGAGGGCCTTCCTATAAGTTTTAAGACTATCTTGCCAAATTAAACGAGAATTTTCCAGTTTGGTGGAACGCCAATTCCTCTCGAGTTTCTGTGATATTTGCTTTAATTTGCGAGTTTCAGTATTATACCATGGAGCTAACCGTCTTTGTTTTAGTATTTTCTTTTGTAGAGGGGCTACAGAGTCAAGTGTTGAATTATCTTTTTAGACAGATTTTCACCGATTGAAACAAAATAATTATTAAAACTCTGTGCAAGATCTTTGGCATCACCAAAATCAGGTAGAGCAGTCGGTTTATGTCTCCTATTGAGAACTTCATTTAACACATTCCATGACCTCCTGCAGTTCCCCTGTGAGGCTTTTAGAAGTTCTGTATAATGATTTGTTTTACTCTTTCTTATGATCTGCGTTAATTTATTTTTATAAGAAATATACTTATCTTTATTTAAACTAGAAGGATTTTTCATGTAGGATTTATAAAGCCTACTTTTATATTTGATAGATTTCAAGATTCCCTTTGTAATCCAAGGGTTCTGGAGAGTGGTGCTGCATTTGACAGTCTTCTCAGGAATTGTTTCCTTAATGGAGTCTTGAATGATCTTAATCAGATTGTCATATGCAGCATCTGGAGTCGCACTGTTATAGACAGAAGCCCACGACTTGGCCTGTAAATTTACAGTTAAATGCTGTAGTGTTCTCTCATTAAGGATTTTAGATTTAATTTTAAAAAGTGGAGGAGGAATTAATTTGCCAGAGCCAAAAACTATTGCAATTGGGAAATGATCGGTAATATCAGCCTGCACAACTCCCGTCTCCAGCTTAACGTTTAGAATATTAGTAATGATATTGTCAATAATAGTTTTAGATGTAGGTGTTACTCTAGTAAATCTATCAATGGTGGGGAAAAAGGAGGAGGAATGCAATGTGTTCATAAAGTCATATTTTGCCCCATCTTCCTTAGAAATATCAATGTTGTAATCACCAAGAGGTATACAGTCTTTTTTTTGCTTATTCAGTTTGTGCAATAGATCTTCCAGTTTACAATAAAAAGTGTCAAGAGCAGAGTCTGGTGGACGATAAATTACACCAACAATAAATGTTTTGTCATGATTGATAATCTCAATAAATAAAGACTCACAATGATCATCCTCCAAATAAAAATCACAGATGTTTACTTGGAGGCAACTCTTAACATAAAGGCAGACCCCTCCACCTGTTCTATTTGGTCTGTTCCTAATATGTAGACTGTATCCATCAAGGTCAAGTAAATCAACATTTGAAGATTCGCTACACCCAATAACATCAAAATGACAGCTTGAATTAGATAGTAAAGAGACTAAATCAGAATGATGTTTGTTTAGACTTCTGATGTTTAAATGTAACAGTGAATAATTATATCATTTAATTGTTTTAAGTTATCAGGGTCAAAAACATTACAAGTAATATTGCCATCCATATCAAAGCAGTGCTGAGAATCTCCAACAATATTGAAATCATCAAAACCCATAATATAAGTAGTACAAGGTGATCATGGAATTTCCTGGGATTACATTGAGACATTGACACGGCGATAATCGCCAACCCACTCGAAGCCACCAAACATACGCACATACACAACATACCCAACAATATTCTAATACCATTGTATAGACAATTTGTGCCACGCCGCAGTCGTCCGAAATAAATTTCACACAGGCTTTGGCCTCTAAGGCTATCGCTATTGGGTTAGAGGTGAAACAGGATGGTCACTGGTCCATATGGTACCACAAAGCACAAACCCATCTACCCAGAGCCATAAATGAGCCACCCAGTCCCGACACCAGCCTGTGCCTCCACACCCCTTTCAGGAAACACTTCACCAGCGGGTGAGGAAATGCCCTTCATGGCGAAGGTTTTAACCATACCTAACACTAGGGCTGAATGATTATGGAAAATAATCTAATTGTGATCCCCAATATTGAGATTGCAATTTAATATGCAATTCATTTTTAAGCTCTTTACCTCCTGTATTGTTCAAAATGGACAAGCAGTAAATCAGTATATAGTATGACTAACACAATATTAGATTAAACATACACTGTTCTTTCTTGTGGGTCAGGCCTTTCTTAAGATAAAATTAGGTAATGCATGAATTGCATGAATTTGTCATGGGTTTGGGTTGGTTAGGTGTGTTTGGTGTTTGTTTCTGTGATCATTCCCTGCATTCCCCTTCTGTTTGCATTTCTCTGTAGCATGTGTTACTTTGATCATTTGTTTATTAGTCAGGTTTACTTATGAGTTCGTTAGTGTTTTCTAGTCTTGTTTTACTGTCTCTATGTTCTGTAGGTTTTTTGTCAGCTAGTTACTTTTCATGTGTTTCACCTGTGTGTTATTAGCTTCTCAACCACCTGTGTATTTTAGAGGTTGTCTGTCTTTCACTCTTTGCCAGTTTATTGTGGATGTTTCCTGTGTTTCCAGTATGTATGTTAGTTTGTCTCTACAGGAGTCTCGCTGTGTTTCAAGTTTAATTCTCTAGTTTAGTCTCCTGTTTAGTTTTACGTCTCTCAGTTCCTTGTGGATTATTCTCTCATTTTGGATTTTTGAACTTTGTTTTCACCTGCGCTGTAAGTTTTCACCTTAGGTGCAATAAACCTCACCAACTCTCCAGTTTCCGTCTCAGTGTCTTCATTTGGGTCCTAACTTCTGTTCACCTGCGTTCAGCCGTGACGCAAAATGTAGAAGAATTATTAATAAGGTGAACAAGAAATTTCAAATTTTAATAATATGAGAAAGATCATTTGAGTCAAGTCATGGCATTAAATAATATATAATATCATCAGGTCGGCCTACCTACAGACCAAGAAAAACACAGTTCACCACAGTGTTATACAGTAAGCGCTCAATAAAAAACCCACAGTTCAACCAGCAATTAATGAATCTCAGTTCAAATCTCCTAGGAGTCCATCTTTCTATATCCCAGTAACCCAAAAACTTTCATTTCCCATATCACACTAAAGTTTCTGTAGGGGCGATTCAAAAATCGCGTTTTATCACATCGCGATAATATTGCAAATGCTATTAATCGTTCAGCCCTACACCAAAACTCTATCCATGAGTAGCTGGAGGAATGAAAGCACCCCAGGCAGCGGACAGGCCACTGGGTCCGACCCCTGGTCCAAACACCAGCATTGGAACGCTGACCATTTGGAGGAGTAAGAGGACTGAGTAGAGGTGGCTCTCGACCCCTGGATGGTGCATACCCCCTCACGGGTGAGACCTTGACTCTCCAGGTGTCCCCTTTCAGTGGCCAGACCCACAGAGGCTGGCTGAGACGCAGATAGCTCCTGATCGCGTCATGTCATACTCACAACTCTGCTGCTCTATGTTTCTCTTTTTAAAACAAATACAATTTTCACTGATAAATTCAAACCACTTTCCACTTTGCTGTATTTTTTTAGTGGTGGGCATAGATTAATTTTTAAAATCTAGATTAATCTCACTGTAATCTTTAAATTAATCTAGATTAAGATGGCTCATTTGAATTCTGCCGAAGGCATTCAGAATATGTGTGTGAACAGGTTTCAAGCCAGGTTTAAAGCCAGGTGGCGCATTAGACCAGGGGCTCATCTCCTGTTTCCAAAATGCATCACAAATTGCTTGAGAAAGCTGTTCTACTATGATAATTGGTGATGAAAATAAATCATGTTCAATAAGATGTACTTGTGTGTAGCCTGTGATGTGCTTTGTGTTTAGGTGGTACTTGAGACTGGAAGAACTCCTACAGTAAACTAATTCCGCATTGCACAAGGTGCAAACAACCTTAGTCTGGTCGAATTATCCGTTGGGAAGCTTCTTAAAAGTAAATTTTCCCAGAAGCAAACCCGGCGGCTTCAGAAATGTTGCTGTCCAAGTGCTGTCCAACAGCTGTCTGTGGACGTGTTGCTACAGTGTTTAGTGTGAGTAAATACCGCACAATGCGTTTTTAATCAACCGGCGTATCAATAACTAACCTGGCTAGTTGTAAACAAACAGCTGGCCGAGCGAGGTTGTTAACTGGAACGCCGTCAACTCGGGTGTGACGTCATTCCCAGCTCCGACCTCCGACTTCGAGGTAAATGGAACGTAGCAATAGCTGCATCCATGTTAGCACGTCACGTTTGATGTGGTAATTTCACAGTAGGCATACACACAGGTTCGAAGGTTTGTTCTTGCCCCCTACAGTGCAATTTGGCTCACGTTAACGCAGCACGTTAATGCCGATAACGGCCCACCACTAATTTTGTTAAGCTAAGGTTAATGAAACTCAAAACTTCCTGTAGGGCACCTGATACTATCTCGTGAGCAGCAGATATTATTTCATGTGCAATATTTTGTGTGTGCCCTCAAGATACTATCTGGTGTGCACCAGATAGTATCTTGAGGGCACACAAAATATTTTTTTGTTTTGCCAATGTCCCCGTAATGGCTCCATAACAGGGTGAGGGCAGCATCCCAAGGAAATAGGAGAGGTGAAAGTAATGATACACAGGTGAAAACAATCAAGAAAAGTAACATAATCAAACTCATGGGAAAACACAAGAGTAGAAAGGAAAGTGATGAGAGAGGAGAGGATAATACCAAAGTGAAACAGGAAACAGAACAAATAATAAATGGCACCAGGAAAACACAACACAGATGAGACAACACACAGAAAGTGAAACACAAAAGACACAAGAGGGAGGACTTAACAAAATAAGCACAGGAAATACCAAACACCAAACTGTGACAACTTACTTGAATATTAGATGTATTTAATAAAATTTATATTAGAAATAAAACCCTGCATCTTTTAGTTATTGTTTCAAATTAAGGCCCGCTTCTTTCTGCAGCTGAGGTAAATAAACACCACTGTTTATCACTAACTATTCTTCTTTTATACTGCGCATCCTATTGCTGCTTTGTAGACCTGAATCTCCCACATTCATCAATAATGTTATATTATCTTTTCTTATAATGATGGGACAGTCCTGTGCTTAGCTGTCAGTTATTTATTTCAGTTATTTATTTGCATAGTAACTGGGCAAGCCTCCTGCCTCTCATTTCCATAGTTCTACAATGGGGCTGATTGCCTTGCAGGAGTGTTTGGAGTGAATTGTAAATACCCTGTTTGTCTTTGTTTAGTGGAAGATTCTCTGTCACTGTTAATGATTCCGTTTTCTGCAAATGTTTTTTACCGTGTTTTTACCGCGCTACTGCATATGGCTACCACAGATATTGGACTAGCATTTTCTGCATCCAACACATTCACTGCTTCAAATCCCAACCCATACCTCCAGAGAGTCACAAGTGTAAACACTGTACTCTCTCTTCAGATAAGACACAATGAGTCAATTCTTCCTTATACTAAAACAAACTGCTGCATCCATTCACTGAGGATCAAGGTGTTGGTTGGCAACACACATAGAATATGTGTTTTTGCTCTTAGGACCTAGCCTACTCTGCCTTACAGACCTATGGAGAGTGATGGCTTTTAAGTCTTCAGTCCTGCCTCAGGCCAGCACTCAGCAGCCCAAGAGTGTTACCTGTAAAGCAGTTCTCTCAAAATGAAATATATCACACAGTGTGTAAGTTTTGAATTCTATATAAGTTTATAGCGACAACACAACTGCACTAAAGAAGTGATTGCACTTGGGATAATGAAAAATGGGACAAGTCTGCATCGAAAGATTTCTGGCTGCCTGAGGGCTGTTTTGGCCTGCTGTTAATTGTCAACTTGACCAGCGGCATTGATAATATTGTAAGCTTTTTTTGTTATGTAGCAAGGATCCATGCATCCACCTTGTCCGTGTCACTCTCGCGCGCCTGTTTCTTTGTCAAATATACGTTAGTGACTGTTTTATACGTTGGTAAGGATGTAGTGATGCATTGTGAATCAGTTATAAATCAATAAATATGTAAGGAATAAACCTGGTTGAGATTAAAAAAACAATCGCAATGCAATTCTTAAACAGCATAGGGTGTAATCTACTTAAGATTTCACTTTTTTGACATCAGACATCATTATATGTTTGATGTCGTACATCACATTGTGTTATTTGGTTGTTGTTCAGACAAACAAGACACAATTATGAAACGCACCAAGTCAGCAGTGTGGCAGCATTTGGCATTCCCCGTGTTTACAGTGAGAATGGTGAGAAAATTACAGACAAGACAAAGCCAGCGTGCAAATATTGGAAGAGGCTGATTACCTACACTAAGAGCACAACCAACATGTTTACAACGTGTCAGACGACACCATAGTGAGCTCAGTTCACCACCGCCTGAGTGAAAAATCCCAAGAGGACAAATCACACTGACAGGCAGATTTGCAACCACTCGCTCCAACCAGTGTCAGAGCCAAGGAGGTTACGAGGTGCTGTTGAAGGAAAACTTTGGAGCTAGGCCAGTTAAAAACTCAAAACTTGTTGTGGAGGTGGGCATGGTTTGCATTCAGCTGCAGTGGGGAGAGGTGGGGGGAGGTGGCTCAGGTGAGCAGAGCCAGGAAGAGCAAATTGTCTCAGCTACTGTTCATTAACTAATCATGCTCTCACTGTAAATACAGTAGTGTGCTGGACCTCAGATGTCTGCTGCTAACCTGCACAACACAGAGAGAGAGAGAGACAGTGGAGACGGCCATGTTTGGAGCTTTTGTTAGTCTGGATATGATTGAACACTATCTCAAACAGCAACTAGCTTTGGCAGCTGCTCTTCTCAATACAGACATCTGACGAAATGCCAGAGAAATCGACACACTGGATAAGTAGTTCATTAGGAAAACATATTAATTTAAGTCTGTTTATCTTTTTAATGTAGCCTAAATAATAGTATTAATAACAATGAAAAACACATTATTTGTGATTTAAAATAGTGGTTGTTGATAAATAAATTGGTGACCCCCACAGATGCATGATTTTACTGCTGCCACGGGAGCTCAGACTCTCCTTATGGGAGACTGTCTCTCACGTAACTCGAACCCTGCACAGAGGACAAAAATGAATTGCCGAGTCTCAGGAGGATAAATGTCCTCATTTAATCAGTAAGAAGTTGCATGTGTGTTTTCTTTAAAGCAGAAGATAAGGTCACTCTATTGAAAAGATTTAATTTCCTTCTTAAGAGACTGATCAAATTGATATCCAGTTATTCTTTAAATTTAGTTGTCCAATTAGTGTAATTAAAGTACTGTTTCTCTCACATTTTCCAAACTGCTTACAGATTACTTCATCATCGGATCTCCATGATTTCCTATCTCTACTACTGTCTATCTCTCTACTGTCTACACACTCTCTACACACACTCTACTCTTTCGGTTACTCTCATTTGCATAACATTGGTGCAGTACATTTCTTTCATCTGTCTCAGAGTTCAGCTTATTAGGAGTGCCGGCCACTCAAACAGAGTCAGGGGATTTGGAAACCATTCAAAAGAAGGACAGTGAATTGTAGAAAAGTCGTGGGTCAAGATAACTCATTTAGTCACATTTATAAGCTGTACTGCAAATTTGTAAGAGTGGGAGTGTGGATTTTGGCCTACAAAGTGCTTGTGTGTAGTTCTGAATGCAGTGTCAAAGTCTGGTGTGGGTGGACAGAGAGAGCTGAATCTGTGTGAACAGATTATCGTCTGGGTAATGCGCAGTCTTATTGGATTCACGTTGAGGCTGTGTTCCCTCTGTTGCCTCATGTCTAGTTACGTCTTGGATCGGCTCCTTCTCCCCAAACTCATCCCCAGTGGTTTTTCCAGAATGAGAATGGGTATTTTGGAGTTTTCCTTAGAATCCAGAGATATATCTTCCGTGAGAAAGGATGGAAGCCATTTCCACACGGCTCCAGATAAGCTTTGTTGATAGGAAGGCAAGGTGCTGTCTGGCTCTGAATATTTAAAGCTGCTGTCCAGGATTCTGTATGCATGGCATTCTTGGCAGAGAGAGAGAGACACACACATACCGTTTTATCTATTTATTTTCTTTTAATTTTTCAATATATTATTATAACACACTGTGTCATTTACTTAATTTGTTTTAATTTTAATTTTAATTTTTTTTAACACACACACATACATACACACACACTCACACACACACACGTGTTACAGTGTCATTTACTTAATTTAGTTTTTTAGTTTAGTTTTTATTTTAATTTTTTATTCATTTATTTTTTAACACACACACACACACACACACACACACACACTTACAGTTTTATTTATTTATTTTAATTTAATATATTATTTTCATTTTCTAACATACTAACACACACACACACTTATTGCTTATATATATATATATATATATATATATATATATATATATATATATATATATATATATATATATATATATATATATATATATATACATCTCTCTCACCCCTTAGCGGGTGGTGTCATCCTCAAGCTCGGGTCCTCTACCAGTTTGAGGGTTCTGCGCAGTATCTTAGCTGTTCCTAGGACTGCACTCTTCTGGACAGAGACCTCTGATGTTTTACCTGGAATCTGCTGTAGCCACTCTCCCAGTTTGGGGGTCACAGCCCCCAGTGCTCCGATTACCACTGGGACCACTGTTGCTCTTACTTTCCACATCTTTTCTAGCTCCTCTTTCAGCCCTTGGTATTTCTCAAGCTTCTCGTGTTCCTTCTTCTTGATGTTGCTGTCGCTTGGGATTGCCACATCTATCACTACTGCCTTCTTCTGCTGTTTGTCGATCAACACGATGTCTGGTTGGTTAGCCATCACCAGTTTGTCAGTCTGGATCTTGAAGTCCCACAGGATCTTAGCTCGGTTATTCTCAGGGGGCCATCTTCCTGATGTACTCCTGGATCTTCGTCGTTTCATCCTGGACAGTGGTCTTGACACTCACTAGCCCTCGGCCTCCCTCGCTACGCTTGGTGTACAGTCTCAGGGTGCTGGATTTGGGGTGAAACCCTCCGTGCATTGTGAGGAGCTTCCTTGTCTTGATGTCAGTAGCCTCTATCTCCTCCTTTGGCCAGTTTATTATACCAGCGGGGTATCTGATGACTGGCAGGGCGTATGTGTTGATGGCTCGGATCTTGTTTTTCCCATTCAGCTGACTTTTCAGGACCTGCCTCACTCTTTGTAGGTATTTGGCTGTGGCTGTCTTCCTTGCTGCCTCCTCATGGTTTCCGTTAGCCTGTGGCACCCCAAGGTATTTGTAGCTGTCCTGAACATCTGCAATGTGGCCTTCTGGTAGTTCAACCCCCTCGGTTCTGATCATCTTCCCTCTTTTTGATACCATGCGACCACACTTGTCCAGTCCGAACGACATTCCAATGTCGTTGCTGTAGATCCTGGTAGTGTGGATCAGTGAGTCGATGTCTCGCTCATTTCTGGCATACAGCTTGGTGTCATCCAGCCACTATTATGCCTGACAGGAGCTTCCATGTTGTGCAGAGGCAGGTTATTGGTCGGCAGTTGGATCGGATTTTTCCCTTCTGGTGATCCTTCATGATCAGGATTGTCTGTCCTTGGGTTAACCATTCTGGGTGGATCCCATCCATCAGCAGTTGGTTCATTTGTACTGCCAGGCGTTCATGGAGTGCAGTTAGTTTCTTCAGTCAGTGGGTGTGGATCATTTCAGGGCCTGGTGCTGGTCTTCATACCTGCCATTTGTAATGGTTACTGGTTCTTGTTCTGGGAGATTGCTGTGATCTGTTCTTAGATCCACTAGCCACTGAGCATTGGTGTTGTGGGATGCCTCTTTCTCCCATATGTTCTTCCAGTACTGTTCAGTCTCAGCCCTGGGTGGATCTGATCTTGTGTTATTACCCTGCCACTGAGAGTACACTTTGGATGGTTCGGTGGAGAACATCCGGTTTATTCTCCTGGCTTCTGCTTCTCCCTTGTATCTCTTTAGAGCGGTGGCCAGAGTGGTGAGTCTTTGTTTGGCAGTCTCTAGAGCCTCAGGTATCGATAGCTTGTTGTATTTGTCAGTTTCTTTGACAGTGTTGATGATGGGTTTCGAAGCATCCATATATCCCATAATCTCTGCATATAACCCCTCTCACTGGGATTGCTTGTAAAGTAGCATTGCATCAGATCCGAGTTTTCTGCTCTAGTCCATGTATGTCTTGTTCCAGTAGCCCATTTCTCAATTGACGTGGACCTTGTCCCGGGCGACATCCGAGCTGGTATGGCTCTTGTATATGTGGTTTGACTCATGCCTGAGTAGGCCAGTAGCATTAAGGACCTTGCCTGACTGGGAATTGAATGATCACCTGTACCGAAGTCAGTGCCATTAACCACTGAGCTATCCAGGCTATATATATATATATATATATATATATATATATATATATATATATATATATATATATATTATTGTTATTATATTATTTTTATTTTATTTTGTATTAACACACAAACTTTTGCTGTTATATTTCCTTATCTAATGAAATGTATAAAATTAATTGTTGTTATGTTCTTTATATGTAGCTTTGGCAAAATTGTTGCCATACATTCATGCCAATAAAGCTCATTTGAATTTGAGAGAGAGAGAAAGAGATAACAGTAAAGGTAGTAGTGGCACAGACATCAGTGAATCAAATTAAGAATTAGTAACATGCATTAATGGAATAAGAATGCATACAGAGGGAGAGGAGGAGCTCAGCATCATGGGAATCCCCTGGCAGTCTAGGCCTATAGCAGTATATTATACTTAATAATAGTAATCTGTATTTATAGAGCACTTTTCAAAAACCACAAAGTGCTTTCATAAGTGTAAAAACAATAAAACACATAAAAACAATTACATGCTAAAGACAAGATATAGCGGCTGTAAACAACGCAAAACAAAATTTGCAGCCGCGAGAGGCTAAACACTGAGAGGCGGAAAACTCTGTGACGCGCAAAAACTAAAGTCCACTCAACGATCTGAGTTCAAGCATTTTATTTACAGTTCAACGCATAAAACATTACAACTGGCACTGCAGTTACCAAGTCATAACAAATTAGTGAGTGATTGCGAGTGCGTGAGTGCGTGAGTGCGGTCAACAGAAAGTGTTCGCTCCCAGGCTCACCCCCTCTCTCTGTCAAAGCCCAAAAAAACCCCACAGGTGAAGCAAACAAATAGACCACTATTACTTCCGCCCAAACCCCTGTGGACACGCCCATCACCTACAATCCGAGTGCAGTGAATATTATGAATGAGACCACAAACATAGAACATATGGGAGATTTACAGGTGGCTCCTACACAAGAAAAAGACTAGAGTACACATTTAAAATAAATATAAAATATATAAAAATAAAATCAAATAAAATCAGGAAAGGCTCTGCTATAAAAGTATGTTTTAAGAAGGGACTTAAAAGAGTTCACTGACTCAGCTGACCTGATTTCCTCAGGCAGGCTGTACCTGAGCCAGTCCTAACTATAAGCTTCGTCAGAGAAGAAAGTCTTAGGGCCCTTGTCCACCAAAGCTTTTTTTGCCAGCTGAAAACAGCAGCTTCTCTTCTGAAAACACCCAGCAGGGAGCACTAGCGGCTACCTGTGTTTTGGGAGCATGGTGCTCTGGTAAGGTACTATGAGCTCTTTAAGATGAGATGGTGCTTGACCATAAAAGTCTTTATACAGAGAGCCAGCGCAGAGAAGCTAAAACAGGAGGAATATGATCTCTTTTCCTGGTTCTTATCATTATATGGGCCACAGCATTCTGGATCAGCTTGAAGAGTCTTAACTGACTTATTCGAGCAGCCTGGTAATAAAGAATTGCAGTAATCCAGCCTAGAAGTAACAAATGCATGAACTAGTTTTTCTGCATAATTTTGAGATAGGATATTCCTGATGTTGAAGTTTGTTTAATGTGACAGTTAACGGACATGTCCTGATCAAAGATAACTCTGGAGGCCAGGGTGATGCCATACAGAGTAACTAAATTTTTAGATTTCGAAAAGAACATGCATACAGTTTTGTTGGCATTAAAATGTAAAACAAGAGTTTGTTAGCCAATTAGAGAAATTGACCATAAGCTGATAGTTCCTTAGCAGCTTGCTTCTTGTTTTTTTGCATGTATGTATATGACCATATCATCACTGTTCATCTGACAAGTTACTGCAGAAGGACAAACTTCAGGTAGGTCATTAATATACAGACAGAACAACAGAGGAGCCAAAGTTGAACCTTGCGGTAGACCTAAGTCATTATCAGTCATTTGGGAAGTTTTATGGTCTATGCGAACACATTGTTTTCTCTCTATAAGGTACGATTGTATCTATTTGATGACACTGGATGAAAAATTAAACTTTGATAACTTTGTAATTAGAACCTTATTTTTTACTGTATCAAAGGCTTTCCTCAAATCAAGGAAGACCACCACAACTACACCTCCTTAATATTTTCCAAAAGAAAAAAATTAACTCTTTCAGTGGAATGATGTTTTTGAAAGCCAAATTGCATAGGATGTAATGAAAAAGACATGAGATATTACCCGTTCGGGGATCCATTTTTCGGTAATTTTTGATACTGACAGAAGCATACTGATGGATCTGTAATTACTAATAGTCATACGATCACATTTATACACCGGTGTGCAGTTTTCCAAGCACTTGGAATCACTCCATCATTAATGGACTGATTAATAATTTTTGTAATAGGAGGAATGAGTGCCTCCTTATGAGTTTAAATAAATTCTGTGTCCATCCCATATACATCCTTTGCCCTAGACTTCTCAGTTAATTTCTTTAAATTCTGCCAGATTTCTTTATAATTCCCTTTGTTTCATTTATAGCATGAAGAATGTCACTTTTGCCTTTCTAAATTCTTTTACGACCTTATTTCTCAGTGTGGTAAATAGACGCTTCTCATGTTCCACTTTATTCCTGAGAGCCATCTTAAGTGACCGGTCCCTTTGTTTCATGAGTGACCTTATGTTTAATTCAACCATTGTAAATAATTTCTTTCTTTCTTTATTTAAAGTTACATTGCCTTGTTTATTTTAAATGTAATCCACTATATTAGTAACTAATACAGCAATCTCACAGCTTGTGATTCTGAATCTCCAGATTGGCCAAACAGAGTCCAAACTGCAGCGTCTTTCAAGAGTAAGTGTTTAAAAAATTAATTGAACTGTGGGCGGTTCTGAAAGCAGTCCCCCATGAAATGAACTGAACACAACAAAAGATTGCGGTTGTAGTCCTGAGGAATAGAGTTAAAATAAATTTTAACCCCTGATTTAAAATTTAGTGTCCTTTGGAAGATGAATTACAGAAAAAAAATCCCCTTGCACTGATGAATAAAGGGTCTCCTAGACATTCAATTCAATTCAATTTTATTTATATAGCGCCAAATCACAACAACAGTTATCTCACAGCGCTTTTCATAAAGAGCAGGTCTAGACCGTACTCTGAAGTTATTTACAGAAGCCCAACAATTCCCACCAAGAGCAGCACTAGGCGGACACAGGCAAGGAAAAACTTCCTTTTAAGAGGCAGAAACCTCGAGCAGAACCATGGCTCAGGGTGGGCGGCCATCTGCCTCGACCGGTTGGGGTGAGGGAGAGAGAGAGAGAGGGCAAGAGAAAGAGAGAGAGAGCAAGAGAGAGAGAGCAGAGGGAGGCAGCCTACACAGTATACACATAGAGGTACAGACAGTAAAGGTAATGTTGCTATAGACTGAATGAAAATTGTACAGATATTTATAGCAATGTTAATGATAATAATAATAACAGTAATAATAGCAATAGGACTAGTGGTGACATGGTGATATCACTAACCGAACTCTTCAGGCCTCCGCTCTAACTAGCTTGGCTTCTGGGCGTGGGTACTTCTGTGACATTTTCAGATGGAGGATCTGTAGTTCTTTGTCCTGTATCAATCTCAGGTCCAGCAATCAGTGTGTGAAACACAAACAAATAGTTGAGTCCAAAACATAGGTGCTTTCTGTTTCACAATGACTCACAAGACTGTAGAATACTCCCTTATAAAAACAATGTCTGACGCCTGAACACATAAAAATAAGAAAATACAGGCAGAGCACAGGGTCTTTGCAGATACAGACAGAACCACACCACAATAATACACCAGGTATTATTTCTACACATTGTTTTACTCATTATACCTTTAGGTATATGTAACAGAGTAAATGTAACTTGTTAACATTGTTAACACCTCTGCAAATCACCTTGTTGTGACTGCCCACCTGTGCAAATCAGCTTGTTGTTACCGCCCACTTATACAAATCAACTTGTTGTGACCGCCCACCTGTGCAAATCAGCTTGTTGTTACCGCCCACTTATACAAATCAACTTGTTGTTACCGCCCGCCTATGCAAATATTTTTGCCGCCGCCCGCATATGCAAATCGCATATGTTACGCCCGCTTGTTGTTACCGCCCACATATGCAAATCAACTTGTTGTTACCACCCACCTCTGCAAATCAGCTTGTTGTGACTGCCCACCTATGCAAATAATTAGCTTGTTGTTACCGCCCACCTCTGCAACCGTTAGGGTTAGGATTACCACTCACCTCTGCAAATCAGCTTGTTGTGACCGCCCGCCTATGCAAATATTTTTGTCGCCGCCCGCATATGCTCATCAGCTTGTTGTCGCCGCCCGCATATGCTAATCAGCTTGTTGTGACCGCCCACCTATGCAAATAATTAGCTTGTTGTGACCGCTCACCTATGCAAAAAATTAGCTTGTTGTTACCGCCCACCTATGCAAAAAATCAACTTGTTGTTACCACTCACCTCCGCAAATCAGCTTGTTGTGACCACTCACCTCCGCAAATCACCTTGTTACCGCCCACTTGTTGTTACCTCCCGCCTATGCATATATTTTTGTCGCCGTCCGCATATGCAAATCAGCTTGTTGTGACCGCCCATCTATGCAAATAATTAGCTTTTTGTGACCGCCCACTTATGCTAATCAGCGTGTTACCGCCCACCTCTGCAACCATTAGGGTTAGGATTGCCACTCACCTCCGCAAATCAGCTTGTTGTGACCGCTCACATATGCAAATAATCTTGTTGTTACCGCCCGCCTATGCAAATATTTTTGTTGCCGCCCGCATATGCAAATCAGCTTGTTGTGACCGCTCACATATGCAAATTAGCTTATTGTTACCGCCCACTTATGCAAATCAGCGCGTTACCGCCCACCTCTGCAACCGTTACCACTCACCTCTGCAAATCAGCTTCTTGTGACCGCTCATCTCTGCAAATCAAGTTGTTGTTAATGCCCACATATGCAAATTAGCTTGTTGTTACCACACACACATCAGACATCACTGGAGCACAGCATCATATTACTGTTAGCCTGAAAAGGCAGAGAGGAGGTGGTGTCTGCTGTTTTTCAGCCTGTCATTGCAGGGAGGCGATGCTGTGATGCTAAACAGAGGAGACGAACCATGATCAGCGGTTAAATGTGGAGAAGCATCCACACACAGGAGAAAGTGCATGAATGGTTACCAGGCAACAGAATTAGCCAGCATCTTGCTTCATTTTACAGCCAGAGGAGAATGCCTTCTGCTGTATGTACATACTGTATATGTAAATTCAACAATTGCACTACCATAACTGTTTGAGGTCATCAGCAGTCACATGCCAGAACAGCTGGATGGTGTATTTATTGTTGCTGGTGATATAATTGGCTTATTGGCTTTTTCCCTCTCCTGTTCTTGGGGTGGCTGTGGCTCAGGAGGTAGAGCAGGTTGGCCGTTAATCGGACGGTCGGTGGTTCAATCCCCGGCTCCCCCTGGCTGCATGTCGAAGTGTTCTTGGGCAAGACACTGAACCGGACTGAACCCCGAATTGCCCCTGGCAGCTGTTCCGCCAGTGATTGAATGTGTGTGAATTGTTAGTTTCTGTTTGATCACTTAGGCTGTATGAATGTGGGTGAAAGGTGAATGCAGATGTAGTGTAAAAGCGCTTTGAGTGATCGAAAAGACTAGAAAGGTGCTATACAAATACGGAGCATTTACTTTATTGAGTTATATATCTTTTTTTGTGCATGTAACAGGTTTGCATAGTGAAAAAGCCCAAAGTCCAGCCCAAAGGGAGTTCCCATCTCCCACAGAAAACTCTGCTCTGAACTGCCTGAAAACAGCTCATTTGTAGTCCAGCCTTCACTTCCTTGACTTGTGACATCACAATGCAAACGCGTCATAAAGCTTGCCAAGCGGCTGGCGGGGTCAGGCACGCCCTCAAACCAAGCTAGTCTGAGCGGAGGCCCTTTGGCTCGACTCGCCTTTGTTTGGGTTTCCATTGTAGGTTTCCATTCCAAGCGAGCTGAGGGATACTAAAATGTAACGTGAAAACACAACAGACTGCTGATTAGTCAGAGAATTTTCACTATTCACTGCATCATCATTGCACCGGACAGAGGCCAGCAACAGAAAGTTTATTTTACAGTTTTCGTATGGAATTTCATCACTAAATCCACTTCTGAGAAGTTTTAAGGTGAGAAATCAGCTGTGTAGATTTCAAATATTGACAGTTTTACCAGAAGTGATGGCGGAACAAAAATTTGATGAATATTTTCAGAGTTGCGGAGCTCCGCAAATGGTGGCGGGGGAAGCCTGCGGCGACCCGCGGGAGGAGCGTGTGAGGCTGGCCAGCCGCCCGCTCACAGAGCCCTCTGCTCCCGCCGTGTCACACAGACCGCTGCAGCAACAACGGCAGAGGAAAACACAGCTGGAAGGTTTTCATACCGCTTATCTGTCTTTACATTCTTAGGAATATTGAAACGTTTTCCCGTAGACTGTATATATTTTAAGAGCCGTGTGGATCGCTGGTGTGTGTCGCATTGAACATTACGTTGCGGCCGTTGTGTGTGGCGTCGCTATCTCTGGGTTCTATCTGCAATGGAAAGCTCTTATCCCCATTTGCTTTCCTCTCTTCCTGGTCTGATCACATCTTTGCAGTGACATTAGGTCTGGCTTGTCTGGTTGTCTTGATGGGAGATGCCCTGAACATCTTAAGGTCTGCTGCACTCAGTTTCATCAATTTAATTTGGTAATAATCACTGGACATAACCATTTCTCTGTGCCTCATTTCCTGTACATTTCCTCTCTGCGAAGATTCTGATACATGAAGACAAAGCATTAGAGAGCTAAAGGCGTTAGGAAATCTTGTCATTCCAAAATCTTTAGCAGCACAATGACCCAGAAGAGAATGTCAAGTTTGGACAAAATGGACAGAGAGGCAAACCTGTAGATTGTATCCCCATAGTCAATCTGCGACAGAAAAAGGACAGCAACTAAGTGTTTTCATGAAGCCATGGAGAAACAGGACTTTAGCCTCTACAGAAAACTTAATGTGAATTTTAATTTCTTTGCAAGATAATCAACATGGTATTTAAAATTTAGGTGTTTGTCCAACCAGATTCCCAGATATTTGTAATTGTCAACAGACTCCATCCAGGGTCATGATGGAGAGGGGTGGTAGCTCTGTTTGCCCAGTGGCAAAAACCTTGTATATGTAATCAGACTTGGCCAAAAAATTCTTATTTTTACATGAAAAAGTGCAGAGGGGTTTGCAGTACTTTATAGCTCTGAGTAGTGTCTGAAAGTCTTCCTCTCAGCCTGCAGGTATAATTCCACCAATCAGTTAAAAGGAAAGCACCGGCATTTTTATTAATTCCCAGCAAAAAAACTAGCATCAAAGCCTCACAAGGTTCTGTATACCTCAGGATACAGGATGTTAAAGTGGTCATACTATACTCATTTTCAGGTTCATACTTTTATTTATGGGTTGTACCAGAACAGGTTTACATGGTTTCATTTCAAAAAACACCATATGTTTAGTCATACTGCACATTGCTACAGCTCCTCTTTTCACCCTGTGTGTTGACTGCTCTGTTTCAGCTATGGAGTGATGCATCTCACTTCTACAAGACTACTCTGACACTAGCCTTATCTATTCAGAACTAAACAAAAGAATTTATTCACATATTAAATGTGTGATACATATCAGTCCTGACAAACCAATAAACTGAATGACTCTGATGCAGACCTGTTTTGGATCACTGTTGAGGGAGACATCAGTCAAACTTTGATGGAACGTAACATGGTATGCAAAAAACCACATCACCTACACATGGCCAATTGTTGATTGAAGTGAAACAACAAAATGTGCTAGGGTCTCTTTCCCTGGCAGCTTCCTCCTTTGAATGTGTTCCCTCTGTGTTTTGTTTTTCAGGTAAAGGGATGGCACTGTCCTTTCTTCTCCTCTTCTCTACTGCATTGCCCTTACTCAGCGTGTCTGCGTATGATACATCTGCTGGTAATGACAGTGCTGTCTCACACACAGTTTTTGTCAGTGACACAATGTCTCCAGTTGTCTGAACAAAATGATTATGGCTGCAGCAGTACAATGCTCTATGAGCCTGTTCTTCTGGTCTTCTGTGTGTTTCTCTGTCTTTTGTTGTGTGTTAGTGAATATGTGATGGTATGCGCATCATGTATACATTGAAATATGTAGGGTTTATATGACAACTAAATGCAACATACAAAAAGATCTGAGATCAGAAAGTATCCTGTTCCTAGACCTCTGAATCACACATTAATACCAAATGCAATCAATTAATAAGTGATGTATTATTATTGATTAAGCTATCCGGCAGTATCAAGTAAATGAAATGAGCCCCACCTTTCCAAGCAGACGTACTGACGACCAACGCTAGTGCCCATTGGTTTTGGCCTCCTCGTCAGCGTGGAGAGTGTGAGGTTTAGAGGGGTGAGTGTGACAGAAGCAAGCGAGGCTGTGCAGTGAGTAAACCTCACTCTCCGACACCTTAAGAGATGGGCTCACGACGGACGTCAGAACCCATGGGTTTTAGCCTCCTCGTCAGCGTGTGTTCGAGTTAGGACTGTGCAGTATATTCTCGGGGGCCATCTGATGACAGTTTTTGTCATCACGCAGACCCTAGCTGTCCCTCACCTACTCGGAAAATTGTCATCAGAGGGGGTACACGTAGGCTCTGTGCGGACATCCACGTGCCCCTCACGCGGACCTGTCAGTGCACTGACGACGCTACCAGGGTGCCAAACAATTACTACACATTTCGCCAAGCTGACTCCCTAAAGTAGTATAAACAGAGGTAGTGTGTGTAGGCCTTTCTCATCTCCCAACTTTGTGCCTGCTCACCTCTTTGATCTTCGACTCCTCACATCACATCTTTCTCGCATCCGAGATGAGAGTTGGAGGAGTCGAGGAGGAAACGTGAGGGGAGAGGAGTCGAGGAAACAGGCATTTAATGAAATGAGATGTCCTTGCCTTGGAGCTGTAATTAAAGCAATTAAAAATGACCTGCTGCACAGCTGCATCATCTCTCCACTGTTTCAGCCTGCCGCTGTGATTTTTGCCCACTGAGCAGACCAGCTGTCAGCCCTAATACACAAAGGCTACAGATCAAATCTTTCCATATCTTGAGGTTGCAATAAACATTATAGCATCTGTTGAAAACAGTCAGATTACAGAACCCTTTTATCAGACACTATACAGAAATAGAGTAACTTTCTTTTGGTGCTGCGCCTTTTAATTAAGCTCTTAATTTGAAGAGGTGAATGTTTCTTCATCAGTTCCTGTAAGAAATGACAATGTATCTCAGTCTCAATGACAAATGTCCACAACTTTGTGTCCTTTTCATTGCATTTATTATAGTTTAGGTGCTGTAGCACATATGAACTGTTTCCGACTGGAACAGTAGCTGCAACCAGGCGGGGTTACCAGTTACCACAGACTGTCGTGAGCTATTGCTTCAATGATGACTGGCTCCCTCACATAACATAATCCCAGAGTGTGTCAAATACACACAGTTCAATTGTTGTATAATGAACTCTGATGCGGGTTAATGGATTAACAACGTTTGCAGACAGTGAAACTGACAAAAGAAGTTTGAAGAGGCTTAATTTTTATAAATGTTATACTTATTATTTATTTGAGCATACAGTTACTACTCACTGAGACTCATAATGCTGGTTACTTTTCTCATGAGAATGGAGACTGACAGACCATATAGACATAGTGACAGGCTGAATGTCCTGTATACATTAAATAATCGCAGTCAGAATCAGAATCAGAATCATTTTTATTGCCAGGTACATTTTCATTTTGGTATAAATTGGTGCTCACATGAACATAAAGAGAAATCTAAATATGTAAAATGTAATGAGATCAAAAAATGTATAAGTATACAAAAATTACAATAATACTATAATTAGTGCTGGGAAATGATTAAAAGTTTTAATTGTGATTAATTGCATGATTTTCTGCCATTGTTCTGCACAAAATTGAATAATGAATTCTAAAGTAATGTATTGCACACTTTTAATTTAAATGTACTGATATATACACAAAAGTGCAATAACATGTGGTTTGCAAACACTTTAAACAAATATGGTGCTTTTTACTAACAGTATTCTCTTTACCAGTGTTGGGCAAGTTACTCAGAAATTGTAATATATTACTAGTTACTTATTACTCCTTAAAAAAGTAATATTATTACTAGTGGTGGGCCGTTATTGGCGTTAACGTGCTGCGTTAACGTGAGACTCTTATCGGCGATAAAAAAAATATCGCCGTTAATCTATTCTCAAATTTGGGTTGGGAGCTGGGTCTATACTAGCCAGCTATGATGACTTTCACCTTGATATTTTAGCGCAGATGTATACCTAGCCAAATTGCACTGTAGGGGGCAAGAACAAACCTTCGAACCTGTGTGTCTGCCTACTGTGAAATTACCACATCAAACGTGACGTGCTAACATGGATGCAGCTATTGCTGCTTTCCATTTACCTCGGAGTCAGAGGTCGGAGCTGGGAATGACGTCACACCCGAGTTGACGGCGTTCCAGTTACAACCTCGCTCTGCCAGCTTTTTGTTTACAACTAGCCAGGTTAGTTATTGATACACTGGTTGATTAAAAAACGCATTGTGTGGTATTTACTCACACTAAACACTGTAGCAACACGTCCACAGACAGCTGTTGGACAGCACTTGGACAGCAACATTTCTGAAGCCGCAGGGTTTGCTTCTGGGAAAATTTACTTTTAAGAAGCTTCCCAATGGAAAATTCGACAAGACTAATGTTGTTTGCACCTTGTGCAATGTGGAATTAGTTTACTGTAGGAGTTCTTCCAGTCTCAAGTACCACCTAAACGCAAAGCACATCACACGCTACACACAAGTACATCTTATTGAACATGATTTATTTTCATCACCAATTATCATAGTAGAACAGCTTTCTTAAGCAGTTTGTGATGCATTTTGGAAACAGGAGATGAGCCCCTTGTCTATTGTGCCACCTGGCTTAAACCTGGCTTAAACCTGGCTTGAACGACCGTTCGCACACATATTTTAAATGCCTTCGGCAGAATTCAAATGAGCCATTGTTGTAAAAATTTAATCTATGCCCACCACTAATATATATATATATCCCCCTCTCACCCCTTGCGGGGTGGTATGTGTCATCCTCAAGCTCGGGTCCTCTACCAGAGGCCTGGGAGTTTGAGGGTTCTGCGCAGTATCTTAGCTGTTCCTAGGACTGCACTCTTCTGGACAGAGACCTCTGATGTTTTACCTGGAATCTGCTGTAGCCACTCTCCCAGTTTGGGGGTCACAGCCCCCAGTGCTCCGATTACCACTGGCACCACTGTTGCTCTTACTTTCCACATCTTTTCTAGCTCCTCTTTCAGCCCTTGGTATTTCTCAAGCTTCTCATGTCCCTTCTTCTTGATGTTGCTGTCGCTTGGTATTGCCACATCTATCACTACTGCCTTCTTCTGCTGTTTGTCGATCAACACGATATCTGGTTGGTTAGCCATCACCAGTTTGTCAGTCTGGATCTTGAAGTCCCACAGGATCTTAGCTCGGTTATTCTCAACTACCTTAGGAGGTGTCTTCCATTTTGACCTTGGGACTTCCAGCCCATACTCGTGGCAGATGTTCCTGTACACTATGACAGCTACCTGGTTATGGCGTTCCATGTACGCACTTCCTGCCTGCATCTTACACCCTGCTGTTATGTGCTGTACTGTCTCAGGGGCATCCTTGCACAGTCTGCACCTGGGGTCCTGCCTGGTGTGGTAGACCCCAGCCTCTATTGATCTTGTACGGAGTGCCTGTTCTTGTGCCGCCATGATTAGTGCTTCTGTGCTGTCCTTCAGTCCAGCCTTTTCCAGCCACTGGTAGGATTTCTTGATATCAGCCACTTCTTCTATTTGTCTGTGGTACACGCCGTGTAGCGGCTTGTCCCTCCATGACGGTTCTTCATCTTCCTTGTCCTCACCTTCAGGTTTCTGCTGCCTGAGGTATTCACTAAGCCCTTCATCTTTGGGGGCCATCTTCCTGATGTACTCCTGGATCTTCGTTGTTTCATCCTGGACAGTGGTCTTGACACTCACTAGCCCTCGGCCTCCCTCGCTACGCTTGGTGTACAGTCTCAGGGTGC
Organism: Lepomis macrochirus; assembly: GCA_024633595.2. Lineage (NCBI taxonomy): Eukaryota > Metazoa > Chordata > Actinopteri > Centrarchiformes > Centrarchidae > Lepomis > Lepomis macrochirus. Next base: position 34,724,210 of record JALXJV020000013.1, on the reverse strand, counting down.
TGGATTTGGGGTGAAACCCTCCATGCATTGTGAGGAGCTTTCTTGTCTTGATGTCAGTAGCCTCTATCTCCTCCTTTGGCCAGTTTATTATACCAGCGGGGTATCTTATGACTGGCAGGGCGTATGTGTTGATGGCTCGGATCTTGTTTTTCCCATTCAGCTGGCTTTTCAGGACCTGCCTCACTCTTTGTAGGTATTTGGCTGTGGCTGTCTTCCTTGCTGCCTCCTCATGGTTACCATTAGCCTGTGGCACCCCAAGGTATTTGTAGCTGTCCTGAACATCTGCAATGTGGCCTTCTGGTAGTTCAACCCCCTGTTCTGATCATCTTCCCTCTTTTTGATACCATGCGACCACACTTGTCCAGTCCGAGCGACATTCCAATGTCGTTGCTGTAGATCCTGGTAGTGTGGATCAGTGAGTCGATGTCTCGCTCATTTCTGGCATACAGCTTGATGTCATCCATGTAGAGGAGGTGACTGATGATTGTTCCGCTCGAATCGGGTATCCGTAGCCAGTCTTTGTGATGATCTGGCTGAGGGGGTTCAGGCCTATGCAGAACAGCAGCGGGGATAGTGCGTCAGCCTTGGTATATGCCGCACTTGATGGTGACTTGTGCAATTGGCTTTGAGTTGGCTTCCAGACTTGTTTTCCACAGCTTCATTGAGTTCTTGATGAAGGCTGTTAGTGTCCTGTTGATCTTGTACATCTCCAAGCATTCCAGTATCCATGTGTGTGGCATTGAGTCGTAGGCTTTCTTGTAGTCAATCCAGGCAGTGCACAGATTGGTCTGTCTGGTCTTGCAGTCTCGAGTGACTGCTCTATCCACCAGTAGCTGGTGCTTGGCTCCTCTGGTGTTACTGCCTATTCCCTTCTGGGCCCTGTGCATGTGCCTACTCATCTTAGCCGCTATGATGCCTGACAGGAGCTTCCATGTTGTGCAGAGGCAGGTTATTGGCCGGTAGTTGGATGGGATTGTTCCCTTCTGGGGATCCTTCATGATCAGGATTGTCCGTCCTTAACCATTCTCGGTGGGTCCCATCCATCAGCAGTTGGTTCATTTGTACTGCCAGGCGTTCATGGAGTGCAGTTAGTTTCTTCAGCCAGTAGGTGTGGATCATGTCAGGGCCTGGTGCTGTCCAGCTCTTCCTACCTGCCACTCTTTCTTGGATGTCTGCCGTTGTAATGGTTACTGGTTCTTGTTCTGGGAGATTGCTGTGATCTGTTCTTAGATCCACTAGCCACTGAGCATTGGTGTTGTGGGATGCCTCTTTCTCCCATATGTTCTTCCAGTACTGTTCAGTCTCAGCCCTGGGTGGATCTGATCTTGTGTTATTACCCTGCCACTGAGAGTACACTTTGGATGGTTCGGTGGAGAACATCCGGTTTATTCTCCTTGCTTCTGCTTCTTGTATCTCTTTAGGTGGGTGGCCAGGGCGGTGAGTCTTTGTTTGGCAGTCTCTAGAGCCTCAGGTATCGACAGCTTGTTGTATTTCTTAGGTAACCCTTTCCTTACACCTTTCTGTAGCTTTGAGAGCTGACTAACCTCTCTTCGTGTTGCCTTGATCTTGGCCTCTAACCTTCTCCTCCATGGGGGGTAATGCTCTTTGTGGCTTGTGGTGTTCATCTTATAGCCAAGCATCTCTAGGATCACTGTTGCTGTGCATCAGCTCATTGGTCTCGGTTATGGCTTTAGTAGGGATAGTATGTAGTGCTGCATTCACATCTTCTGATAGTATGTAGTGCTGCATTCACATCTTCTAGCAGACTTTCAGAGGGTACTTTGTCACTTAGCCTTGGCAGTCTTATGATCTTCAATCGTAGCTATGATCTTCAATCGTAGGTCAGCCGCCCTTATGTTGAGTTCTGTGCCGTAAGGGCTTATTGGGGCTTATTGGGGCTCTGAGTGTGGGGATGATGATGAAATCTCCCCGCTGACCTGTCGTCCTGGCTCCCCCTTGCCGTAGCATATTTGTTGTACCTCATCAATCTCTAGTTGTGATAGGAGCTGCCGTTTGCGGATGTTAGAACACTGAGCTAGGAGTTGTTTCTTTGTCAGTGTTGATGATGGGTTTTCGAAGCATCCATATATCCCATAGTTAATATATATATATATATATATATATATATATATATATATATATATATATACATATATATATTAAAGCATTTTAAACCTTAAAACACATTAAGACTAGGGTTGAGCTGGATGGATAAAGCATTTTTGCCGAGTACGAGTATTATACGAGTAATACGAGTCAATATCTGTGCTCGGATTGAATAAAAAACCTCATTGGGTAGCTGACTGCGCACAAACACTCTCTAACTCTCTCTGCCAGCATCAGAGATTTTTTTTAAACTGTCAGCTGGCTCTAACCAGTTTTTTTTTACTTCACGCACTGAGTGTCTCACACTTTCTTGCTGTATTAAAAAAAATAAAGGTAGTTGTGGTATAAATAAATTATTTAAAATAATATTACAAATTAAGCTACACACACACAACCCCCCCTCTCTCTGTATCCCTCTTCCTCACTCACACACACACACACACACACACATACCTGGCCTGCACCACGAAGTGAGTTCAACAAACCCAGGATATGTTTCCGTTATCTGGCTTCACTAAGACTAACAATCCCGATCGGGATACGCGGCCCCTTGAAGCTGGTTATCAACTCGGTAAATTAACCCAGGGTTTCCCGATCCAGCCGGGAGCCTTATATTTTACGATCGAAGATTAAACTGTAACACTACAGAAATACGACAGTAGCACGGCTGCATGTGACACATGCAGGGAGACAGAAAATCGCAGATGCTGTGAATGAATAAATGAACAGGCGTAGTCTATAATATTGCGTTGATAAAGTGTTCTTAAGAGCTGCAAATAGATAGACTACGTTCATATTAAAATTTAGTGTTTCAATACCAAACTGCTCATAATATTCAGCCTCACATAAGAAAAATAAAATCCATGTATTTTAACGGCTGTGTCAGGCCAGGGCTGGACTGGGACAAAAAATCGGCCCTGGCATTTTCGGTCTTGGTGGCCCACGAAAACGGGCAGACTCCTCTCACCAATACACCATCGTTCCCTTTAAGGGGTCAGATTAGGGGTGTGATGAAACACTGATAGGTGACATTGCACAAGATTGTCCATGACCACAAGACAAGAATATATTTTAATAGACCTATATTTAAAAGAAAAAAAATATAGTTGAAATATTGAATGGTGGGTCTGGGGGTCCTCACCCAGAAGAGTTTGAGCATTAAACACTTAATTTTCTGCATTCTGGAGACATTTCCTGGACCAAGTTATGGTGGAAATGTCTTTATTTTTATAAAGGGAAGCACAATATTCTGGTGGCAGGTGACAATTCATAATATAAAAATATCATAAAATATAATGCAGTGATCAGTAGCTTTTTATTTTTTGAACAGTGCAGAGGTTTCTTTTATTGCATTGCAGGTTTTCCTATTGTGCAAATAAACCTTTTTCATAGCATTTGTATTTGTTATCAACATTTCTTGGTGCAAGCTATTTTTCAGAACATTTTTTAACAAATGGTTTCAAAAAGTGGTGGCTACACGTTCCCAGCATCCCAACTGTAAATGACCCTACCCCTCCTCCTCTCTACAGGTTGAGCTACTCCATGCTTACCGCTTCATCTCCTCTCTCTCTCTCACTTGGCCCTGTCACTTTGTCCCTCTGTTTCGCTAACGCACGCCTCCTCTCTTGCCTGGCAGTGGCCACCACAGGTCTTTTACTCCTTATATACAGACTTGTTCTGTATATAGTTTGTTTGTTATCGTGATCAAAACCATTGATTTGAAGCTAAATGCTGATGCTGTCATGTAAATAGTTTTCTAATCAGCAATAAATATAACAATTTCTGATCAACCCATATAAATTGCATGCTTAAAACAACATACCGTTAAAGCCCCGCCCATTTCAAGACAACCCGACCCACTTCCGGGTTAAACCCCGACCCACTTCCGGGCTAGGCCCCGCCCAATCTGAGTACGGATACAGATACAGATAATTCATATGGTTAACAGATACAGATACAGATAATGCTGTACTCGCTCATCCTTAATTAAAACATTATGTAGCATACATAGAGTGGCCATAGAGTGGTTTACAAAAAGTGGCTTAGAATGCACTACAGCATATAGTAACTTTATCCTATAGCTTAGAACATGAAGATCGTAAATATTACAGTTCTGCATCAATGACTATTATTATTGACAAGTTAGTAGTAGGCCTACTTAGCTTTAACAAATGAGAGATGATGAACCATCACTGTAGGCCGTTTTTCTTGCACGATTTGTTGAATGAAAACAACCCACAGAAATTAAACTGCTTTTTTGTCTAACTGGAATTACAAAGTGGAATGATGTTACAAGTGGAAATATATACAGTATACTATTATCTGAAATCATAATGAATACACCCCTAATGAAATATTGGGGGATTTTAAACTCTAGGGGCCTTATATGTAAAAGACTATGCAGTTTTAATACTGAAAGATGGCGTACTCATGGTGTATTTGGAAAGTAAGTACACACAGAAATATCCACATATATAAAACCAGGTGTACGCCAGGTCCTGTGCACCTTTACTTTATACATCTCAATCAGCTTGAATTTGAGAGCACATGTACTGGCCCCATGTCCCGCGTACCATGAATTACTGTGCAAATGACTATAAATACGCCCCCATCAGTTGTAAAGTGAAACTAACAATGGCAAATCTTGCTTAAAATCAAGCACAAAAGAGAAACTTCACTGAGTGTGAGATCAGGGTGCTGATCAGTGAAGTGAGGGAAAGAAAAAATATTATTTGGTGGTTTGTCCACTGGGATTAGCAACAAACATAAGCAACAGAGTGTCACAGTGTCACGATGGTCATCCATGAAGCCGGCTCAGAGATGTGTACAATGGCAGAAATCAAGAAAAAATGTAGACATAAAGCTGCCGCTACAAGAAGAAAGGGTCACTGCAGCTGTTGGAGAAACTCTCCTGTCTGGCATCCTGCCACCATTTAAGGGCGACTCAGACGTGTGTTCCTTCTGGTAAGTATGTGAAACACAACATGACCTAAACCTTGCAGCTGAATGTACAGACCTGTTACAACAAACCTGACAGTATGTCAGTGTCACATAACATTCCAATTTACGCACAATGAGCCAGCTGGACACAATGAAGTGTCACACTGATGTGATTTATTATCACAGATTCGAGTATGGACACTGGGGAGTTTGACGCCAGGGAGACTTCCCAACAAGAAGAGGGGGACTATGACTGCGAGGCCAGGGTCTCCACAGCAGCTGACTGTGTGCACCCTGCTGCACCCTGGATGCAGCCCCGCTGCCTGTACTTCCACTGCTGAGGCGCGCCAGTCTGGCTATATCCTGACAAACGCTATGCTGGAGTCAAAGGAGAGACATAGTAAATACCATGTAAGAGATATACACTCACCTAAAGGATTATTAGGAACACCTGTTCAATTTCTCATTAATGCAATTATCTAATCAACCAATCACATGGCAGCTGCTTCAATGCATTTAGGGGTGTGGTCCTGGTCAAGACAATCTCCTGAACTCCAAACTGAATGTCAGAATGGGAAAGAAAGGTGATTTAAGCAATTTTGAGCGTGGCATGGTTGTTGGTGCCAGACGGGCCGGTCTGAGTATTTCACAATCTGCTCAGTTACTGGGATTTTCCACGCACAACCATTTCTAGGGTTTACTAAGAAAAAGGGAAAAACATCCAGTACACGGCAGTCCTGTGGGCGAAAATGCCCTGTTAATGCTAGAGGTCAGAGGAGAATGGGCCGACTGATTCAAGCTGATAGAAGAGCAACTTTGACTGAAATAACCACTCGTTACAACCGAGGTATGCAGCAAAGCATTTGTGAAGCCACAACACGCATAACCTTGAGGCGGATGGGCTACAACAGCAGAAGACCCCACCGTGTACCATTCATTTCCACTACAAATAGGAAAAAGAGGCTACAATTTGCAAGAGCTCACCAAAATTGGACAGTTGAAGACTGGAAAAATGTTGCCTGGTCTGATGAGTCTCGATTTCTGTTGAGACATTCAGATGGTAGAGTCAGAATTTGGCGTAAACAGAATGAGAACATGGAACCATCAGGCCTTCTTACCACTGTGCAGGCTGGTGGTGGTGGTGTAATGGTGTGGGGGATGTTTTCTTGGCACACTTTAGGCCCCTTAGTGCCAATTGGGCATTGTTTAAATGCCACGGCCTACCTGAGCATTGTTTCTGACCATGTCCATCCCTGTATGGCCACCATGTACCCATCCATTGAATGCTACTTCCAGCAGGATAATGCACCATGTCACAAAGCTCGAATCATTTCAAATTGGTTTCTTGAACATGACAATGACTTCACTGTACTAAAATGGCCCCCACAGTCACCAGATCTCAACCCAATAGAGCATTTTTGGGATGTGGTGGAACGGGAGCTTCGTGCCCTGGATGTGCATCCCACAAATCTCCATCAACTGCAAGATGCTATCCATCAATATGGGCCCACATTTCTAAAGAATGCTTTCAGCATCTTGTTGAATCAATGCCACGTAGAATTAAGGCAGTTCTGAAGGCGAAAGGGGGTCAAACACAGTATTAGTATGGTGTTCCTAATAATGCTTTAGGTGAGTGTATGTTGAATTTAAAAAAAATATGTTCTTGGTGAAGTACTGCATTAAAAAAACTACTTAAAAAATACATACCAGGTTAGTTTACCACTTTGTTTCACATTGTGTGTATCACATCCAAATGGTGCTGTAAGCTGCTGCATTTGACTCAATGTTTGGTGGGGCTGTGTCAGGTTTGTCATTCCACAGCTCCTGTGGCAGAGGTATGCCATATATATGTATGTTGCCACATTATGCAGCACACTGCATGCCTGCACAATACGACATTCCTTCCGTGGACTGTACAACAGCATGCTACAAGTGCTGTCCAAGCTGCGCCAATGGCCTTTCAGTTGCCCAGTGGTCTGTTCCACCACTGACCGAGCCTGAGCATTGATAACATTGTACCGCCGCTCTTGCTCGGTCAGGGGGTTGGTGAGCGGTGGGGGGTTGGTGATGTCTTTAGAGGGTAACAACTGTAATCTAAGGGTTCATATTAACCACATCACACTTGACTTATTCTTAATGCATGCCCATCCGACTGCGTTTTCCTCTGGCGAGAGATGTGCGTTGTGGATACTGGTGCGCCGTGGCAACTGTACAGCCCTGATGTGCGGTAACATCTCCATGACGCACTGTCACATGAACGGGTGACACTGCCCAGTTTACCGATAAGCTTGTTTGGCACTGTCCTCATATTTAACACAATTATGGAGGATGGGAAAAATTTTCCTCCTGTGCCTTTCTGATGTTAAACATTATTCACAGATAAGTGATAAGATTAAACTATTATCCTGTATCAGTGGACATAATTATGTTTTTTCCAAAAACCACTTCATAGATGTCGTTTTAGATTTAGATTCCTGGTGAGAGGTTAGGCAAATAATTGAGTTACAACCAAACGTTGTCTTTGAAGAATTTATTAACAAAAGAGAATAAACAGAGAAGTACTACAACAAAATCAGCTGGACCAGAGGTTCTGTCTTCTAAGACAGTCACTAACGTCTGGCCCAGAACAAAGCGGTGCATAGTGATTTACACAGTCTGGGTATCTATGTTTTGGGGACAAAAAGATCCTCTGCCTGCTCTCAGACAAAACAGGAGAGGAACAGAAAACAACTCCACATCCTCGACCTAAACCCTACACACATGTGGACAGACTAGCAGAATAATAATAATAATAAAAGGAACACGTTGAAGCTTAAACAATGTATAAGACATAATAATAATAAAAGAAAAATAGCACTATTATAAGCACTTGCATAAATGGATAATAAGTGTAAGAAGAAAAACAATTTTCTGCCCTTACAATAGACATAGCACAGTAACTGGTGTGTAAACGTAGCGTGTGCATGAAAACCTGCGAAATGCCACCATTCTCGATACCAAATTCAATACCACAGCAAAAAACAACAATAGCGACATGTTGCCTTTAAGTAGGTTAGTAAATAAAATGGACTCCCAAAAACAAGGCCATAGACACACACAGACACACCTCTACTCAGAATGCAAGCAGTAGTTGCAATTTTCTGATATGGGGAAACATTTATAGCTTAGAACTGCTGTGTAGTTAACTAGACTACACAGCAGTGCTAACTGTCTCAAACAAAAATAGTATGTATTTTAGGGTAAGGATATAACAAGGAGAATGTTTTGGATACACTGTCAATGTAATGTGAATTTAAACTGACTCAATCTGGATGTCCATCTGAGGTGCTTTGCTAAGTTGAAAGTGTTTACTCCTTTATTGAAAAATTTGATGGCACCGTTTGCATACTGGTTATTATCACTCCCTTCCTTTTCATCGAGTGGAGTTAGCACTGTCGTGGCAGCTGCACTTTCATGGATTGGATCCCCGGTACCTTTGGTACATAAAAAACTTTGATTGATCGGTGGCTGCTGCTAGCTGTCTGTCCGCCGTCTGTTAGCCTCACTCAGGCTCAGCCTGTTTGAGCCTTTTGGATATTTCCAATTGGACATATCCTTTTGGAAGCCTGTGCGCCAGTTGGTGAGTGAAATTCTGGTATTTTATTTATGTGTTCACATTAATTAGCAAGTATCTGTGTCTACACAGTATCAGTGTCTGTGCTAACAATGCTGAGTGAAAGGTAGTGTGTGGTAACTCCAGTTTTTCAGAGTCAAAGAGATGTCAGCATGTATTAAAGAAGTGTTAGAGATAATACTTTGAACATAGGGCGTCTGTGTGATGTTGGAAAGTAAAGGTCTGATGTTAACATTAAACTTTAATGTTAACGGGCAATGTTAGATTTAGCTTCCTACTTAAACGGAATGACTGTTCAGTTAGATACAATCATTTATTACACTTAGAAATAGCATTCCTTCAGATTCAGCAAAAGTTACGTGGTGATAACCGCACAGCACAGTGATCAAACTTATTAGGGAAATCAAACTCTCCACTGAAAAGGATTTTAAGAGGTGGATTCATTATTCGACAGATCAGATGTTGTAGACTACCTGCCGGAATTTGCATCCATCTTTTTTATCAGCAGATATGAGTGTTACCTCAATTCTTTGTAGGTATGCAGAACCTGCACCTGTGGTGACAACAGGTAGCTGGGCTCTAACTATTGTTGGGTAGTTAGATTAGTTATGGTGATAAATTACATGTGTGAGAGCTGTCCAAGTTTGTTTGGTGGATTACAATCTGTGATGTCAAGTAGTACAGATTAATACTAAATATAAGATAAGATCTTAATAGTAAATATACATAGAGCTGACTAGAGTGGTCAGCAGCATAGATTATTATTGCACATTGCCTGTCATCATAGATTATAACTGCACAGTGTCCAGCAGCACACATGAGTAAACACTGTATTGCACATTGCCACCCTAATTACTGTTACATGCCAGAGAGGTTATCATGCAGAGGCGATCTCAGAGTTCAGTATGTTTATGGCAGTGTGTTTATTGCTATGTCAGTAACTCTGTACCCATCTTGTCCTCACAGGTGCCAGAGGAGCTGATTGCAGAACCCATTCAGATGAAGCACTGCTTAGCATTTTCTTATAACTTTTACTCCACAACACCTGAACACTACTGATTTCAAATTATGGCACTGGGTTCCTATCTGCAGGTTATATCATTATAATAAGTCTTACAACACATTATTTTAAGTCATACAAAACAACTTTTCCATTTGTAAACTTTTCATATTGATGTTTTCATGAATGCAAGTTATCATTTTAAATAGTTAAACTATCGCTTGTGTACTGGGAATAATTTTTGTTAGAAAATGGATCAGACTAAATATACTAAAAATAAAACCACTTTCTTCATTCATCATCAGTTAATGCTAATTGGAAATCCTATGATCTAAACCTAACAATATTATAGTTAACAGCTGTAAGTGAAACTATTAGGATGGTATTTATAGGTTAACATTTTGCATATGTGTAAGTAAAAGTAAAAAATGAAAAGCTGATGTTGTATACTGGTTTTATTTGGACATTTCTTTAAGAGAAAAATGTGACATTCACTGAGAAGTTACTCTATTGTGAAAATAGTTACTCTATTGTGAAAAAAAAGACTTATCTGCACATTGAATAGTTTTGAAGCTGTCATTTATTGCGACCACTGAGAAGGTTAAGATGCCACTATTTACCACAAGTGCATTCAATCAGCTCTTAGATTTTACAGTTTGCAACGTCACAATTAATGACACCACCTAATGGAATTCATAGTTATTCTGTGCAGGCCATTCTTTGTTTCAGCACTTACCCACAGGTTAGTTTGGATGTGCACACATTCTTCTGTGTTTACACTAGACTTACAACAGAGCAGCAAACAAGGCATTGTTTCAATTAGTCTTAGATCTTTGAGTTCAGCTCATGATGAATGGAGGCAAAAACAACATTTATAATTTTTTTCAGTGTAAGTCTCCACAAAAACACATTTTAAAGCTTGTGCAATAACCTTAATAATAAATAAATAGTTATTTAAAGTGTTGGTGTACAGTTTCACATTAACATACCTGTAAGGTGGTAGCAAAAGGCCACAAGCTACCATCCAAACATACAGTCCATACAGAGGATTAGCTGAAAAAGCAGCAGAGTAGCTTATAGCATTAGCTAGGGCTGGACGATTTCACCTAAAATCAAAATCACAATTAATTGAACATTTCACCTCGATTACGATTGTTGAATTATTAGCCCCTATTTGTTTTTGAATGTTGTTTTTCCCCCCTCATATTTCATTGACAATTTTTGTACTGTAAATAGGCTCAACTATTAAAGCTGGGTTTAATTATTCACAGAATTCACAAATCCATTATCTTAATGTTTATTAATACGGTAAGGTTGACATGCTCCCATATATTTGGCGCCGCTGCTGAATTATGAGCACTGCTACTAAACTTTCACTATAGAGTAGGCAGAGCGAATAGCAAGAGGAAGCTTGTTCCAGAGCGATGGTGCACTGACACAGAAGGCTCTGTCACCAAATGGCCGGAGCCTGGAATTAGGGACAGCAAGCAGGTCCTTGTCAGAGGACCGCAGGGACCGTGACTGAGTGTAGGGGTGGAGCAGATCTGTGAGGTACTGAGGTGCAAGTCCATGGAGAGATTTGTATGTCAGCAGGAGAATTTTTTAATTGATCCGGGACTAAATTGGCAGCCAGTGGAGCTTCTTCAGGATGGGAGTGATGTGAAGTCCAAGTTTTGTGTGGGTGAGCATCCTAGCCGCAGAGTTCTGGACATACTGAAGTCTGTCAGTAGCCTTGCTAGGCAGACCGAAAAGGATACCATTGCAGTAGTCAAGTCGGGAGGTGATGAAGGAGTGGATGAGGGTCTCAGCTACAGAATTGGAAAGCAACTGATGATGACGCCCAGATTGCGTACTTGAGGGGATGCAGAGATTGAGCAGCCATCCACATCCAATGTGATGTCACCAACCTTTTTGAGAAGTGACTGTGGGGCAAACACCATGAGTTCTGTTTTGTCTTTATTGAGTTTGAGGAGGTTACTGTCCATCCAGTTCTTGATATCCTTCAGGCAGTTGATAAGTGGCACTGGTGGAAGGGGAGTAGATGGCTTAGTGCTGATGTAGAGCTGGGTGTCATCCACGTAGCAGTGGAAGAGGAGTCCATGTTTCCGGATGATCATCCCAAGGGGTAGCATGTAGATATTGAATAGTAGCGGGCCAAGCACCGATCCCTGAGGCACTCCATGTGAGACTGGCGCCAATTCAGAGCGGATGCCCTTAAGGGTGATGTATTGTTGCCCGCACACTGTGTGAGCACGGTAAATCACGCTTTGCTAGCTTCCTCTCCTCATTCATCAAAGTAGGCCTACATCTACGTGGCAGCGCTGTTATAAGAACAGCGGAGTTAGATCTTTTAACTGCAGTGCCAAGTGTTTGTGTAGCGAGTGAGTGGACGAGCGAATGAGAGAGAGAGAGTGAGGTGTCAGTTTGGCAGTAAATGTAAAGTGGAGGTCACAGTGTGTCCCTTATTAAAAGTCTGTTGTTTCCACAACTGCTGGAAAGTGAAGGCGGTTCTCCCTGAGCTTCCTAGGGCTGAACGATTAATTACATTTACGATATTATCACAATGTGATAATTCAATTCAATTCAATTCAGTTTTATTTATATAGCGCCAAATCACAACAACAGTTATCAGCGCTTTTCATAAAGAGCAGGTCTAGACCATACTGAAGTTATTTACAGAAGCCCAATAATTCCCACCAAGAGCAGCACTAGGCAACACAGGCAAGGAAAAACTTCCTTTTAAGAGGCAAAAACCTCGAGCAGAACTATGGCTCAGGGTGGGCGGCCATCTGCCTCGACCAGTTGGGGGTGAGGGAGAAAGAGAGAGAGAGAGACAGCGAGAGAGAGAGAGAGAGAGAGGGCAAGAGAAAGAGAGAGAGAGAAGGACAGAGAGCAGAGGGAGGCAGCCTACACAGTATACACATAGAGGTACAGACAATAAAGGTAATGTTGCTATAGACTGAATGAAAAATGGTACAGATATTTATAGTAATGTTAATGATAATAATAACAGTAATAATAGCAATAGGACTAGTAACAGCAGTTGCAATTATAGCAGAGGGTGTCGAGCAGGAACACGGGGGCAGTTGGAGACTAACTGGCCTGACCATTTATCAGGGCCCCATAACTGGGACTCCCTGTCCCAGTGACGGTGGTGAGCTACACTGTGTTAATGACAGGCCAGTTAGCATCATTTCAGGGAGTATGTGGGGATTTCTCTGTCTCTTTTTCTCTTTTTAACATAACAAAAGAGACAATGAAATATTTCTTAATGACAGAAATTCTAACACAAATTCTTTTCTCACATAATGATCATTATGAAATGAATTTTAAAAAAAACACCTTCCTGTCTGTACTGGATGCTGGACAGCAGCTTACCTCAGCCTGCATGTAAGTTACAGACAATATTAAAATAATCCAGTTTGATACATTCATTTAGATTTAATTATGGCCTTTAAATGACATCTATAGATACAGATTATTACCATCATGAAGGGCAGTTTATTTGAGAAGCAAATAGTGAACTGCATCCTGTGTGCAGACTTACATGTACAAATCAACAGCAGTAAATATTGTGCTAGTAGATCGGCGCCTGCATCACACACACAGCCACCAGTCAGCTCAGAAAATATCTGTGAAACGGCGTTTCAAACCAAACTCACAAGTCCTACAGAGGCCCAGTCTGTCCTGAGTTACTGCCTGGTTACAGCCAGTGTGCTGCTCACTAGCATGGAAGGTTGCGGGGTAGGATTGTGGGAACTCAGGTGTTGTCTGAGAATTACTAAGCTTGTCTATTAAACAGGAGAGGTCTCACTTGGTTTATTTTCGTTGGCCGAATTTCGAACTGAAACTCAAACTGAGTATATTTTGTTTGCTTACTGCGATACAGAAAGATTGACTCCTAGGAAATTTCAACTGAGATCAGGACTCATTAATTGCTGGTTGAACTGTGGGTTTTGTATTGAGCTCTTACTGGTCTGTAGGTAGGCTGACCTGATGATATTATATCATATTATTTAAAGCCATAGCTTGACTCTTGATTTATCTTGCTCATATTATTATAATTTGATACTTCTTCTCCACCGTTGCTCGTAATAATAATAATTCATGAATCACCTAATTTCATTATAACACAGGCCTGACACACAAGAAAGAACAGTGTATGTTTAATCTAGCTAAAATTGTGTTGGTCATACTATACACTGATTTACTGCTTGTCCGTTTTGAATAATACAGGAGGTAAAGAGCTGAAAAATGAATCGCATAGCGACTAAACCCAGCAAGTATTTATCTTACTTGACTAAAGTCAAGTCAGATCCTCAAGTAATTACCTCAATAGTTGACACTGCTGGTGCTTGTTATTTTGATAATAAAAATATAAATAATATTTTCAGCGAGTTTTATTCGCAACTTTATAAATGGAAATGGAATCTTTTCTGTCTCCAGGTTGACTTAAATGCTAGAGATGAGGCCCTGTTAGCACTTAAAACATTACAGTCAGGGAAAGCGCCTGGGCCAGATGGCTTGACTGGCGATTTTTATAAAGAGTTCCACCACATGCAATTGGACTCTTTCTTGGCTATGTTAGAGCATTGTTTTACATCCGGCTCTCTGCCTCAATCTTTGAGAGAGGCAGACATCATAGTCATCCTTAAAAAGGGCAAGAACACAGATCAAGGTTCTAATTATAGGCCTATTGCTTTGTTAAACCAGGATCTTAAGTTACTTTCTAAGATACTAGCGCTCCGACTGGAAAAAGTTTTTCCTGTCATAATCAAGGAAGAACAGACAGGGTTTATTGCTTAAGTGGAGAAGCTCTAGCCACAATGTAAGAAGGCTCTTTAATATTATCAATGTATGTCAAACTCAGAATATTGAAAGTTTAATCATCTCACTGGATAAGGCCTTTGACCGTGTCGAGTGGCCTTATCTGCATCATATTTTACATAAATTTAATTTAGGAGAAACATTCATAAGGTGAATTAAATTGCTGTATAATAACCCCTTAGCCCTTAGCTTCAGTTATCACTAATGGTTGTAAGTCTAAAAGTTTCGCACTGGAAACCGCTCGACGCGTCAAGGCTGTCCTCTTAGACCCTCCCTCTACACCCTGGCGACTGAGCCACTGGCTGCGGCCGTCAGGCAAGATTTACTAATATAAGGAATTGGCACTGGTGGCACTCATAAAATTCCATAAAATTTTACTATACGCGTATGATATTTTATCAGAACCAGCCTCAACTATTCTTCGTGTCATCAAACTTATTCACCAATTTGGAACATTTTCAGGTTACAAAATAAACTTTTCGAAATCTCTTGCGATGCCTCTGGGGGCCGTCAGAGGAAGGACTAATTCTCTTGTACCTTTTCCATTCCGTTGGTCCCTGGCTGGTTTTGTGTATCTCGGTATTCATATCACCCCTATGTTTCACCAAATGTTTAAGGCTAACTATATTCCTCTTCTAGATGCCATAAAAAGAGATTTACAAAGGTGGTGCTCTCTTCCCTTATCTTTGCTTGGTAGGGTATCTGTTATTAAGATGAACGCGCTTCCTAGATTATTGTACCCTTCACAGATGATCCCCTTACTACTTTCAAACAAAGTACTGAAGCTACTTAATAGCTGGTTGACTGAATTTATATGGAATAAAAGAAAACCCAGGTTTAAATTCTCCGAGTTATAGTTACCTATGGGGGGTGGATGTACGTAACTTTAGACGACTAGCATCACATTTGAGGTTTGTAGCCGAATGGGTGAAGGAGGATCCCACCTCTGTCTGGTTATGTCTAGAAAAGTTACATACTCACTGTTCATTGCTCGGTCTTTTGTCCTGTAAGAATATAAAATCTGTAAGGACTTTGTGCAATAACAATCCTATAGTTGTTAATACTGTTAAAGCTTGGTTTGCAGTGCGTAAGTTAGAGGGAAGATCTTTACTGACTCCTTTGCTTTCCCCAATAAAAGGAAACCCTGACTTTGAGCCAGACAGATATAGGTTATGATATTTGGACACGCCAAGGAATTAAAAAGATGTGTGATTTGTTTGTGGGATCCTCTTTATCCTCATTTGAACAAATTCAGGCTAAATATAGCCTCCCTGGTTCTCATTCTCTAGATATCTCCAAGTTCGAGATTTTATATTTAAAAAAACTACATTTGCTTCTGAAGCCTCTTTATCTCCAATAGAGAAATTACTGCTCAAATGTCCAGTTAAGAAGGTGATTACTTGTTTTTATAATGTGTTTAATCAGACATCTGTCATACTGGCAGCTTCAGACACAGCACTAACATAGCAAACGGAATTGGGTGTAGCTATTGATAAGGAGAAGTGGCATGTCATTTGTAAACAAACTCTGTCTGTAATCACGCCAGATTGTTACAGTTTAAAATTATTCACAGACTGCAAATGTCTCCTAGCAAAAGACATAAAATGAACCCTCAAAACTCTCGTGATTGTCTTAAATGCAAATCAGCGATGGGTACATATACTCATTGTGTTTGGTACTGTAAAATTCAGTCACACTGGCAAGATGTTCTGAAAGATATGAGCGCTATATTTGGAATTGCTTTGGCCTATGCTCTTGGGATATGAGACAGTAAAATCAGTCCTGGTTCAGGCAGACTATATGATATCCTCAACTATGCTGCACATAAGAACATTTTCCTGTCATGGATCAGCAACAAACCTCCTTCTAAAACATTTTGGCATAAACTCATCATGGAGCTTTTTCCTCTGGAATACTTAACTTGCCTTCTTCATTCTACAAAAGGACGTTTCTTAAATATTTGGACTCCTTATCTTCACTTCACTAACTCTACCGTTGCATCTATATTCAATAGCATCGCTATAGATTAAGCATTTTTATTTGTGTCATGTCATGTCAAACATGTCATGTTTCAAGGGGAAAGTACATGAATACACAAACGATATTAACAGAATTAAATAACCATAATAACCAACATGGGGAAATAATGTAGGCTAGAGACTCTGAATTTCAGGTTTTGATTACTTTTCAATTAATTGTCCAGACCTTGCATTAGCTCAGCCTGAGCTAACTCCGTCACGTTGAGCTAGGTGGGAGTGGTTTCAGCAACCCGTCACCTCAGCTCCGCCCAGAACTCGCCTCTTCTTCCATTTATGGTTATCCTGGAGTGACACTTGACACGCTGCCAAGATATCACCGGCCAGCCCCGTCAACTTTGAGCTTCAAAACGGCTCTTCATAACCCTGTGGGTGACATCACAGACACTATGTCCGATATTTATACAGTCTATGATTCTAACCTGTCTGCCTCCGGGGAAGGTGTGGCACTGTTGCGACACCCCACTCTCACTAACAACTACATTCTGAGACAGGTACGCACACACGCATTCACCTTTTTATTTTCACGCCTTTTTATTCTACCTGTAGGTACTGTCAAAGTGATCCGCTCAGCAGAATGCTCTATTCGACAAACCATACGTTTGATCAGCAGCTCATCAATGCAGTATTTCTCTTGTCCGCCTGGGGAACTACTTTGACTGCATATCTGAAAGCTGGTTTCAAACACTTGATGCACTACATAGTATGGAATATTGTATTATTATATTATATTATATTATATTAGTCGAATCTGCAGAAGTGGAGTAATGTGTCTTGGGGTGTACAGATGGACTGGATGTTCTCCTAATTGGAATCAGGGCCATTTTGGGCTGGCCCCTTCCTAAACAAATAAACAAACCTTTAAAAGATAAATTGTGTATAAAAGGAAAACTTTCTAAACATAAATATGTGTTGATGTATCCAACCCTTGCTGTCCCACTCCATCATCCTGGGCGGTGCCCCGATGTTGCTTTACTGCCAGGGCCTGGGGCTGGGAAGCTGCTTGCTCAAATACTAGACTACTGACATTGTCACTTGCAGTGGTGACAGCAGTTTATTCATTTTTAGGGCCCGAGCACGAAACGTGCGAGGACCCTATTGAAACTGTTAGGATTATTAGGGCCCGAGCACTAACGGTGCGAGGACCCTATTGAAATTGTAAGGATTATTTTTTTTTTTTTTCTTTTTTCTTTTTTCTGCAAAGTAAGCTCACTTTTCGCGGCCTCAACATGCTCGAAAACTCACCAAATTTGGCACGCATGTCAGGACTGGTGAAAAATTTCGTATTTTGCGGGTTTCGTGGATGGGCGGGGCAATATGGCTCGCTAGCGCCACCTAGAAAATTAGAAAAATTAGCCCCTCGCCCACGCTCGACCTACATGGACGAAATTTGGTGGGGACGTGTATCATATCAAGACGCACAAAAGCCTCAAGAACCCATACCCTAAACTCGACAGGAAGTCCGCCATTTTGAATTGTGCGGCCATTTTCGGACGATTTACACACTCCATACTTTAACGAACTCCTCCTAGGCAGTTAGTCGGATCGACTTCAAATTTCTGCTGTGCCTTCTAAAGGCATTGACGATGTAAAGTTGTGCTATCTCGCGCGTTTTGCTCGATGAGGCGTGTCCGTGTGCGTCGACGATTCGCCATGAAACAGGAAGTTGTAGTAACTTCGCTATACATGCTCAGATCCGCACGAAATTTGACACATGTGACAAGAGCCCCGCCCTAAACACGTCTACATGCCGACATTCACCCCCAGTCATAGCGCCACCTGCTGGCAACAGGAAGTGTCCTTCAACGAAGCAGCCCCCGTCGCACGTTTGACCTACATGCACGACATTTTTTGGGGACATGACTATATATAGGGGATCGAGCTGAATCTCCTGGTATAGGCCACGCCCATTTCTGCCTTCAATTTTTTGCGCAAAATCCACGAAAACTGACTAGCCACTCAGAATTAACTCCTCTGAAACCGCAAGTCCGATCGACACCAAATTTGGCATGGACCATCTCTGGACACACGTCATACTGGCTTGTGCTCCCCAGATCGATACGCAAAAAAACTGTTCCCGCTATAAGCTAACGATTACTCACGCAAAACGCTAGCAACACTAATTGATGTCATATCTTCGCTTTGGAATGGACAATCGACACCAAACTCGGAGGACTTATGTGGGACGCCCTCCTGAGGACCTGTGCAAAATGTGGTGCAACTGGCCTCTAGCTGGCGCTGTTTAACGCGAATAATTAGTTCTGGCATAACCGCAAGTCGCATTGACGTGACCTTTATGCCAAATTGTTCAGCATGGTCCCCTGACCTCAGGTACCAAAGTGCATCCTAATGTGCCCATAGGTGGCGCTGTTATTGGGGATTAAACACAAAAAAGAATCCCATTGAGTTACATTCATTTTATATCTCCAGAACCACAGGTCGGATTGAAACCAAATTTTGGTCAAATCTTTCCCATGGGCCCCTGATGACACCTGCAACATTTCTTGCAATTCGGCCTCAAGGTGGCGCTGCAATCAAAGCTGAAATTCGTGGGAAAGCCCATTGAAATGAATGGGATTCTCAATCATGGCACATTTTCAATGTGTTTGGAAGGACCAATCAACACCAAACCTGGGGACCTTATGCAGCATGACTTCCCAAAGTCTGTGTGAAATTTGGTGTCAATCGGCCAAAAGGTGACTCTATTAATTGTATTTGAAAAACACTCCCGTTCACTTACATTCATTTTGTATCTCCAGTACTACTGGTTCAACTGAGACCAAATTTGGATCAATTGTTCCCCATGGGACCCTGATGACATGCTCACATCTGAACAAAACTTTACGTGCATGATAACTGTCCCGCCCGAACACATCTACACGCCAAAATTCATTTATATTCATAGCGCTGAGTGCAGCGGGAACACAGGAAGTGACCTATAACACCTTCATGCAGCGTCTGAAGCGCATAGCAAATTCACAGCCGCTACAGGCGAGGGGTCCACAATAGGCAGCGCGGACGGCTCACACCCGGCCGCTACGGGTGCGAGGGCCGCTCATCGCTGCTTGCAGCTTTAATATTTCTTTTTTTCTTTTTTTCTGCAAAGTAAGCTCAATTTTCGCGGCGCAACATGCTCGAAAACTCACCAAATTTGGCACGCATGTCAGGACTGGTGAAAAATTTCGTATTTTGTGGGTTTCGCGGATGGGCGGGGCAAAATGGCTCGCTAGCGCCACCTAGAAAATTAGAAAAATTAGCCCCTCGTCCCGTTCGACCTACATGCACGAAATTTGGTGGGGACGTGTATCATATCAAGACGCACAAAAAAGCCTCAAGAACCCAGACCCTAAACTCGACAGGAAGTCCGCCATTTTGAATTTGGTGGCCATTTTGGGACGATTTGCACACTCCGTACTTTAACGAACTCCTCCTAGGGATTTAGTTGGATCGACTTCAAATTTCTGCTGTGCCTTCTCAAGGCATTGACGATGTAAAGTTGTTGCTATCTGCGCGTTTTTCGATCAATGGACGTGTCCGTGCCGTCGACAATTACGCCATGAAACAGGAAGTTGTGGTAACTTCGCTATAAATGCTCAGATCTGCACCAAATTTTGTACATTTGACAAGAGTCCCGCCCTGAACAAATGTACATGCCAACATTCAACCATAGTCATAGCGCCACCTGCTGGCAACAGGAAGTGACCTTTAACGAAGCAGCCCCGCCACACGTTTGACCTACATGTATGAAAATTCTGTGGTACATCTACCATGTCCAGGCAGCACAAAAAGCCTCTTGGAGCGATGCCCTAAACTCAACAGGAAGTCGGCCATTTTGAATTTTAGGGCAAAGTTTTGGTGATTTACACACTCCGTACTTTAACGAACTCCTCCTAGAGATTTAGTCGGATCGACTTAGAATTTCTGCTGTGCCTTCTGAAGGCATTGACGATGTAAAGTTGTGCTATCTGCGTGTTTTCGTCATTGAAGCGTGTCCGATGGCGTCGATGATTACGCCATGAAACAGGAAGTTGTTGCAACTTGGCTGTATATGCTCAGATCTGCACGAAATTTTGCATGTTATTCAAGAGCCCAGCCCTGAACACGTGTACATGCCGACATTCACCCACAGTCATAGCGCCACCTGCTGGCAACAGGAAGTGACCTTTAGCGAAGCAGCCCCGCCGCACGTTTACCTATATGTACTGAAATTTCTGTGGCACATGGATCATGTCCAGGCGCACAAAAAAGCCTCTTGGAGCGATGCCCTAAACCCGACAGGAAGTCAGCCATTTTGAATTGTGCGGCCATTTTTGGATGATTTACACACTCTGTACTTTAACTAACTCCTCCTAGGGATTTAGTCCGGCAGACTTCAATTTTCTGCTGTGCCTTCTAAAGGCATTGATGATGTAAAGTTGTGCTATTTCGGCGTTTTAGTCAATGGACGTGTCCGTGGCGTTGCGTCAAAGATCAAGTCGTCGCCATGACACAGGAAGTGGTTGTAACTTCACTGTAGATGCTCAGATCTGTACGAAATTTTACACATTTAATAACAGTCCAGCCCTTAACACATGTACATGCTGACATTCACCCCCAGTCATAGCGCCACCTGCTGGCAACAGGAAGTCAGGTACAAAACCTTCATCGCGACCTCCGAGCGCGATAGAAAATTCACAGCACGCGCAGGCAGGGCTCCACAATATGCAACGCGACCAGCTCACACCCGACGCTACAGATCGCGAGGGCCATCATCGCTGCTTGCAGCTTTAATTTTTTCTTTCTTTTTTTCTGCAAAGTAAGCTCAATTTTCGCGGCCGCAACGTACCGAAAACTCACCAAATTTGGCACACGTGTCAGGACTGGTGAAAAATTTCGTATTTTGTGGGTTTCGCGGATGGGCGTGGCAAAACGGCTCGCTAGCGCCACCTGCAAAATTGGAAAAAATTAGCCCCTCGTCCACGTTCAACCTACAGGCACAAAATTTGGTGGGGACGTGTATCCCATCAAGACGCACAAAAAAGCCTCAAGAACCCATACCCTAAACTCCACAGGAAGTCCGCCATTTTGAATTCTGCGGCCATTTTGGGACGATTCACTCACTCCGTATTTTAACGAACTCCTCCTAGGGATTCAGTCGGATCGACTTCAAATTTCTGCTGTGCCTTCTAAAGGCATTGACGAGCTAAAGTTGTGCTATCTGCAGCGTTTTCGATCAATGGACGTGTCCGTGGCGTCGACGATTAAGCCATGAAACAGGAAGTTGTAGTAACTTGGCTGT
The DNA here is from genome assembly GCA_024633595.2 of Lepomis macrochirus. Classification (NCBI taxonomy): domain Eukaryota; kingdom Metazoa; phylum Chordata; class Actinopteri; order Centrarchiformes; family Centrarchidae; genus Lepomis; species Lepomis macrochirus. Next base: position 34,702,410 of record JALXJV020000013.1, on the reverse strand, counting down.
ACATGCTCAGATCTGCCGCGAAATTTTGCACGCTTCACAACAGTCCCACCCTGAATACATGTACATGTCGACATTCACCCACAGTCATAGCGCCACCTGCTGGCAACGGGAAGTGACCTTTAACGAAGCAGCCCCACTACGTTCGACCTACATGCACGAAACTTCGGTGGGGACGTGTATCATATCAAGACGCACAAAAACCCTCAAGAACCCATACCCTAAATTCGATCGGAAGTCCGCCATTTTGAATTTTGCAGCCATTTTGGGACGATTCACACCTCCGTGCTTTAACGAACTCCTCCTAGGGATTTAGTCGGATCGACTTCAAATTTCTGCTGTGCCTTCTAAAGGCATTGAAGATGAAAAGTTGTGCTATCTGCGCGTTTTCCTTAATAGAGCGTGTCCGTGGCGTCGATGATTCAGCCATGAAACAGGAAGTTGTAGTAACTTGGCTGTACATGCTCAGATCTGCACGAAATTTGGCACTTTTGACAAGAGTCCCGCCCTGAACACATGTACATGCCAACATTCACCTGCAGTCATAGCGCCACCTGCAGGTAACAGGAAGTGACCTTTAGCGGAGCAGCCCGGCCGCACGTTTGATCTACATGCAGGAAATTTTCTGGGTCATGTATCATGTCCAGATGCACAAAAAGCCTCTTGGGCGATGCCCTAAACCCAACAGGAAGTCGGCCATTTTGAATTTTACGTCAATTTTCCGATGATTTACACACTCCGTACTTTGACGAACTCCTCCTAGGGATTTAATCGGATCGACTTCAAATTTCTGCTGTGCCTTCTAAAGCCATTGACGATGAAAAGTTGTGCTATCTGCGGCGTTTTAGATCAATGGAGTGTCCGATGGCGTCGATGATTACGCCATGAAACAGGAAGTTGTTGTAACTTCATTGTACATGCTCAGATCTGCACAAAATTTCTACACGCTTGACAAGAGTCCCGCCCTCAACAAATGTACATGCCAACATTCACCCACAGTCATAGCGCCACCTGCTGGCAACAGGAAGTGACCTTAGACGAAGCAGCCCCGCCACACGTTTGACCTACATGTACGAAATTTCCGTGGCACATATATCATGTCTACGCGCAACAAAAGCCTCTTGGAGCGATGCCCTAAACTCAACAGGAAGTCAGCCATTTTGAATTTTAGCGTAAAGTTTTGATGATTTACACACTCCAGTATTTTAATTAACTCCTCCTACACATACAGTCAGATCGATTTCAAATTTCTACTGTGCCTTCTAAAGGCATTGACGATGAAAAGTTAGTGCTCTCTGCGAGTTTTCGTCAATGGGCGTGTCCGTGGCGTGGCGTCAAACATCAAGTCTTAGCCATGACACAGGAAGTGGTTGTAACTTCACTGTAGATCTTCAGATCTGCATGAAATTTACATGTTTAATAAGAGTCCGCCCTGAACACATGTACATGCCGACATTCACCCCAGTCATTGCGCCACCTGCTGGCAACAGGAAGTGAGTTACAAAACCTTCATGCAGCGTGCAAATGCGTAGCAAATGCACAGATGCACCGGCCGAGCTCCAGCATATGCAACGCGGCCGCATCTCGCCCCGACGTGCCACAGGTGCGAGGGCCCGCCCATCGCTGCTTGCAGCTTTAATTTTCTTTTTACTATCCCCCTTCCCTGACAATATGGGACCAGTATGGGACGCATGTACACACACACACACACACACACACACACACACACACACACACACACACACACACACACACACACAATTACAAGATACAAGATTAAGTAATTTTGTTGCTGCTGTTGTCATTGTTGTCATGTACTTGGACCCTCCATGTCCATGTCCCAGTGGAAGTTGTTGGAAGTTGTGCCTTTTCAGAAGTTAAATCTTTTAGCATAGAGCTAGTTAGATTCGTCCCCAGTAGTTGAATTTAATTCCAATAGCCAACCAGTTTGATGTTTATAGCAAACCGAAGTTCATGAAAATCAATGAAAAATTTCTCAATACACATTGTATTTTTACCGGATCTTCACCTTTCCAAAATGGTGAACAGCTGCGACCAGTCTGGAGCACCCAGCTGTCACTCAAAAAATCTCTAGCCAATGGGGACACGCCCCTGAAAAAACACACCAAAGGACAAAGTGTCCTTACTGTGAGAAAGAAGCAGTGGGAACTGTAAGCAAAAAGACATTCTGAAAAGGTTAGCAAGTTCTAAATTTTACTTTCAAGATGACTCTTTTCTTCATTTTGTTTGATTATTGTGATCAATCAAATTTTGTCAATTTCACAAAACACACAGGTGGAACAGATTACGACACAGTTTACAGTGTTTATTAAGAAAACTCAAACTTGAACAGGCTTACATGATGTAGAGGCAGGCTACAGTCCAAAACAAAGCAATCAAATTCAAACTGGTGCAGCCAATAATCCAAAGTACAGAGTCCAAAATAAATTCAAAAACACAGGAACAGAAAACAGGCAAAATCCAAAATGAATCTGAATCATACAGGTAGAAACACTTTTTAACAATTGTTTTTTAAAGAGGGCACTTCTTTAAATCCTCAGTTATTCCAATTAAGCTTGCATTGTGGAAACATTATGACCTTGTTGGGACAACTGATGAAAACCCCACTTGCTACACAGAGATTACTAAACATGGATAAGACATACTGGAGCTAATGGCTATGTTCATTAGTCAAATATTAGGAAAAGGCACAGCTGATATGGCCTAAAAGTAAGACTGGTAATTTATTATTAGAAGATGCTTTAGTGTCACATGCTAGTAACAATTTGTGTTCTACTGCTAAAGCAAAATATTGCACTATTTGAATTTATTTAGGAACAGTGTAGTTTGTCCACCAGACAGCACTGACAAGTTTATTTTTAAAAAGTCAGACTTCTCACATATGTATTTTGGTGATGGGATACAGATATCTATGTGATCCATATCAAAAGTTTACAGTTTGGGTATTATATAAAAAACTAATTTCCTTGTCTAGAGCTCAACGATTTGAGGGAAATAACTACTTGGGTTTATTTTTATTTTTTTACGAAGATTGCAAACAGCCTCTTATTTGAGACTTTCTTCAACCTGAACTTTAAAGAACATATATACTTAATTAAAAAGGCAAAAGACGGACCAGAAATGTCATTTTGACGTGCTTTATGTGCCGACACATCAATCCAGGACACTGCTGGGTTGGAACAAGCAGGTTGGTGGCCAGCGTGTTGAACAACTTCACCGGGCACAGTGGGACAAAACAGAAGCTGTGACAATGGCTTAGGTTAAATTCCTGCATGGAAATGCAAAGGAAGGGAATGAACAAACTGAAAATAAACTAAAACCTCAACTCGCTGAAAAATACTTACTTAACTTGTTGTGTAGTGAAAGCTTCATCTTAATGACCAAAACGGGTGTCATTCAAACTGAACGTTTATTCTACAACATGCTGCATTTTACAGACAAGGGAGAAAAAAACTGCTGCATAGGACATGTAGACACACACATTTTGAATAATGAATAATTACAATTACCAGACCTTTTATGATGGGTCACATTTATTGTAAGCACCATAACCTTTAACACTGTAAATAATCTTTTGCATTGTTTTATGTACAGCTTAAACTGAAGATTAATCAGTATCTTATCCACAACAAAACTGTCTAAATCTCTCTTAGCAGTCATAATGTGCTCATGGCATCATATTTTGATACTTCTGGTGTAGAAATACAATTCATAGTAATGGCAACAGCACAGAAGGTTCACCAAAATCACAAGCAATTTTTCTCTGATTATTCAAACCAGGAATTACTTGTCAAGATCTACATTATCTGAGGGTTTGCTAAGGTCAGCAAATAACCAAAATCATTAGATCATGACATAGATTTACTACCATACACAAATAACTAACAACTAAAGCAGTTGACAAGATTTTGTTCATCAGGAAAAAATGCAAGCAAATTGGTTTCCTGAGTTATGCTGTAAAGTCCTGCATTTACATGAAATTTAACCAGACAGGACCGCAGAGTTTGTACTTATCAGGAATCACTGAACATTCTGTGAAACATACAATGCATGTAAAATTACAGTACCTCTGAGGCAGACATAATTTTGGTGTCAGAATAAATTTAAAACTGTCCCTTTGTCACCCTTCTAATCTCAGGACATTACTCTCAGACCGTCTGAACATGCAAAGCTGTGTCCTCCCCACTGATCAGGCCCCAGCTGGCCCTATGAACTGTATTCACTTCACTCTGGATTCACAGTTTCTTCTGGTGAAACCCTTGGTTGTTTGCAACTATGCTCTGCTGGCAGCAACAAGCACAAACCACATATAGATGCTGTCTTATAGAGGAAATTCACTGATGAGGATAATAAGTGAGCTTTCTGCTGGAAACCAGGCTTCTGGTCTTTTGGCATGTGCTGAGAACATATCAGAAGTCTCCATCTAGTGGTAAAGTCCTGAAACAGGAAGGTTGTGTACTCATCTGTACATATTGTTACATCCTTTGTCCTGTCACATTGTTTGGGTGATATAAGATATATTGTTAGTGTTTGCTTTTTGCTTTATTGCATTTTAAATGTGCTAACTTCATTCCAGGGCACTTAAATTCTCTAAATGAATTGATTATATTTTATATTAATATATTTTATTTGACATCAACTCTTTGCATAGCAAAACCAATGTTCAGCATACTGTTTTAAGGCACTGGCAGACACGAGATGCTCTAGCTGGCTCTCTGGTGTTGTGCTGAGGTCGTTGTGCGGGAGGTGCAGTCACACGCAATTAAAACAAAGAAAAAGAAAACAGGACAGTAAAAGTTACAGTGCAGTGTAAGTTATCAATCTACTAGTTAAAGATAGTGGTAAAAAGAAAAGTCTTCAGTCTTAATTTAAAAGAACTGACTGTTTCAGCAGACCTGCCATTAGCTGGGAGTTTATTCCAGATATACGGAACATAATAACTGAACTGCTTCTCCTTGTTTAGTTTTGACTCTGGGGACAGAAAGCAGACCTGATCCCAGACGACCTGAGAGGTCTGGATTATGGTTCATAACGAAGTAGAAGATCAGAAATGTATTTTGGCCCTAAACCATTTAGTGCTTTATAAACTAACAGCAGGGTTTTGAAATCAATTCTTTGACAGACAGGAAGCCAATGTAAAGACCTCAGAAATTAAGTGATGTGATCCACCTTTTTGGTCTTAGTGAGGACTCGAGCAGCAGAATTGACAAATCCATCAGACAGCTTCAGCTGTCTTAGGGAGCCCTGTAAGGACACTGTTACAGTACTGAAGATTAATGCATGGATAGGTTTTTCCAGGTCTTGCCGAGACATAAGTCCTTTAACCCTTGATATATTCTTCAGGTGATAGTAGGCCGACCTTGTAATTGTCTCAATATGGCTCCTCAAATTCAGGTCTGAGTCCATGACTACACGAAATTTCTGGCTTGATTTGTAGTTCTTAACATTGCAGATTGAAGTCAAGCACTGACTTTCAATCGTTCCTCCCTGGTTTCAAAAACATTAACTTCAGTTTTATCTTTGTTTAATTGAAGAAAATTCTGGCACATCCAGCCGTTGACCTGTTCAGTACAGTTACTCAGCACTTGTATGGGATCATAGTCCCCTTGTGAAATGGTTATGTAAATCTGTGTGTCATCTGCATAATTATGGTAACATATTTTATTGTTTTTCATAATCTGAGCCAGTGGAAGCATGTAAATGTTAAACGAAAGAGGCCCCAGGATGGAGTCTTGGGGAACTCCACATGTCATTTTTGTTAGTTCAGATGTGTAATTACATATAGACACAAAGTAGTCCCTGTCGTTTAAGTGGGATTCAAACCAGTTTAGTACTGTGCCAGAAAGAGCTTTCCAGGACACACAGTTTAACTAACTGCTTTTCAGCCAATCATTCAACTGGTTTACCTGAGACTCTCCAATTCAGTTCAATTCAATTCAGTTTTATTTATATAGCGCCAAATCACAACAACAGTTATCTCACAGCGCTTTTCATAAAGAGAAGGTCTAGACCATACTCTGAAGCACTGCTTTAACTGTCAAACATACTTTTAACACAAGTAAGTAAACAACACCGTTATACAGATTCACACTGTAGATGGTTACAGACACTTCTGTCCATTAGCCAGTACATGACGGTGTAGCCACACTAGGTGAATTCTGTGAATTAATACCTTGCTCCTTTCATGTCATACAGAATAAAAATTGTGTTAATGATCAAGACAGCCTGTGTTGAGAAAGGTTAGCTGGATTACTTAGATAGCTGATAATTCTTAATTCAAACCTGGCTCAAACAATATATAGCAGTTAATCTCCTTTAGAGTGTCTTTTCATAATTTTATGATGGGCATCTTGCAAACCCTATTTTAAGACTTCATCAGGGATGAGAACAAAGTGTTTGTGTGTGTGTGTGTGTGTGTGTGTGTATGTGGAGTCTCGTTGCTAAAGCAATCAAAGAGAAGGTATCTGGTTCTTCTTTATTGTCTTGAATAAGATGAGAAGTACTTGTCGTGTCTGCAAAGTCTGCACATCAACATCTTTACTATCAGGGAAAAGAGTCTGGCAGGTCTGAAGAGTGTTAGAAAAGGCCTATTCCCAACACTGCAGTGTGCCTGTAAATATGAGACATGCTGTGATCGCTAAACATATAGATTTATTTTGAAGTCTGTGTGACTGTCAGAATTACATTACATTTACTCATTTGGCAGATGCTTTTATCCAAAGCGACTTACATTTGAGGAAAAACATACAAGCATCAACAAAGCATCAATACAGCAAGAGATCTACAAGTGACAATACATACTAGTAAGAGTAGCAATAAAGAGCTAAAAGCATGTATGGCATCAATGAGGTAAATACGTAAGAGTAAGTAAGAGTAAATTAAATAATGCAGTCAATACAAGAGAACTGTAAGGAGATAAAAGAAGAAGAGCACAGAAAGTGCATGCTAGAGGTGTAGGGGTTAGAGGATCCAGCATCAGTGTTGAATAGCAGAGCTGCTTGTCTTGCAGCTGATTAACAGCCAGCAGATTGAGAAAGCTAGGAGCTGGAGGGATGGCTGTGTATTTTTCTTTTCCACCTGACACTGTGTCTGTCTTCTAGGTTGTGCTATCATCCGCCCTCCCAGAGATGGAGGCATAAGGTACAGAGGTCTCACACAAGAGCAGGTGAGGAACTGAAGCTGCCACACTGTAATTACATACTACAGGGTCTCAAGTCTCATGGCATTCACTTCAAATTCAGTACCAGTTAATATAAGGGCCCATATTAATCATCTTTATATTAAAGATTCTACAAAGTCCTCCGACTTTGAACAAATAAAAAAATGCTTTGTATGAAGGTTCCTCTTCTGTTTTGGGTTGTTTTTCTTTTTATACTGTCCCTGGGCCCATTTGTCAGAATTTTGGCATGGAACAGCGACTTCCCCTGTATCTACAATGGCATGTCATGTCATACTCACTGCATTGCTGCTCATCATTATTAACTACTGTCAGTGAAATTTAATACTTCCTATGTTTCATATTAAAGCCTACCAGTGCAGAGAGGTTTTAACCCTTGAAGCCTTTTGAATACTTTAAATGTGAAACATCTGTATAAAAGTGTTAATTTTAATTGACTGTAGCTTCAGATTAGATTATTATAAAAAGGCAAAGGGAAATGTAGGACTGGGTAAGATGTCTCAAATACACCTCTCACATTTTTGTAAGTATTTGTAAATATTTTTGTATATCTTTTTATGTGACAACACTGCCTGTGATGGAGTGGCGACCTGTCCATGGTGTACCCCGCGACCCTGTACACAGGATAAGCGGTTGACGATGGATAGGTGGATGGTGACAACACTGAAGAAATGACACTTTGCTACAATGTAAAGTAGTGAGTGTACAGCTTGTGTAACAGTGTAAATTTGCTGTCCCCTCAAAATAACACACCACACAGCTATTAATGTCTAAACCGGCTGGCAACAAAAGTGAGTACACCCCTAAGTGAAAATGTCCACATTGGGCCCAAAGTGTGAATATTTTGTGTAGCTACCAATATTTTCCAGCACTGCCTTAACCCTGTTGGGCATGGAGTTCACCAGAGCTTCACAGGTTGCCACTGAAGTCCCTTTCCACTCCTCCATGATGACATCACAAAGTTGGAGGATGTGAGGCCCAATCCACACTACTCCATTTACAAACGGAGAATTAAAACGAATACGATCTCCGTCCACAGCAGCGTTTTAGCTGCGTATCAGAGTTGATCTCTGTCTACATGAAAACAACTAAAAATTTCCGGTATCAACATGAAGCAGATTCATAGTTACAGCAGATTTGGCTAAAGAATAAAGAAATACAGATGAAGAATCAGACCAGATTTTTTTTTGCATGCACCAATAATGAGCTGGGGCTGTTACTTAATGTAACACAGGAGTGTGGCAGTAGAAAACACACTGGGAGTTGTTGCAAAGTAAACGCCGACATGCACAGTAAGTATAGGCAGATAAGTGTTATTTGCACTGTACATATTATTTTAATAAAAATAACATGTCAAAAACTCTCAGTAGCATCGTGTTTCTGCTTTGCATGACTTATAAGACCCAATCTAAGAACCGAGTGTAAGCGTCTGCACCATCATTTTTTAAAGTCCTCCGTTTTTGCCCGTCTTCACTAAAACGCCCTCCGGAGTTTTGAAATGCAAAACGGGGGCAGCGTTTCCAAACTTCTCTGTTTTAGGTCTTCGTTTTTGCCGTTGTATTCTGGATGGGAGGTGCAAATGGTTCCAGTAATCCATCTCCTTAGTCTGTTTGTCTTCAGCAAACTGTTTGCGGGCTTTCTTGTGGATCATCTTTAGAAGGGTTGGTCAGATAAACAATGCCATTGTTCATTTCAACACATCTTCATTTACACCTGAAACCTTTTAAAACTAATGACTCACATGAAACTGGGAAGGGAAAATGTCTAATTGAGCCTAATTTGGACATTTTCTCTTAGGGGTGTACCAAGCGGGAAGCTTCCGGTCTACAATATGAAACCGATGCGGAAGACCCTGAAACCTGTATTCTATTGAAAATCCAGCAGGGGGCGAAAAGTTGGAAAAAGAAGTCCGGCTCCATTAGAAATAATGGGAAAATGACCCTACATCTCAGCTGAATAATTACCCCAGTTAACACTTTCCTGATGAGTTTATGGTCTCAGTCGCTAGTTTGAAGTCTTCTTCAACACAGCATGATGATCATTTAGTAAATTATGGTCCCATTTATTTTAAAATAGACCATAAAGCAGAGAATATTTCAGGGCGGGATTTTCTATGATTGACAAGTCGTTACCATGGCGACCTGTCAATCAGGCTAGAGCCGACTCGTACCCTCGGCACTGTGTAAATTTAACCAGCACCACTGAAAAAGCTTATTAGGAGTCGACTGTTCACTTTCTCTGGTGAGAACATTTACTTTTAAGACTGTTGTTCTCTAGACAAACTTATCAGCCCGGTTAAAATGACAGTTAACGTGAGTTACAGTTGCACCTAGCTGAGCAAGCTAGCTAGCTCTGCACACAGCCGTTAGCTCTGCCATATTGTCACTACCGGGCACTTCCTGGTTACAAAAACTCGACATGGCGGCGCCCTATTGGCCAAACTCGAGGCTTCAAAACGGCAGTCTACAAACCAACGGGTGACGTCACGATGACTACGTCCATTTCTTATTTACAGTCTATGGGGTTTACTCATTTTTTTTTTTTTGGACAATGCCCACAAATGCAGAAAAAATGGGCGCATGCTCACACAGCGACCGACAGCAGTAGCAGTAGTGTGGCATTTGTTTGTTTGTTTATTTGTTTTTGTGTTTTGGTTATTAGCCTTTATATTTTACAGTTTCTAGTGATGTTAAGCAGACCAGCAGCTTAACTGTAGCCCTTTTGTCACATTCGGTGGACTGGTCTCCACAAGCCACAGAAATCATGTTACTACTTACTACTGGCATGGAGTGGCTGGTTACTGTTGGCGTCCTACCTGGTTCAAGGCTGGGACGGCGACCATCTAACAAGTAAGATCCAGTTCAACAACCCTACGAACATCAAGTCACCTTCTGACTTGGTTTTCCCTAACCTGGAGTTGCTTGATCAAGGATCAGGGAAGAGAGGACACCTCTCCGCAAAGTCAGGAAGCGGGGCTGGAGAGGAGGAATCCGGGTTTGAGTGAGACGGCAACCCCTGGCTCGCATCGCCCTGGCCAATGCCCGGACCCTCCGCAACCGTTATCAGCACAAATTTAGGGAAGCTTGCATCCTGGCCCTGACGAGATCATAGTTTGGGGAGAAGGACCTGGACAGCAAGATGGCAATAGACGGGTTTGGTGTGCTGCTGCGTATAGACCAAGAGGCTGCAATCACCGGCAAGTCGCGAGGTGGGGGTGTGTGTTTGTACATCAATGAACGCTGGTGCAAATATTTTATTGTGAGAGCATCAGTATGCACATTGAACTGCTCTCTGTATCTATGCGTCCACCCTATTTGCCATGGGAATTCCCACAGATTTTTGTAACTGTGGTGTATATTCATTCAAAGGCGATTGAGAGCTCCCACGCAGAATTGATCCTACAGACTGTACAGAAGTTACAGTCACTGTCTCCTGATGCCCCCAATGTAATCCTGGGAGATTTGAATCACTGCTCACTGAACAAAACTTTAAAAGGCTTTTATAAATATATATCTTGCCCAAAAGGGTGAAGCTCTGGTCTGAGGATGCTGTACAAGAACTGCAAGGCTGCCTGGACTGTACAGTGTGGGAGGAGTTCATTACATCATACCTGGATGAGCTCACAGATGTTGTCAGTTGCTATATCTCATACTGTGAAGATAATGTAATTCAAGACAGAGAGGTAAAGATTTACCCCAACAGTAAACCCTGGCTGAGCAAACATCTTAAAATCCTGTTAAATAAGAAAAAACATGCTTTTAAACAGAGCAGTGTCACTGAACTAAACTCTATACAAAAAGAGATCAAATGGGAAAAAGGTGCAAAAGGGGTTATAAAGATAAAGTAGAAAGACAACTAAGTAATTATAATTTGGGCTCAGCATGGGACAGTGTCAAGAATATCGTTGGACTTTATGACAAATCAAGTAAAAAGACATTTTTACGGCAGACTCTGCACTGGCACAGAGTTTAACAAGTTTTATTCTAGGTTTGATGTCCACAATTATAGTAAAGAAACAGGTGTATTAAGGGACAGTCTAATTAACTCTGGTCTTCTTACTCCTTTTTTTCTAAACGCAATGTTGTGAACACTTTCAAACATAGCAGGTCTTGCACAAGCCCTGGCCCCAACAACATTAGCAGCACGCTGACCCATTGTGTGGATCAATTAGGCTTCATTTTTTATTATATTTTTAACCTGTCTTTGTGTCAGCACAGAGTCCAATTATTTCCATCGCAAAAACAACCACCCAAAAATTCTGAATGACTACAGACCTGTGGCTCTAACTTCATTAGTTATGAAGTCCTTTGAAAAACTGATAAAGAAAGAACTGCTGGGTAAGATTGAACACCTCCTCGACCCCCTGCAGTTTGCATACAGAGCTAACGGGGGTGCAGGATGCTACCATAACTCTGCTCAACCTCATATACAAGCATTTAGAGGGTAACAAAAACCATGTCAGACTGCTGTTTGTGGATTTCTCGTCTGCCTTCAACACCATCCAGCCCCATTTATTGGTGCAGAAGCTCATAGAAAACTTCGGGTTGCACTACAACCTGGTGGGCTGGATTTTGGACTTTCTCACTAATAGGACACAGCGTGAGAGTAAATGGACATCTTTCTGGAATATCAGTGACATCAACTAGCTCCCCTCAAGGCTGTGTTCTCTTTCATACAGTATGAACACTAACACTTGCTGCAGTGAACTGACCAATAACTATATTGTAGAGTTTGCAGACGACACATTGTAAGTTTAATGGACTCCACTGAAACATTTCACAGCCCTGTACTAACCTATTTTTTAAACTGGTGCAAAGAAGCCTTTTTAGACTTAAATGTTACAAAGACAAAGGACATGTGCATTGATTTAGACGTCACCATCCAACTCCTGAAAAGACGATTATAGATGGAAAAGAGTTTGAAATTGTTGAGTCATATAAGTATCTGGGAATCATCATTGATAACAAGCTGACCTTTGAACTGAACACAGATATGCTGAGTAAGAAAAGTCAACAACGTCTTTTCCGTCTGATAAAGCTAGCTAAGTTTCAAGTGGACAGATCCCTGATGACATTGTTTTATAAATCTTTAAGTCCGTCGTTACTTTTTCATGTATTTGCTGGTATGCTTCTCTTAGTTTAAAACGGAAAAACACATTAGCAATAGTAAATAAAGTTAGCAGCAAAATCATTGGGATTCAGCAGATAAAACTAACTGAACTGTACAATAGACATGCTTAAAAAGACAGAATCCATCATGTCTGATAGTTCTCACCCCCTTCATGCAGAATTTAAGATGCTGCCTTCTGGTTCCCGCTTCAGTCAACCACCAGCCAAAAAAAAACAGATACAAATTCTCCTTTGTACGCTCTGCTATCTCTCTGCTTAACTCTGTAAAGAATAGGTATCGGCTAGACCTAAGGCTCACTTGAACTTAAACTTTTAATGTTGTGGAATTCATTTACCCATTAGTCTGACCCTGTATTTTTAATCGATGTTGTCGTCTTTGTTGTTATTAGGGCTGTCAACTTTAGACGTTTAATCGACTAATCGGTCGATGCCGTCTTGGTCGACTGACATTCTCATTGGTCGACCAGTTGCATTTTTTTTTTTTAAATTTACCTATAGAAAGAAATTTTCATTGATTTACTGCTTGATATTTATTCCTTTTATAAGCGGTTATATATTACTGTATTCTAAAAATATTTAGCCTATGTTTTATCCCCAACTTTAAATGCTTTAATTTAGGCTATTTTGAAACAGCGCCACAGTTTAGCGCATGCACGTAGAACACTTGGGAACCGCACCTGTGGCTGGCTGCACTGCTGCTTCGGGCTCAGTAAATAATATAGTTAGTTTTGCTGTATTCATTCAATTAGAACTCTACTTGTTTTGTCTTTAGTCCACAAAATGTCCAAGAAATCAAAATCTTTTGTCTGGCTGCATTTTACAAAAAAAGATGACAAGACTGTGGAGTGCAAGCTATGCGGCCTAAAGCTAACTTACAATAGCTCAACGACCAATATGGCCTATCACATAAAAGCGGTAAGCGAGTTATAGCCTACACGTGTCAGACATCTTGCCATGTCTAATATATTAAAAGTTTATATATTTTATCGGTTATACTAGGTGCATCCCCAGGCCATGCCACAGGTGTCAGGAAGCACCCAGACGCAACTGGAGTTGGTCCATCCTCTGTTGGCAAAGAGAAAGGAGGACATCACTAAGGGGATTGTGCATTACATCGCCCAAGATATGAGGCCACTCAACACAGTGGAAGGAGAGGGCTTTAAGAACATGTTTAAAATCGTCGAGCCAAGATGCGTCATATCTGACGCTTTCATCCGGAGTGACAAAGCGTAAGGATTTTACGCTAAAGGTACCCTTCCGCGTCCGTATGAAACGCTCCCGTTTCCTACGTTAAAGCAATACAGGGAGGCTAACCCTACCTGTTAGCACATCGGCCGTGAGGCCGATGTGCGTAGCTGTAGGGTTAGCCGGTCGACTATGCATACATTCAGTGACTTGGGTTTAGGCACTAACACTTCGGATGGTTGTGGTTAGGTAGGGGCTCCGGGGCTGTCAACACCTTTATCACGAACTTAGCTACCTAGCTAGCTACCGCTAGCTAGCTAGCACTTCCGGTCCGAACCGACGCCCGGAGCGCCTTATACAGACGCTTCGGAGCGTCTCATGGAGACGCACCGGGTGCGTCTCCATAAAACGCTAAAGGGTACCTTTCGCGTAAAATACTTACGCTTTGTCACTCTTTCTCAAATCGTCGGTATATGACGCCCTGAGATGAGAACGGGCTCGATATACTGTGCCAGCACGGGAGACTGTCATGCGTGCGCTACGTTCGCGGTTTGATGGACTTAAAGTAAATGTAAACCAGTTACTCCAATCCTCCGAGGCTGTAAGCCTTACAACTGATTTGTGGTCTTCGCTTAGAATGGAAGCATACATGACAGTTACGGCCCATTTTATCGACGCGGACTGGAAAATGAATAGCGTTGTGTTAGAAACAAAGCAGATGGATGAAGCGCACACGGGAGAAAATGTTGCTGCGCGACTCACTCAAGTCGTTGACACTTTCCACCAGAGAAGCGGGTGTCAGTGGTAACGGACAACGCTGCCAACATGGTCCTCTCGGTGGAATTACTGAAGGGATCCGGTCAGTGGCCAGACGTGGTGTTGGTTAGGTGTGTAGGCCACACCCTGCAGCTGTGCGTAAATGCTGCCTTAAAAGAAGACCCGGTGTCGCGCACGGTGGCTGCGGCGCGCCGTCTTGTTGGGCACTTCAAAAAGGGACACAAAGCCAAAACGGGTCTCAAAGAGAAATAAGTGCAGCAAAAAGCTCCTGATCATGAACTCATCCAGGATGTGGCCACTCGGTGGAACTCCACCTGGTCTATGTTGGAGCGACTGTTGTAGCAGCGCTGGCCCATCACCGCCGTTTTATCGGACCCCAATTTTACTAAGAGGAGTGACAGCAGCACTTTGGACATGACAACAGAGCAGTGGAATATGGCTGAAGACATCACAGACGTTCTTAAGCCCTTTATTACACTGACCGAGCTGTTGTCGGAGGAGACTAACACATCCCTGTCTGCGGCCTTCCCAATGTTTGAGAATCTAAAAAAATGTCATCTTGCCGTCACAGATAACGATAGTCCAACAAAGAAAAAGATGAAACTTAAGCTTGTGCAGGAAATAGATAGTCGGTGGAAACTCAAAGACCGAGTTGTGATGACAAGCAGCCTGTACATTTTAGCTGCAGTACTGGACCCGCACTTCAAACAGCTACCTTTCCTTAATGATGAGAAACGGGATGAGGCCTATTCTGAAGTCGTAAAACTTGCACAAAGGCTAAGCCTCTCAGGAGACAGCGCAGAGCAGACAGGGGATGATGAGGACCCGTTGGCAAAAAAAACAGAAAGCGGCAAAGAGAAGGAGATAGCAATGCTTCTTTGTGGACATGGTGCAGAGGATGACCCTGATGAGCCAAGCGCACAAAGATCCTCTTGCGACGAAATGAAAGATTATCTTCAGGACAGAAGTAAAGTGGACACTGCTGGGCCACTTGCGTGGTGGAAAAATAATGAGGAGAGATATCCACGACTTGCTCGGGCAGCCAAACACCTGCTCTGCATCCCCGCAACCTCCACTCCTGCAGAGCGCATATTTTCCAAAGCAGGATTTATTGTTAACAAGTCGAGGAGCTGTCTTTTACCCAAGAATGTGGACATGTTAGTGTTTTTGGCCCACAACATAAAAAAGGTGGACTAGGCCTGCAGATCTGTAAGTAGCCTTAACGGCTTTATTATGCTGACTCAATAGATTGTGTTTTCTTATGTTTTTGTTTTTATTTGTACACTTGACACATTTGAAAATAGCCTAATTAATGCAACAAAACAAAAATAAACCTATATGACTTCCTACTATACACCCTATTATTATTAGAATTGTTTTGAAAGTAAAGAAGAATATACAGCCTGTATAAACGAGAGCTTTTGATGGGATTTTTCAATATTTGGCAGTTTTAGCAGTTTTTTTTGTAGGGTGTGGTGTGGTCAGGTGCGCGATTGTGACTGTCACTATAGACGTAAGACAGAGCTCCTCACTTTGCAGTTAAAATTTTTTTTTCAAAGAATTGTATTATTATAATAGTTTTCTGTATTATTGATGTTTTTTCGTTGTTGTTTTATAAATGCTTTTATGACAATTGTTTAATAAATGTTCAATCAAAATGAAAAAATTTGCATCTTTTTTTTAATTAATTAATTAATTAATTTATTTATTTTTTATTTATTTATTTATTTATTTTTAGTCGACTAATCGTTGCACAGGGCAGGACTTTGGTCGACTAAGGATTTCTTTGGTTGACTACAGCCCTAGTTATGTACTGTGTGTCAACTTCTTTGCTACTGCAGCAAAACTAATCACTCCTCAGGGACAAATAAAGATCTTGAACTTGAACTTGAACTTTTTTGCCAGCGGTTTAGACATTAATAGCTGTGTGATGTGTGATTTTGAGGGGACCACAAAGTTACACTGTTATACAAGCTCACTACTTGACATTGGAGCAAAGTGTAATTTCTTAAGTGCTGTCACATGAAAAGGTATAATCACATATTTACTAAAAAGTGAGGGGTGTACTCACTTTTGTGAGATACTGTATATCTCGATATACACGTCTAAAATAATATACCGTAAATTCTCAAATAGTGCATGGTGCTCTTAATTCAGTTCAGTTTTATTTAGAGAGGGCAAATTCATGACAAAAATTATCTCATAACACTTTTTATATTTACAAGGTTATAAGGTTCTTCATTTATCATTATACAATACAAGGTTGTAAAACAAAACAAAAGTTTGTAGCCCCTTTTGCTACACACAGAACTTAAATTAAATGTCTAGGAAAATATGGAAACATTTAAAATAAATGAACAGTCTATATACAGTTATTTATATACAAAGGCTAAACATACAAATATACACCCAGAACATTCTGCAGTATACTTTTTGAATTTACATCTGGGGAGAATGTAAACAACAGCAACAACATGATTATATGGTTTAACTTTCACATAAAAAGTCTGACATTTGGGATACAGAATCCATTTTGACAGTGTTTGAGCACCAAGCATCATCGTTGGAGTCTTGCTCTGACAGCTCAGAACATGGACCACCTGCCGAGTGCTTGATCCATGATGTTGGTGGGGCAGGTCTCTATAAAGGTCTCAGCACAATAGTCTTTGGTATCCATTGCTCGTCCAAGATGCGTCCCATTTTGTCCAAACCATACCTTTAGGAGCAACCTCAAGTCAACGCAGAGCCAACATGGCTTTCTTTCCTCTCCGCACCTGCCATGGTCTAGACAGGTGGAGACGATACTCTTTCTAATATTGTTTACAGAGACCCAGCTATTCCCACTATGAACAAGCACTTGGTGACACAGGCAAGGAAAAACTGTACCACCAAGGTGGTAGTTGTACAGACAGAAAATTAAAAATAGTACTAATAATGATAGCAATACTATAGGACTAATAGTAATAATTGTAAATGTTGTAGCAATACGCTGCAACCACAGATCAAGACTCCACAGCTTTGGAGCCAGAAACACCTGCAGAAAGTGAAAGAAGGAGAGAGGAGAGAGATGAGATAGCACAACACTACAAGAGAGGGAAGAAGTCGAGTTAGTAACATGCATAGAAGAGCTTGGTAGCTGATGGCTCTGGCTCCCATTCTACTTTTGGTTGGTAGGTAGGTTTATTGTCTCAATATAACTCCCTTCTGCTACATAGCAGACAATATACAATAATACAGAATCAATTGTAAACATGTTAAACAGAAATAACCTATTATCAGTGGAGCAGTGCTGAAGATGAATTAGAGTTTAAGTCTGATAGCTTGGGGGGAAAAGCTGCTTTGCAGTCTGGTGGTGTGGCATCAGAAACTTCTATATTTCTTCCCAGAAGGCATCAGGGCAAACAGGCTGTGGCTGGGTGGGTACTGTCCTTTAGTGTCCTTTAGTATCCTTTGGGCTCTGCAGGCACCTCACCTCACCGATATCACTGATGCTCAGGAGATGGGTACCAATGATCTTCTGAGCAGTTTTGATCACCCGCTGCACTAATACACTTCTGCACCAGATTTCTAGATATGAGAGCTGCTCCATCTAAATTGGGAATGTTGTCACTCCTAATCAGGCCAAGTTTTCTCCAGAAAGTCTGCCAGTTACCTACAAAGCCCACATCTTTTGCTGGAAACCTTGACAGCCAGAGGTGAAATAATGACATGCGGCTAAACGTGTCATCAATGATGAGAGGCCAAGAGAAAACTCCGTAGTCCGTCATTGTCTACACACCGACGCAACATTAATTTTAGTGTCCTCTGATTGGCATAACAGAGAATCTGTTTGAACCGTGAACAGGTTGGTGGCTTATGCTTAGGGCTATTCCTCTTTCAGACAGTCACCCTGCCATCCTGGATTCCCAGCTGCTCCAAAATATGATGCAATGATGTAGATCAGCCCTATTCAATTAATTGCCCCGAGCAACCTCCCTGTGGCCCAGTATACATAATCTGATAAATGACAAAAGAGTAACTACCGTGTATGGATGCAGCCAAAAAGTGAGCTATATTGTTTCCTTCACACTTGCACACTGAGTGAAGTCAGCCAGCTGATCAGTGGACATTAACTGACGTTAATGTAAGCAGGCTACGTGGTGCAATAAAAACTTTGGGAGTAAAAAGACAATACTTTACCAACACACCTGTTCAAAAAGCATACAAGAGATTCTTAGAAATCTTTGCGCTAGAGTCCAAGTCATGTCTGAAGTCTCTCGTGGTTATTACAAATGTTGTATCACCTGCTGCGTTCAATCCAGGTTGCTTATAAAACTGCATAGCTACAAGGAATACAGTAACTGTAACCTGTTTTTCACTTACAGAGCACAACCATGTAATGTGCAATGCAATTAATAACAACTCATTAACTACTGTAAGTAGTAACACATTCCCCAGACTCTCAAACCAGTATAACGTTAACTAAATAAAACTTTACATGATCAACAGTAAACCTGTAACATGTTTGCAGCCATCTTTAATAATTAGCGCTGATGGCAGCCAGCGGGACGTAAATGATTATGCTAATTGACCACCACAAGTTTGGCAAGTAAACAAACGCTCATTCTTTTCATAATGAACGACAGTTGGAGTTAACCTCTCGTAGGCCGTAGCTGAAGCAAGAAGCAAGCTAACGTTAGATGGCCAATGCTGAGCTGGTGGTGTTTACTAGGGATGTCCAGATCCGATCACGAGATCAGAAATCGGGCCCGATCACGTTCTTTCAAAGATCGGAATCGGACGTTACCTCCCGATCAGGACTCAGATATAAACTTTTCAGAAAACCTTGGAGTGAGAAAACACAAATTTGTGGAGCGGCCGTGTTCGGGGGAAGCATAAGACATTTTGTATAAATGTTTGTATTTGAAGTCAGGTGCATTTTTTTCAACTGATAATTTCGACCACTCTACGTATTATTTATTAAATATAATAGGCTCAATTAATGTGTTATCATTGTAATAATTATAACTATTTATAAAAATTCCGTGATAAAAACTATATGATTAAAAGGGGGTTCCGGTGGTGCTCTTCCCCCAGAAAAAATAGAGCATTAAACACTTTATTGCCTGGATTCTGGTGAAATTGTCTGCACCAGTTTATGGTGGAAAGGTCTTCACTTAAGTAAGGGAAACACAAAATTCCGGCGGCAGGTGACAATTCAAAATATAAAAATATATTGGAATATAATGTAGCAAGGCTCTCATGCATTCTGTATTGCTTTCAAATATGTATTCTGTACATATTACAAGTCGGATTTCCGACTCGGGAAGTCGGGACAACCCGCACTACCCCGACTTTGTGATCCAAGATGGCTGTCGGGGTATCAAGAGTTACTGAAAGCTGTAGTTTATACTGTTAATTAGCACTTCTGTGTACTTGTGACTCATACAAATGTTCGTACACAAAGTGCTGTCCAACAGCTGTCTGTGGACGTGTTGCTACAGTGTTTAGTGTGAGTAAATACCACATAATGCATTTTGTTAATCAAACGGCATATCAATAGCTAACCTGGCTAGTTATAAACAAACAGCTGGCCGAGCGAGGTTGTAACTGGAACGGCGTCAACTCGGGTGTAACGTCATTCCCAGCTCCGACCTCCGACTTCCGAAGTAAATGGAACGCAGCATTATTATACATTTGTTTTTCTAGCGTGAGAAAGTTGATATGTGGCGTGAGAGCATGTGAAAAGTGTCAATTGCGTAAGTCTCATGCCAATTACGTGAGAGTTTGCAGCTCTGTATATATTCTCATATTTTTATTTACTGTTGCAATGATAGAGAAAATGCCATTTGAGAACCAGGGTGTGTGCCTAAGTCCAAAATGAAGAATTTATGTTATTTATTACTTGATTGTTCAAACTACCTCACAGAAGTGCTCTGTTTGTTAACAGAGTTGTTGAATGTTAAAATAAGGTGAATTAAATAAAAAATAAGGAACATCCTGGATCCTGGATTATTGAAGTATCGGATCGGGACTCGGTATCGGTAGATACTCAAAATCAAATGACTCGGACTTGAGGGCAAAAAAAATTGATCGAGACATCCCTAGTGTTTACTAACCTCAGGTTACTAATCTATTTGCGTTCAGTGCTTCTTTGTTTGGGCCTTGTTGTATGAAGTTTTAAAGGCAGTTATAGATAATGGAGGGTGGGGAATAACAGCAAACTCATCAGTCGTTTCCTAAAAGTAAACATTGTTCACACATTGTTCACAAGTCCCGCACCTCAAGTCCGAGTCTCAAACTCGAGTCTCCATCTCTGAAGTATACACACGCAAAACACAATATTTTTAATCTGCTGAGTCACTCATCCACCGCAGCTGTGTTTTAGTTTTACACAGGCACAGTGCTAGCTCAGCTAATAGCTTATTGTTTCAAACAAGCTAAAGTGAAAGCTGTCTGTCTTTAGTAACCATTGCTTAGTTAACCAGTACATTCAAACATGGCACATTATAAACTCAGCTGTTAGCTGAGGCATACTAGCCTTCCTCTCTTCCAGCAGCAGCCGAGGGAGGAGCAGGATGGGCAGGAGGGCATGATGGGGCCTGAGTTGTTCATTTTATGAAATTCAGTATGTTGATGTCAGAAATAGACTATAATTTAGCTAAGTAGCTAAAAAGCTAAATCAGTTAAATGATATCTGTGTGTAGCACAACGCTAGCATAAAAAGCCCTGAACTAGCTTTCAGAAATGTCTACATGACAAATATAACAACAGACATGCGGTGTTAATGTATATAAAAATCATTACTTACAGACATTGCGTTTAGAAAGACATAGGCAGGAGGATGGCGAGAGATGTCACGTCAGCACCAAACTATCTGAACTGAATCCCTTGTGCATTAGTGATGTGTGGATCGATCCTAAAGAATCGATATTTCTGATACCAACGTTACCTGCTCTAGGACAGATACTCATATAAAATGAATGATATCCAAACTCAGTAATTTGGAGGGAGTCTGTGTTTTATCATAAGTATCTGACTGTCACCAGGATGTACTAATTATACTCTGTTGATAGGAACTACTTTTCCTTCCGCCGGTCAAAGTCATTCCTGCACAACGCTAAAATGAATTTGCCTGTTTGTCATTAGAAAAACACAACAACTGTGGATATGTAACAGTGGGTAAATCATGATCTTTTACCTCATTTTTATTTTATTAATGTAATCAGTGCAGTGACACATCTGTCTGCGCAACGCTCGCGTCAGATCTCTCCACTGTGGCTGCCTGAAGCTACACTTTCCCTGTCCTCACGACTGTAACTTCCACTAACCACAAGAAAACAAAAAAGGTAAAAGAGCACAACAAGTGTTACTTTCTGGCTGAAACGCTGTTGACAAAATGTACAGATAACCTGCAACCGCTGCTGGAGCAAGAGAACTACATAATGTAAATCAGTATTTAATGTTTAATTAGGCTATAATCAAAACTCATGTTATGTCTAATTTTCGGGACAAACTGGACAGGAGATGGGACAACTGCTTGTAATTCGGGACGGATTTTTCTGGTCACCCTATGCAGTAATAGGATGATGTTATGAAGCAGCAGTTCTGAGGAGGATATTTTTTATTATAATTAAAGTATATGACTGTAGTTTGATGTCTTGTCATTATGCAGCTATTATTTTGAAATGCTAAGACTACAGCCTACTCCTTATTTCTCTCATAAATACAGAAACAGGAGGGGGGAGGTCACATTAAGCTAGAAATAAAATATGGTATTGGTATTGGTAACAGTATCGGCAATACCAGCCTGGGTATTACTTTGTATTGGATCGTATAGAAATTAAGTGGTATCGCACATCACTATTGTGCATGCTGAAAACAACTTCCGGGGTCACCCAGCACAACTACTTCCTTTATCACTGAAGCAACAGCTTCCTACTTCCGAAAAAAAAACACTTAGACATTTAAATGGCCTGTAGGAGACAGTAAACCCATGGCATAAATCACTCTGAACCAAAAAAAAGTGTGAACACAGTTCACAACAGTCTACATTAAAAACGCACTATATTAAAACGCACTTCTATTGGCCATTCAGGTACACTGGGCATGCACGTGCCGGTGTAAACATGAAGCAGATAGTCTATTTCGTAGTTACATGAGATTTGGGAACGAATAAAGAAAAACAGACGAAGAATCAGACCAGATTTTTTAGCACGGACCCAATAACTGGCTGGGACTGTTAATGAATGTAAAACGGGACTGTGGCGGCGGAAAACAGGCTGGGAGTCATTTCAAAGTAAACGCCGACATGCACAGTACAAGTGTAGGCAGACAGGCCTAAGTGTTATTTGAACTGTACAGCTCCGGATTGGGCTTACCTCTGGTGGGGATGAGTCTGCCTACAGGAGGTGACTCTGCAATCGACACTGTGGACTCCTTCCGCACCATCATCTCCCAGGATCTCAAGTGGGAGCCCAACATTCCCTCACCAAGAAGGCCCAGCAGAGGATATACTTCCTGCAGGAGCTGAATACGTTCTGCCTGCCAAAGACAATGATGGTGCACTTCTACACCGCCATCATTGGGTCCATCCTCACCTCCTCCATCACCATCTGGTACACAGCTGTCACCACCAGGGACAAGTGCAGGCTGCAGCGGGTAATTTGGTTGGTAATTACCTTCCATCTCTTCAGAACCTGTACGCCTTCAGGACTCTGAAGCGAGGAGGAAAGATTGTGGCTGACCCCTCTCACCCTGGACACAAAGGCCCTGTCCCATTTCTCCTCCCTTAAAACTTCCACTTGGTTTTGAGTGCCCTCGACAGTAAAGTCCCCTCGACGAGGGAAGTGGGGTGAAGATCTTTCCCTATGAAATGGGACACCACTATATGCAAATTTGCGTAGCAAACGTGCCCACCCATCGCCACGCCGAGCGCCGACGTGTTCTACCGGTAGTAGCCTACTACTATTTTCATTCAAGGAAAATGCCGGGTCCAGTGGTTGTGTTGCCTGTTGTGTGGGCTGTGTTGGTTTATCTACGTCTGATCAATCAACAGAGAAGACATGTGGAAAACAGAAGACGCATTCGCCGACGTATTTTTGTGTGTATTTGATCGTTTGGACGCAGCATACCAAACCCAAAGTAAAGTTTGCTTGTCTAGTTGCAGTCTGTTTCCGGCAGCTGCCATGGGAACAGGGCAAGTTTTCGTAATTTCGAAACAACAGACACTGCACTTTACAACAATCACCGATTGTGTTCAGTGCTGATTCTGAAGTTTGGGTTTAGGGAGAAATGACAGTGCGCTGTGATGGGAACGATGATGCGTTAGACGAATGCGGCTCGTTTTTAATAGTTTTACCTCACGTTAACGTCTTTTAGAAGTTAATCATTGGAACCCGATATCGACAATAAAGTTAACTAACGTAACCCAGATCAAATGTATATTTGATAAGCAGACTCTCTCGAAGCAATCGGCAGATATCATTAACATCGGCAGATGAAATGAAATATGTTTGTGAAATATTTTGTAACATTAGTGTTCAAAACTCAACAGTCCATTGGATGTGCATCAAACTAACATATTCCAACATATTTCGACATTTTAAAATGCTTATTTGCGAAAATATACTTAGAATTTTGGGGTAATTTCATCTCCCACTTTGTTTTGAGCCTGCATCGGACCTCACTACGTTTTGAGGGTTGATTTTAAGGGAAGATTAGCACTCCCCCTTGCTCCCTAAGGTATTGGGACACCCTACCCCTACACAAGAACGCGCAAAAACGAGGGTTAGGGCAGAAATCTAGGGGAAGGGGAGGTATTGGGACAGGGCCAAACTGTTTCAGACAGTCCCCTAGGAGGTTGCGGTCCATTAGGATCAAAACCTCTCGCCACAAAAACAGCTTCTTTGCAATTGCAGTGGGCTTCCTCAGCAAGGCCCGAGTCCCCACTGTCACTGACTCTCATGCCCCCCCAGGGAGAAAGACCCAAAATAAACTCAACAACCAACCATAAGAAAATACTAAACTAACAAACACTACTGAAACCCAATATTAACCTAACAAACAAAATATCCACATGCTGCTGTGTAATTAAGCATTTTGTAGTTCAGAGTCCCTCTGCCCACTGCCAGGAGTTGGTTCCTTCCACTTCCTGTGATGGAGTATAAATGCAGTCTCAAACTCCAGCACCCCCTTTGGCAGATGACTTGGCAGCAGCAGCATGTGGAGAAACAAAGGACAGGTATAAATCACTAAACAATTCTCAAATGAATACTATTAACCAAAATGCGTGCACTCAGATTGGAAATTAGCATCATTTGGGAAAAGAAGAAATATTTAGATTATATTAGAATATATATTATATATATATTTAGATTTCTATTTATATTCATGTGTACTATAAGCACCAATTTATACCAAGGCAAATTCCTTGTATGTTAAAATGTATCTGGCAATAAGCCTAATTCTGATTCTGGAGTGTCAAAGCACTTAGATGAAAACAGCACCCAAAAACAACTTCACGGCTAGATAGAGATTCAGTGCAGTGGATACGATTCACCTCTATCCTGACTGACATGTCGCAGTGGTAGGGAATTGTCAATCACAGGGGAGCCAAGCCCTAAAGCATATCTTGCTTTAAGGTCTTCTTGTTATTTCCTTTTAATGGGACCATAATTTACTAAATGAACATCATGCTGTGTTGAACACTTGAGATCATAAACTCATTTGTAAAGTATTTACTGAGGTAAAAAATTAGGTTAGAAGTAGGTTAATTTTGTCATTAATGCCAATGCAATTGAACTTTTTTTTGCAACTAGTGTAGCTGCCCCTCACTGGTCATTACAAAGAATGCAAGTTTAAGGCACCTCCACATTGGCCTCACTTTTCAGATCCTGAGGTATCTGGTTGGGCAGAGGCCATTGGGTTTGTTGTGAAAGCGAGTCTTTCCTGGTGTGTGAAGGGTTGTTACTTTACTTTAGTCAGCCATAAAGTGTGTAGAGCTTTAGTTAGTTAGTTACTGAAAGGCTGTGTGTTGCGTTTGCTGCCATATAAAATAAATAAGTTTGTGTTCATGTTGCTTTACTAGGGTGTCTTATACTCTTCACAACAGAGTTGGTCGAGACTATGAAAAGCACATTTTAGCTAGTTAGCAGCTATATGTCAGGCTAAAGTCCATCAATAATAAATTACTATTACCATTATTGTTATTAGTATGTACATGTTGGAGGTGGATGTGATACACAGGTACACATACACATGCATGCATACATGTACACAGTGTGATGAGTGCAAAGGATGCTTGAATAAATAAGTATCATGTGCAGGTGTTGCATACATGAAGTAGTTGGATTTGGTATACAGTGTATATACAGTATACAATATGACAATATGAACAGCATGAACAGATCTGAAATAGAAAATGATGAATAAATAATGGCAGATAATGGCAAATAATGGCAGGCATAATTAAAGGCAGAGTTACTGGGTTATTGCACAGGAATTGTTCCTGACACTATGAGGCAGAGATCAGCTGTTCATCTGAGTGACAGCCTGTGGGAAGAAACTGTTCCTGAGTCTGTTAGTTCACTGTTTGGAGCAACTCTGCTGTGAAGAGTACATTACATGACTTTTTATTTGTTTTCTGTGGCAGCAAACACAACACAGCTTTCACTATTACCTGTATACTGGAAACTGAGCTTAGCAATCTAAAATAATTTAACTACTCCTCAGCAGCAACCAGCAGAAATAAACAAATCTGCTATATTGCAAATTAATATTACAATATATCTGATATATCCCCCAGCCTTAGAGGAAGAGTTAGGATTTGAAATAACCAGTGAATATTTTATTTTATTTTTTACAAAAAGACTCCTGGCGTGGCTAAGTAGTGAGTGTGACATGACTTTTACTCGACAAGGAGAGATGTTACTAATAGAATATATCAAATATAATCAATAAAGGCCTGGTTCTCTCTACAGTTGAGATACAAAAATATTTAAGCATCCTCCCTAATTCATGTTAACATCAAACACTCTGGTAAGTGTAGAATGGGACTTTTCTAATGGGATGGTGGAACACATAATGTACATCTGCACAAGGCAAATGCAGCACTCGTCCAGAAACCACTGCCCGCTAACACTTCACACTTGACTATCAAAATCCATTCTCTACATGTGCACATAATATATCCCAATCTATGTTGTGGTATATTTCTACTAGTGTACTGATTCTGATTTTTTGTGCGTGTGTACGTGTAGATCCGCAGCGTACAGGTTCTTCCAGTAGACTATGAGATAGAGTACATCTGCAGGGGCAACAGGATGATTGTGGGACCCAAGGTCAGGAAGTGTTTGCCCAACGGCACTTGGACCGATCTGAGCCAGAGCAGCAGATGCTGTGAGTTTAACCTCAGCTGACTCTCCACTCATTTATACATCACAATCTCATCATCATATTCATTCATCTCCCACCTGAAACACTCATCCAACTTGATCGAAGGCACATACAGTATATCCTCAATTCCGGTGGACTAGATCTCATCTGAACTCTTCTAGAGCTCTTCTGTCCCCATAGGCCAACTCTATGTACATGGTGAAATTCAAGACTTTCAATAGAAAATAAAAACTCAAAGCAGTAATTAATCAGTAACCTAGAAACATGTCAAAATAGTTTTAATTAAATATGTGTTAACTGTGTTTCAATTCTTAGAAAATGTTATCAATTGCTGTTAGTTGGTTCTATGTTTTTAACTTAAAGCTGTGTGTACGGGACTTTTACATTTAAATGAACATCCATTACATTTAAGCCCTCACTAAAGGAGTTCACACACTGCTGATTAAGCCTTTCCAAGTAAATCTCTCTGTGCTCTATGTATACTCTCAGGTTTTAAATCTGATGTTTGTGGCACATTTCTGCGGTGTTGAACCAGTAGTGATATGTTTAATGCCAACCAGCAATGACTGGTTGGGATGGGGGGAGTGACTGTAGTGATAGCAGCAGCCCAATGTGGCAGAGCCTATTTTGAGCGTCTCCAAAGCGTTGTTGTTGTTGTTGTTGTTAAGTGCAGTGGCAGAAGGTAGGATGTGGGCCCAAATGCAGACACAGGCAGGAGGATTCAGTTCAAGAAAAAAAATTTATTTAAATGAAACTTAACTGCACAGGCTTCCATAGAGCTCAAGGCGAAGTTCAATCCAAAGTAAATTCAAAGGAAAGGTAATCCAAGGTATACGGGGTAATCCAAAACACTGAACAAAGAAGTACGAACAAAGCAAAACATAACACTCAACATCAGACGATATATAGGACAATATATACACAGGCAAACGAGCAGGGAGGGAAGCAAGGCTGAAACACATCAGGTAATCAACAACAGGAACAAAGTTAGACAAGAACACCAGGCACAGAAGGTTACAAAATAAAACAGGAAGTAAAGTACACAAGGACAGGCCTACCAAAGTAAAACACAAAACATGGAAAGACTGCAAAATCAAGGCATGGACAGTAGGGCTGGGTATCATTCAAAGATTTTCGATATCAATACCGATATCGATACCTCAACATCGATACCGGTTCATGAACAATACTTTTTGATACCATGTGATGTATATTTTCTCAACAAACGGAGAACCATTGTTGTTTGTATAAAGTAACTTAATCATTATTATCATTAATAGTTTATTTTAATAATTGTTCCTTTGAAAAATGCTACTGCTTGTCAAAACATATTTTCGATGTAACATCGGCCTATATTGTGTTTTTGTTTATTCCTCTTTCTTTAGTTTTTATAATGTCATTTCATTGTTTATTAATTACATATTTTTTATTGTTTATATGTGAATTTGTGCTGTGGCACCATTGCAACCCAAACATTCATGGCAATAGGCCATGAACACAAAACCAAATCTTAGCAGTACCCCTCCCACAAAGAATGTCCCCAGACGTTCTTAAACAAAACCCACCCCACAAAACAAAGTAAAAAAATGAGCCAGGGTGGGCGAAAGGAGGACAGAAGGAGCAGAAGATGAACCAGTGTGGGCTGAGGGAGGACAGCAGGAGTCCATGCGCACAAAAATCAAAAAACAGTCCAGAGTAAGGCATGGGCAAAACAGCAGGTGGTCTGGGACAGAAGAAACAGGGGATTTCAGGCAAGCGGCCTGAAGGCAGGGCAGAGAGGGACCAGGGCAGTTCAGGAGGATGACTTGGATGTCGACCCAACAGGCCAGGCAGATCAGAGGGGCAAAGGGGAAGAGGGGTTCAGGGGGTCGACCTGGAGGTCGACCGAGCAGGCCAAGTGGATCAGGGGGACAAGACAGTTCAGGAAGTTGACAGCAAGAGCAGGAGCTCTCCTGAGGCAAGTCAGGAGACCAATGGAGGCGAGACCTCTCTAGAGGTTGGGCTGGTGGTCGATGATGAGGGTGGAACCTGCTAGGAAGGCATTGGTGAAGGCAAAACCTCTTACGAGGGCGGCGGGGAAGGCAAAACCTCTCAGGAAGCGGTGTGTCAAGCTAGGCCTCTTAGGAGGCAGAGGTTGACTGTAGGCCGGCAGCAAAGCAGCACCACATGGAACCAGACACTGGACTGCTGGGCTGAAGATCATCGGCGGGGTAGAGGGAACCATGGACAGGACAGCAGGGCTGAGGACCACCGACTTGACACAGGGACCTGGAGTTGGCTGGTCCACCAACGTTGCTTGTGTTTGGCGGGCCACTGACGGAGAATCTGGAGTCGATCGGACCAACAACAGGGCGCAAGGAGCAGGGGTCGGCTGGACCACCAGTTTAGCAGGTGGTGGTCAGGCCACCAACGAGGGATCTTGACCTGGAGTTGATCGGACCACCGGTGGGACTGGTACCAGTCGGGCCACCGATGAGGCACGAAGAGCAGGGGTCAGCTGGACGACCAATGGAGCAGGTGTTGGTCGGGCAACCGACAAGGGATCTTGAGCTGGAGTCGATCGGAGCCACCGGTGGAGCTGGTGCCGGTTAGGCCACCAACGAAGGATCTTGAGCTGGAGTTGATTGGAACCACCGGGGGGAGCTGGTGCTTGTCGGACTACCGGCGGGGCACAAGGAGCAGGGGTCGGCTGGACCACCAATGGAACTGGGTGTCCAGGTGGACCCTTAGGCAAGGTCCTTAATGCTACTGGCCTACCTCAGTGAGTGAAACCGCAAATACAAGAGCCAGGATGTCTCCTGGGTTAACAAGGTCCGCGTCAGTTGCTAGGGACTGATGACAAATGCGCTACTGGAACAAGACATTTATGGACTAGAGCAGAAAACATGGATCTGATGCAATGCTACCATACAAGCAATCTCAGTGAGAGGGGTTATATGCAGAGATTATGGGATATATGGATGCTTTGAAACCCATCATCAACAATGACAAAGAAACAACTCCTAGCCCAGTGTTTTAACATCCGCATCGGCAGCTTCTATCACAACTAGAGATTGATGAGGTACAACAAATATGCTACGGCAAGGGGAAGCCAGGGCGACAGGTCAGCGGGGAGATGTCATCATCATCCCCACACTCAGAGATTGGGTACCAACCCCAACAAGCCCTCACGGCACAGAACCACTCAACCTACGATTGAAGATCATAGCCAAGCTGGATCCCCAAGTACAACGACCAAGATTGCCAAGGCTATCATTGGTCTCGGTTATGGCTAAGTGACAAAGTACCCTACTAGGACTTTGTCACTTTGTCGCCAAAGTACCCTACTAGTACTTTGTCACTTAGGAAGTACATACTATCACTAGTATGGCATTCTCAACAATCAATCCAGGGATTGGACGTACTGACGTACTGCGGTAAGCGTGTTGACTCATTTCCGTTTCTGGTGCTTGTGTGTTGGTAGCGTGTTTGCTGCTCTCGCTAAATACCAGATAAAATTGTTAGATTGTCATTACAGCGGCCAATTGTCCACTTAAAAAACTTATTCTTACAGTAAGTTTGCCTAAGCACTCACAGTTCTTTCCATCTTTAGTGACTGCTATTCAATCTCATAGTTGTTTTCAAAAGTTTTGGTAGCCAACACTACCGTACTTTAGCTTAGCAGCTAACAATGGCTTCTCCTTCTCCCTCTCTCTCTCCTGCTTTCTCCTGCTCGGTGTGTCAGATGTTCAGTTACTCCTCTGCCTCCTTTAGCGGTAATGGTACGTGTAACAAGTGTAGTTTATTTGTAGACATGGAGGCGAGGCTCAGTGAATTAGAAGTCCGGCTCCGCACCTTGGTAGATCAGCCTTTAGCTACTGTAGCTAGCCAGTCCCCGGTAGTCGGTGTGGACCGGCCTGAGTTAGCCTCTGGTAGCCGTTCCCTGGCATTTCCTGAGCAGCCAGGAAAGGGTGGCTGGGTGACTTTCCAAAGGAGGAATAGTCGTAAGTATTCAAAGCTCACGGGGCACCACCAATCTCTTCCCGTTTCAAACAGATTTTCCCCACTCAGCGACACACCTGCTGAGAAACCAACTCTGATCATTGGCAGCTCCATTTTGCGAAACGTGAAGCTAGCGAAACCAGCGACCATAGTCAAGTGCATCCCTGAGGCCGGAGCGGGCGACATCGAGTCTTATTTGAAACTGCTGGCTAAGGATAAACGTAAATACAGTAAGATTGTTATTCACGTCGGCTATAATCTTTGACCAGGGCATGTCATTTAACTCTCACATTTAGCAAATTTCAAGGACTGCCTTTTTTCACCTACGTAATATTGCAAAAATCAGGAATATCCTGTCTAGAAATGATGCAGAAAAACTAGTCCATGCATTTGTTACTTCTAGGCTGGATTACTGCAATTCCTTATTATCAGGTTCTTCGTCAAAAGTCCATTAAGACTGTTCAGCTGATCCAGAATGCTGCAGCACGTGTTCTGACAGGAACCAGTAAAAGAGATCATATCTCTCCTGTCGTAGCTTCTCTGCATTGGTGTTAGAATAATGTATAGAAGTTATCCTCTTTGTTGTAGTTGGGCAGTGAACTTACATATTCTTAGTATATGCTTTAGAGACTTGTGATAGATTATTGTGTATGTATTTCTCTTATACTGAAGCAGCCGTTGTTGAGAAATAACTGTTGCTTGTAAAGTCTGCTTGTGAAATAGGTCTAACAGGACACCGCCGTCTGCGGTTGAAAAGTACATCACGCGGTTGAAAAGTTCATCGGTTGAAAAGTGCATCGCGCGCAAGCGAAAGAGGAACTTCGGAAGAGGAACTTCGTGTGCCTTGAATAGATAAAGGTCACTGTGACAGTTCATGTGTGTGCAGATCTCAACTTATGTGACTTCACCCTTCCCCTTTAGAAGTTGAGATCCTATGTAACTAGGGCGTACCCTGATCTAAATAAAAGGCAAGGTGAGAGGAGACTGCTTCAGAGTGTGGTGGGAGGATTGTAACTGAGCAGTCTCCAGACACTCTCCTTGCGCAAGAAAAACTTGCTCACTGACTCTGTGTGTTCTTTATTTGCAGATTGTTAGAAATGTTTGGGGTTTAAACCTGACATTTAATTGGTCCTTCGAGCCGGATTCCAAGATACCTGACGATCCCAGCGGGTGAGCGAGATCCAGAAAGTCTGTGGCCACAGCACTAAGACCCTTTCCGGGACTGGTTCCTCTCTTACGGGCTGGGATCCGAAGGTTGACGGAAAGTCCAGGAACACAGGAGGACGTGAGTAGAGTTTTTGTTTAAAGGAAGTGAATGACTAAAGAAGTGTTCAAAAGAAGTAAATGACTAAAGAAGTGTTCAAAAGAAGTAAATGACTAAAGAAGTGTTCAAAAGAAGTGAACGACTAAAGAAGTAAAATAGTCAAGTAAAGAAGTGTTCAAAAGAAGTGAACGACTAAAGAAGTAAAATAGTCAAGTAAAGAAGTGAAATAGTCAAGTAAAACCCTGACAATTCTAGACTCTATCAGGTAAACAGGCAGTTAAATTCCGCGGGAGGATAGACTCCTCTAGTTGAAAGAAACTAGTTAAATTCTATGAAAGGACGGCGGAGTCCTCTGCGCTGAAAGAGAATGAACAAAAGCGCTGAAAAGAGAATGAACAAAAGTGTGTAAGAGTGAATGACTGGAAACACAGGCACCACTAGGTGACTGTCTTTCATACCAAAGGGAACAAGATAATACAGTGAGTTCTTGTGGATGCATGTAGGCAAGAAAACTCCACCTGAGAAGGTTGAAGTGAGTTTTACCACAAAGAAGTGTTAATCACTGTCTTGTTCTTGAAGTGTCTCAGTGTTTAGAACACACCAGGTGTTGAAACCACGCTGAGCCCAAATTTAGTTCAAAATGGGGAAAAGTCAAAGTAAAGAAAAACAAAAGGTCCTCGATGGACTCGCGAATAAAGATTGGAAAATAGTACTAAATGAAGATCCAACTGCAGTTGAACCGTTACCTCAATGGGTAAAACAGTACAAATTCAGTGGTAGATTAACCACCTCCGGTATAAAAGACCTACAAAACAACATAAAAGTAAAAACCAAACAAAATGAGAATAAAATGGGGAAGGGAAACAGCAAACAACAGACCCTAGACAACTTACAATGTAAAGACTGGAAGTATGTTGAAAAATTAGATCCAAAAATGTAGAGCATCTTGACAAATGGATAAATGACTATGGGTTTGAGGGACCTCAACACCCAAAAATTAGTTGAATTACAAGATGCAATAATAATGAATATACAGAGTGACTCGAAGAAAAACATAAAAATAAAAGCCGGGTATTATTTTTGTTATATTATTGTTATATAATATTATACAATGTTATTATTGAGCAGGTTGGAATAATATTGATTTTTGGAAAATAATAGCAAATAAACGAGAAGAGGGAAGTAGACGAGCTAAAGAAAAAGTAAATAATGATAAAAAAAGGAAACGAGCAAGTGCTGTTTCACAGACAAGAGGATGATGAAACAGGCCCTGTGCGTAGACGTAGATCGCAGAGAGAGGAGGAAGGAGATGAGGATGAGGTAGAAGGAGCAGTAGCAGGACAGGCTGGGCCAGCTCCAAGGTTATACCCCAACCTACAAACAGACCTGCCACCGCTACCTCAATATGATGGACCTGTCCCTAGACAAACTAGAGTCCAGTTGATTTTAATTGGTCAAAACACATGGGTAGAGACATGTCTCCAATTCCATCAGCACCAACAGCATTAAAAACAAGTCCAGACCAAGCTGATGTACTTCCAATGATAGAAGTGGCAAATCCCAATGTAGGAGGTGCAAATGAGACCACCATCCTAGTCTATAGGACATGGACAATGAGGGATGTAAAAAGGCCATAGAAGGTGTAACCTCCCATAAAGTTGATGTAAATCAGTTCATACAGGACATTCAGAATCTAAGACAGTCATACCACTTAGATGGAAATGAAATGCAACAAGTGTGGATGACTGCTCTAGGGACAGACAGGCATCTGGTCCAAGGAAGCTGGAGTGCAGTAGATGCCAATGGAGTCTTAGCTCATGACTCACAAGATTTGAAAACTAGAGTCAGAGCTGTACATGACAATATTATTCTAAAATTTAAACGAAGAGCAAATTATACTGAGATAGGAAGAACAAAACAGAAAGATGATGAGCCCGTTGAGGAATATAGGGTAAGAATGACTACTGTGTTTAAAACACATAGTGGCCTGGAAGATGATAATAATGAGGATGGAGCATTTAGACAACAACTAAAAAACGCCTTACATGCAAACTCAAGAGATGCAATCAGGCAATGGGTTAATAGACATTACATAGGACTGACAACAGGGAAGTTGGAGGACTATGTAAGTCATGCCCTCCATGCTGAAAAAGAGAAAAAAAAAAATAAATAATAATAATTAAACATGACTCCTGAGTCAATGGAACCTATTGGAATAAATAATGAGGAAGTAATGATAAATTACCAGGATTTATTAGCAATGGACATTGTTAAACCTGAAGTAACTGTTAGCATTACTGTGTGATTCTGGAGCATGCAGGACCACCTGCAATGAACCAATACCAAATTCTAAACATAGTGGCCAACAAATTGTGGTGCGATCAGCCAGTGGAGAACTGACTGAGGTACCTGAATCTGAACCCGTATGGATCTGTCATGCCAGATGTCCATCTTAATGTTTCCACAATGCCCAGTTAATTTGTTAGGACAAGATGGTCTTTTATTGCTAGGATTAGCACTAATACCATCAGATGAGGGACAGATTGTGGTAAAGAGAAATGCTGAACTGCTGCAAGGGGACATATGTGTCCTCCAAGGGATAGGAGAACCAATATACTACTATTACCTTGAAAAGTCCAGGAAAGAAAAAAAAAAAAACCTGCCACAGCTCTGTTAAATGAATGAAGTAATGCAATATCTAAACTACAAAGTGAAATGTCAGTGGATAGTTTGCATATCACAATGTGGTACAAAAACACAGCAGGCCCAGATAGAGATTATGAGAAAAGCCTGACACAGGTTACTCCTACTAAAATTACCATCAATTATATTTATTCTGATGCAGACAGCACATCAGTTGCAGGAGTGACTTTAAATATATAATGATAGAATCATGCAGTTGTACAGAATGAGAGTTCTACCACACATTTCTCTGTATAAAAGCAAAACATGCAGTGGAAAGATTTGGGTAAAGTGGTGCAACAGGGAGAAAATGCTACTGATTGGGTAGCGACATCCGTAAACACTTGGGCAAGTGCTAGTACTGGACTGAAAAAAAAAAAGGCTTTGTTTTGGTCAGCCCAAATGCAGGAGGGAATACACCTCCACAGTTCAAATACATGAGAATTAATCGTGTTAATACAGGAAGATGAAGATTTGTTACAAGACTTCTTCTGGGATAAAGAAGTGTGGTCTAAGAGACCTGGTGATGTAGGACTAGTTAAAGGAGCAGTACCTGTAAAAATAAGACCAAAATCAGATTATAGGCCTCGCATAAGACAATACCATTAAAACAGGATGCACAAGAAGGAATAAAACTAGTAATAGAAGATTTACTTAAAGCAGGAGTAATAATAAGATGTGAAGACTTTCCTTGTAATATTCCAATCTTCTGCGAAAGTCCAACTATTTATTCCCAAGTTATGAGTGCTAGTATGGCTAAATTTCAACCTTGGTAATAGTCAAATTTTACTTTATGTAGATGATGTTTTGTTAGCATCTCCAGATGAAGAAACTTGTAAGACAGATACAATAGCACTACTGCAGCATTTGGCAAAGGAAGGTCACAAAGTGAGCAAAAATAAACTTCAGCTATGTAAAAGGGAAGTGAAATATTTAGGCCATAATTTAAGTGCAGGGGGAAAAACTCTCCTTGAAGACAGAAAAGTAGCTGTCCTTCAAGCACCCAAACCACAGACAAAGAAACAAATGATGTCTTTTCTAGGTTTAACTAATTACTATAGGACTTGGGTGCCAAATTATGCAGAAATAATGTCACCTTTAAGTAAGTTGATGTATGTCTTTAATAATTAATTCATCTTAAAATGAATTTACTATTAAAATGAACAGAGGAAGCTAAAGAAGCTTTTTGAAAAAAATAAAACAAGTTTTGGTCTCTAGTGCAGCTCTTGCACTACCTGATTATAGTAAACCCTTTATTCAGATGGTTGATTGTAAGGGATACTTTATGGCGTAAGTTTTAACTCAACAATATGGAGATAAAAGAGACCTATAGCATACTTCTCCTCCAAACTAGACAGTGTGGCATGAGCTCTGCCACATTGTGTGCGTGCTGTAATTGCTGCCTCAATGGCTGTAGAAGTAAGCGATGCAATTGTACTCTTTCACCCCTTGACCTTAAAGGTTCTACATGCGGTCTCAGCTTTACTTCTTCAAACGAACGTGACATTTTTGTCACCCGCTCGACATTTGTCTTGCATGTCAGTGTTGCTATCACAACCGGATATAACTATAGAAAGATGTACTACGCTAAACCCACAACACTTATACCGACAGCAGATGACGGAGAGAAGCATGATTGTCAAAAGCTGGCTGAAGAGACAGCTAAAAGTAGATCTGACCTCAAGATCAACCCCTCTGTGAAGGGGAAGTTGTTTTTGTAGCTGGCTCGTCTAGAAAGAATGAGCAAGG
Source organism: Lepomis macrochirus (assembly GCA_024633595.2). Lineage (NCBI taxonomy): Eukaryota > Metazoa > Chordata > Actinopteri > Centrarchiformes > Centrarchidae > Lepomis > Lepomis macrochirus. The sequence goes on along the minus strand of JALXJV020000013.1, from coordinate 34,666,073 downwards.
AAAAATATTAACAAGATATGCTGTGGTTACAAAAACCACAGTATTAAAAGCAAATCAACTACCTTCTAACTATTCAGCACAGGCAGCTGAGTTAGTTGCGCTTACTGAGGCATGTAAATTAATGCAAGGAGAGAAGGTAACTATATAAACAGTCAATATGCATATGCCTTAAAAGAGAAAAAAGAAATGCAACAACAAAGTCCCCAAGTTGAGAAAGATGTCTGGTTACGTAATGGTGCACAATTGAAAGATGACCTATATGACCGGGCAATACACAATAGAATAAACAATAAGAATTTATATAAATGGGCAGCAATTTTGAGCCATGGAGTTACTCATGTCTCAACAGGAGGGATGGTGGCCCAGGTACAGGAAAAAAAACAAAAAACAGCATTCCTGATTTGCGCTAAACAGAATCCACAGGGGAACCTAAGACAAAAAAGAGGCCGATTTTCTGAGCCTCAGTATCTGTTTCAAGCAATACACATGGATTTTATAGAATTAAATAAGAGTGAAGGGAAAAAGTACTGCCTAGTGATAATAGATGCTTTTTCCAAATGGATAGAACTTTTAGCAATAGTGCTAACTGTAGCAGAAGCATTGTGTAAAAATATTATTCTACAATATGGCATTCCAGAAAAAATCTACAGTGATAATGGAACACACTTTGTAAACCAACTAATTGACAAGATAGATGTTATGTTTCACATGAAGTTAAAACACCACTGTACATACCATCCACAAAGTGCAGGATTAGTAGAGCGAATGAATGGAACTATAAAAATACATTAAAGAAATGCATGGAAGCGACAGGAAGACCATGGACACAATGTCTAGACCTAGTTAAAATGTACGTAAACATAACAAGCACGGGTTGACTCCATATGACGATTATGTAGACTACTACAGTTTAAAAATCAATAGGAGGCAGTCATGTCTGTTTGATTATATGTGAAAGAGATTAGAAAAACAGCAATTAAAATAGCATCTGACTCACTGTAAGAAGGTCATTTCTGCTGTCTCAAACTCCAACAAGGGAAGCAAGCCCAAGTCTGATAATAGGACCGGATTCAGGTGTTTAGAACCTGGATAGGCCCGAAAGTCAGTGAAGAAACCCACAGGCTGCTGACCTTATTAGGGAGTAAAGAGCAGTTGAGATGGCTTTTAAAGTGTGGCGATGTTAGTGGTGATCTCCTGGAGGTCCTACTTTTGGCCACGTAAGAAACATACTTCTGTCAGGGAAGTAATTATTATAGCCATGCAGCAGACAAAAGAAAACCCCTATTCTCTAAAAAGGGTAGCACGTGGAAATTTTACATGCATAAATATGACAGGGACAGGTATTAAATTGGGTAATTTATCCAAAGACTGGTGTACTGTCATAGTACCTGTGAAAACTACATTCAGACCGACTCTCGAGGAGACATCTGGTGGTGGTGTGGAGATGGTAGACTATTTGATGGTCTGCCCTACAACACCACAGGCATATGTGCTTTAGTCTCCCTTATCCTTCCAATATCCGTTACCCCTCTTACCGTTGTAGAGCTGTTGTCGGCGCTTGAATCAGCATTGCCGCACGCTTGGAAAACAAGAACTAAAAGATCATCAATAGGTGATGACCCGACTTACATAGATAGCATCGGGGTCCCCAGGGGAGTCCCAGACGAGTACAAATTAGTAGATCAAGTGGCAGCAGGTTTTGAGTCAACGCTGTGTTGGTGGTGCACAATAAATAAGAATGTTGATAGAATCAACTATATCCACTACAGCGTGCAGAGGTTAGGAAATAAAACTGAAGAAGGGTTCTCAGCCATCCATGAACAATTGTCAGCTACCTCTCTTATGGCTTTCCAAAATCGAATTGCTGTAGACATGCTCCTGGCCGAGAAAGGAGGAGTGTGCTCCATCTTCGGTGATCAGTGTTGTACCTTCATTCCTAACAATACAGCTGCAGATGGCAGTCTAACCAAAGCTCTAGAAGGACTCCGATCACTGAATGAGAAAATGAAAGACCACTCTGGAGTTGACACATCGGTGTGGGATGGCTGGGGAGAAATGTTTGGGAAATACAGGCAACTAGTGTTTTCTATCCTAACCTCAATAGCCGTGTTTGCTGCTATTCTCACCCTGTGTGGATGTTGTTGTATTCCCTGTATTAGGATGTTGTGCACCAGACTCATCACCACTGCTATTCAACCTGTGAAGGCTGACGTACAGGAAATGTACGCACTCCTTGGTCATGGTAATGACCAACACAATGACAGTGTAAATAATGATGATGATGTTCCTCGAACTTTCCAGATTTGTTTCCAGACCCAGGAGACTATGAAACAACCTTGTAGAGAGGACCAGAGAATTGAACTCTAAGTGTAACATTTTGGCCATGTAGTGATGTTATAACCGAAAATCGGGAGAAGAGGTTATTAACTGATGTTGAATATGATCACCAAAGTGGATAAACAGGAGGGAAATGTTAGAATAATGTATAGAAGTTATCCTCTTTGTTGTAGTTGGGCAGTGAACTTACATATTCTTAGTATATGCTTTAGAGACTTGTGATAGATTATTGTGTATGTATTTCTCTTATACTGAAGCAGCCGTTGTTGAGAAATAACTGTTGCTTGTAAAGTCTGCTTGTGAAATAGGTCTAACAGGAAACCGCCGTCTGCGGTTGAAAAGTACATCACGCGGTTGAAAAGTTCATCGGTTGAAAAGTGCATCGCGCGCAAGCGAAAGAGGAACTTCGGAAGAGGAACTTCGTGTGCCTTGAATAGATAAAGGTCACTGTGACAGTTCATGTGTGTGCAGATCTCAACTTATGTGACTTCACCCTTCCCCTTTAGAAGTTGAGATCCTATGTAACTAGGGCGTACCCTGATCTAAATAAAAGGCAAGGTGAGAGGAGACTGCTTCAGAGTGTGGTGGGAGGATTGTAACTGAGCAGTCTCCAGACACTCTCCTTGCGCAAGAAAAACTTGCTCACTGACTCTGTGTGTTCTTTATTTGCAGATTGTTAGAAATGTTTGGGGTTTAAACCTGACAATTGGCTTCCTGTAAAATCCAGAATAGAATTTAAAATCCTTCTTCTCACATACAAAGCTCTTAATGGTCAGGCACTATCTTATCTTAAAGAGCTCATAGTACCTTACTACAACATCAGAGCACTACACTCCCAGAATGCAGGGTTACTTGTGGTTCCTAGAGTCTCCAAAAGTAGAATGGGAGCCAGAGCGTTCAGCTATCAAGCTCCTCTCCTGTGGAACCAGGTTCCAGTTTGGGTTCGGGAGGCAGACACCGTCTCTACATTTAAGAGTAGGCTTAAGACTTTCCTTATTGATAAAGCTTATAGTTAGGGCTGGCTCGGGTGAGTCCTGAACCATCCCTTAATTATGCTGCTATAGGCCTAGACTGCTGGGGGATTTCCCATGATGCACTGAGCTCCTCTCTCCTCTTCTCTCTCTCCCTCTGAGTGCAACCTCATCCCATTAATGCATGTTACTAACTCGACTTCTTCCCTTTCCCGTGGTCGTGTGCTTCCTCCTCCTGTCGCTTTCTGCGGGTGTTGCAGGCTCTGGAGCTGTTGAGTCTGGATCTGTGGTTGGGAGTCTCCTGCTGCCCCTGTGTTCCTGCTCGACGCCCTCTGCTACAGTTGCAACTGCTGTTACTAGTCCTATTGCTATTATTACTGTTATTATTATCATTAACATTACTATAAATATCTGTACCATTTTTCATTCAGTCCATAGCAACATTACCTTTACTGTCTGTACCTCTATGTGTATACTGTGTAGGCTGCCTCCCTCTGCTCTTTCTCTCTGTCCTTCTCTCTCTCTCTCTCTTTCTCTTGCTCTCTCTCTCTCCCCCTCACCCCCAACCGGTCGAGGCAGATGGCCGCTCACCCTGAGCCATGGTTCTGCTCGAGGTTTCTGCCTCTTAAAAGAAAGTTTTTCCTTGCCTGTGTCGCCTAGTGCTTGCTCTTGGTGAGAATTGTTGGGCTTCTGTAAATAACTTCAGAGTATGGTCTAGACCTGCTCTTTATGAAAAGTGCTGTGAGATAACTGTTGTTGTGATTTGGCGCTATATAAATAAAATTGAACTGAACTGAATTGAAAATTGAACTACTAAAGCCATAATGGAGACGCCACAGCAACAGTGATCCTAGAGAAGCTTGGCTATAAGATGCACACCACAAGCCACAAAGAGCCTTACACCCCATGGAGGAGAAGGCTAGAGGCCAAGATCGAGGCAACACAAAGAGAGGTTAGTCAGCTCTCAGAGCTACAGAAAGGTGCGAAGAACTTACTTAAGAAATACAACATGCTGTCGATACCTGAGGCTCTAGAGACTGCCAAACAAAGACTCATCGCTCTGGCTACCCACCTAAAGAGATACAAGGGAGAAGCAGAAGCCAGTAACAACTGACAAACTGGTGATGGCTAACAAACCAGACATCGTGTTGATCTTGAAGTCCCACAGGATCTTAGCTTGGTCATTCTCAACTACCTTAGGAGGTGCCTTCCATTTTGACCTTGGGACTTCCAGCCCATACTCATGGCAGATGTTCCTGTACACTATGATAGCTACCTGGTTATGGCGTTCCATGTGCGCACTTCCTGCCTGCACCTTACACCCTGCTGTTATGTGCTGTACTGTCTCAGGGGCATCCTTGCGCAGTCTGCACCTGGGGTCCTGCCTGGTGTGGTAGACCCCAGCCTCTATTGATCTTGTACTGAGTGCCTGTTCTTGTGCCGCCATGATTAGTGCTTCTGTGCTGTCCTTCAGTCCAGCCTTTTCCAGCCACTGGTAGGATTTCTTGATATCAGCCACTTCTTCTATTTGTCTGTGGTACTTGCCGTGCAGCGGCTTGTCCCTCCATGAAGGTTCTTCACCTTCCTTGTCCTCAACTTCGGGTTTCTGTGTTGATGGCTCGGATCTTGTTTTTTCCCATTCAGCTGACTTTTCAGGGCCTGCCTCACTCTCTGTAGGTATTTGGCTGTGGCGGTCTTCCTTGCTGCCTCCTCATGGTTTCCGTTAGCCTGTGGCACCCCAAGGTATTTGTAGCTGTCCTGAACATCTGCGATGTGGCCTTCTGGTAGTTCAACCCCCCTCGGTTCTGATCATCTTCCCTCTTTTCGATACCATGCGACCACACTTGTCCAGTCCGAACGACATTCCAATGTCGTTGCTGTAGATCCTGGTAGTGTGGATCAGTGAGTCGATGTCTCGCTCATTTCTGGCATACAGCTTGATGTCATCCATGTAGAGGAGGTGACTGATGATTGTTCCGCTTCAGAATCGGTATCCGTAGCCAGTCTTTGTGATGATCTGGCTGAGGGGGTTCAGGCCTATGCAGAACAGCAGCGGGGATAGTGCGTCGCCTTGGTATATGCCGCACTTGATGGTGACTTGTGCAATTGGCTTTGAGTTGGCTTCCAGACTTGTTTTCCACAGCTTCATTGAGTTCTTGATGAAGGCTGTTAGTGTCCTGTTGATCTTGTACATCTCCAAGCATTCCAGTATCCATGTGTGTGGCATTGAGTCGTAGGCTTTCTTGTAGTCAATCCAGGCAGTGCACAGATTGGTCTGTCTGGTCTTGCAGTCTCGAGTGACTGCTCTATCCACCAGTAGCTGGTGCTTGGCTCCTCTGGTGTTACTGCCTAATACATATATATATATATGTGTGTGTGAAAAAACACACACACATATATATATATACATATATATATATATATATATATATATATATATATATATATATATATATATATATATATATATACATACATATATATATATACATATATATATATATATATATATATATATATATATATAAAACACACATATGTATATACATATATACACACACACACACACATATATATATATATTTTTTTTTTAAGTGCAGTTTTTATTATTATTATTATCTTGAAAGTCCATTGCTCACTTACTCATACACATCCAGTCAAACCATAGGTCACAGGAGAGGTGGGATGTTAAACAGCCTGCAAATCACCCACCCAAACAAGCAGTGGAGGGAGGCTTTGGCAGACTACGCTGGATGCAGCATGTGGAAGAAATAGATTAAACAAAAACAAGACAACTGATCAGATTCCATAGAGAAGTGAATAGCTACACACTGCATGCTGATTAATACTGGGGAAGATGTGGGTCTTAGGCCAGGGCAGGTCACATGGAATCTGATCTTTTCCAGTTCGGGAATTGGGCCACTTCCATATGTGGTCCAAATCTGATACAGATTGGATGTTTTTAAATGCGACCTCAGTCTGGACACTCGGGTCGAATTTGATGCGACTTTGACGTCACTGTAGAGCAACTGTTCTGCTGTAGACGGAGCCGCCGTGAACGAAAAAGTGTGAAAAAGCTCCACAAAAAGCCATTATTAAACATTTGGCTCTCTTCCTTCTCTACCTCGCTATCATCTGCTCACAAATTCCCTTTCTTATACCAAAAATCCACCAGACCGAGAGCTCTCTTCTGAGTTACATGCATTCTACTTGTCTACTTGTAGCAGACACAGGGGGGAGGGAGAGAGAGAGAGAGAGAGAGAGAGAGAGAGTTGTAGGACAGATATGTTGTCCAGCGCCAGAAACCGTAATGAAAAGAACAGAAAGTTGTGAACACTTGTCACAATTTAGGAAAATATGACCCGTGAGAGGACAATGAAAAACTTGAGTCTCCCGCGAGCTAACCAGAGCTATGTTGCTCCTTGTTTACTTCTGTAGCCTGCAACAGCGTGCTGCGTGTGACATCGTGTTATTCTTCTCCGCATGCAGGTCACTTTCAGGCCGTGGACAGTTCACACTGGAGTCTAATATGGGCTGCATTTGAACTATAATGTGAACTGTCAAACCAAAAAAATCGGATCTGGGGAAAAAATCTGAATTGAGCATTAAGGCCTGCAGTTAGGGCCTTAGAAACGTTCTTAAAATCACAACGTAGTCGCTTGGCCCCTCGGGGTCACTCTTTGCTTCGGTGATCACGGCAGGCGCTCTATGGATAGTAACCAAGACAATGGCTTCTGTACGCTCCACAGCTGTAGTCTATTTAACCTAAGTTAAAATTATACATAACTTCACCTGATAGGCCTTCATCTAATTTTGCAGGGATGCTCTGCCATGCGAATTCCCTCCTCTTGATGTCCTATTTAGTAAACAGCAGTAGATTCTGGAAACTCCCAAACAGTGAGGATCAGTCTCTCTTCTAAATAATTTGTGCTCTGCGTCCCGTACGAAAAGTTCAAGACAATTCAACAGGCCTGTGCATGAGGAGACCACTTCAGCTCACTCTAACAGGGACACTTTCTACTGAACATAGACTGTTTCTGCTGCTCCCTGATAAAAGAAAAATGTTTCTGCTGGTACCTGTTCAGAAAAAAACAAGGGAAACATTTATATATGTTAACCTGTTGCTCAGAAGGTGCCTGTTAGAAGTGCTGACTGTGGCTTTGGACTCTGAACTTGTTTTAACCATCTAGATAAAAGGTAATGCCCTGGCAGTGGCAAATAGCTTTGGTTTTATATTAGATTTGATTACATAAATTTTTAAGTTGAGATTTACAAGAAATATTTTATTGCTACTTTGTAAAGGGAATACTGCTGGTAAAAAGCAACTTATTTGTTTAAAGTGTTTGCAAACCACATGTTGCACTTGTATATAGCAGTACATTTAAATTAAGTGTGCAATAATAATGTGATTAATCGCAATTAAAAATTTTAATCGTTGCCCAGCACTAGCAGCAACTAGTTCCTGTCCTCCTTCCCTCTGTGTCTGCGTGATTCAGTGTAGATAACAATGTGCAGATGAAGATACATGGCAATCTAAGCTTAACATTTAGACTACAGACAGCTTTCATGTAGGTTGTTGTACATCTAGCTTTGCCAAGCTAGCGTTGGCACAGTGTGCTTTTAATAACAGAGGATGAGAGACGTGGACAGAGAGGATCTGTCTACATGTTATGCTCATTTAATGTATGTATCGACAAAGTTTTCTTTTACTCTTGAGGTTTTGTTGCATATACTGCAGTGGCTTGGAGTTACATTCTCTTCAACGTGTCCACGACCTATCTCTGTGCTTTCCACTGTTCATGCTTGAGAGCCCGTATGTGTCATGAGTCAGTTTCACCCTCAACCCTTTTCCCTGTGTTTTCCAGTTTTTTTCCCCCCTTTCCTCCTGTCTTTGTTAGTCGTGTCTGTCTCTCTCTCTGTGTGTGTGGGCGTGTCCAGACCTGGCTCTTCCCCACCTGCAGCACTTCACACCTGCGACTCATCTGCAATCAAACCCTGCAGTGATAAAGCCCTGGTTCAGCCTCCACTCTTCGCCAGTTCGTCAGTTTACCTTCAGTGGTACATTGCACTGGCCTGCTTTACAGTTTTGTGAGTACTTTTTGTGATCAAAGCCTAACGTCTTGTTTTTTCGTCTGCCACAGTTTTTTCCTGTGTGCGGAGTTGCGGCCTGCCTGTCCGTCCTCTAGTCACCAGCCAGTTACCCTCAGTCCACCAGTCTGTCTGTCTGCCCTGAACTCTCTCCAGAACTCCTTGTCGGATCTCCTCCAAGTCCGGAAACCTCCTAGCCTCTGGAACCTCAGATCTTCCCTGTACTCAAAATAAACCAGACCTTTGCATTGTTACTCTTCCTGTGTCTGCTTTTGAATCCCTTCTGTGTTACCTAACAGTATGTGTTCATGTGCACAAGGCAACACAGATCAGCAGAGGCTGCGTCCTGATAATAAACCATAAGTTCTTCAGCCCCAGGCCAGTTTAACACCATGCTTCAGTGCTCATCTAGTATCAATCAATCAAACTTTGTTTCTAAAGCACATTTAAAACAATGTGGTACAGTGCTGTACATTGACATGAAACAATAAATAGACAAAATAAAACACCAGACAAATACAACATACAGCTCTCATGCCAGATTAAAAGCCAACGAATAAAAATGTGTTTTAAGTCGCGATTTAAAAACCAGAAAGCGGGGGGCCTGTCTGACATGAAGAAGCAATTCACAGTTCCACAGTCTCTGGGCTGCGACTGAGAAAGCTCCATCCCCTCTGTGCTGCCTTCTTAGAATGCAATGTCTCCACCTAGTGGTGGCTGTGGTTAAGGTCACTGGGAGTTTTGAGTTGGGTGTTTACCCTTTAGTTTTCTAGCTAGCCAGCCAGTGACATACCAGATTCTTTGTCTCACACAGAGCACAGGAGGTACATGCCTGTAAGTATTTATGCCATGTGTGCCATTTCCACAGTAATGCATAGTTCGTAATGTTGAGCATGTGAATCAAAATGTGTGATTTGAGTAAATACATCGTCGCGACCGCGATGCTAATTTCTGTTAGCATATGAATGAAGATTCCCATATACGTTAGCATTTAGCTAACGGCGCTGATAATTATGGTTGTAGCAGTTATGCTTGCTATGTTTAATGTTATTTCACCATTGAGGCTTGGTATGTTTTGGAACTTGCAGTGTGTGAATTAATGTGTTTTTCTTCTGTGTGTTTTAGTTTTACAGTACTTTCAAGTGCAAGGCAACAAATAAACAGCCTGAAAGAGAAATCTTTGTCTCTCATTTGGAGAACTGGGGCCCGTTCTTCGTACGTCGCTAACTCACTTAGCTGGATTTGATTGTTGGCGATTTGGCATGATCTTGGATTGTTTGGTTCTTCGACGCTCATCCTGGACTTGCTGTCATAGCAACAGGTGCGTAAGCTTGAACCTGCTCGCGAGCAGGCTTATTTCATGTCAACAGGATTAGATCCCGGCTTTATAAGCGGAGGTGATACGGGAAGTCTTTCGCAGCCATGTCTTGTGCGTTTTTACGAGAAGAACCTGTTGCTGAAGGTGGCAGAATAATTTGAAGAGCTTTTCGAATTAATCGCGTATTGTGAGATAGACAGGATCCTTTAGCGCAGCGCGATAATATTCTTATTGAGAGATAGGCTGTCGCTTTTCTCGTGAGGGTGTCATATACATCATTAATTTGTTGGAACCACACGTTAAAAGTTCGACTTCGTCGGGAGTTTTAACAGCGGCACAAACTGTGTGCATTGCCCTGAGATTCTTTGCGAGTGGCACGTTCCTTTGCACTATTGGAGATCGCGGAAAACGTGCCGTCTGTCGTGCCATTCGCAAAGTGTATCTGGCACTGAAGCAGTTTTTCGGGGTTTTGTGGTATTTCCAAGCCACTTCAGACCACAGGTTGTTCTTGTATTTCACTTTCACTTGTTCCCATGTTCAAGTGGGTCCTGAGGTGGCTCTGACATTAAGCAATTATGACATTATTAAAATACAAGAATATGTGATAGAACCATAACATGGAGCACTTACGCATTTAATTTGTCTGCAACTTTTGCCAGCCCTCTCTCCTGGCTTTTGCACACTTTGAGGTGTTCCCTGGCGTTTTAATTAAGTTTTCAAATTCTGTATATCCTTCTAGTAATAACTCTTGCTCTGCTGCGGAGAAAAACTGAGCGCTCTTTGGCCATGGTGAACAGCCAATAGCAGCGTTGCTGATCAATGTTTCTACTATCGATACATGTCCCCTTTTAAACCAGTGCATGAACGCGCAATTATCTCCGATAACTTAATCCAGCTATACTAATCATAACCGGCAGGTGCTTTCGAAGAACCCAGTTAGCCAGATCATGATTAGGCCGATGATATTATCTTGGATGTCTCATTTGATCTCGGATGTTTTAAGCAACGTACGAAGAACGGGCCCCTGTTAAGCTATCTGCCAAACTAATCACTAACGTTCAGGGAGGGCAGAATAGTAAAAAGGCATCCTTCTCATCACGCTCTGCTGGGGAAAGTGAGACAGCCTGCTCTGTAGTTGCAAGTGTTTCGAGCATCAGAGAAGACTCATCAACCATGGCAACTCAGGAAGAGTCAACAATGGAAGGCACTGTCAAAACTAGATCTGTATGTTCCGATTCTCTACGCTCTAGTCAGTTTACATCATCATCTGCCGCAGCCGCAAGGGCACGAGCTAAGGCTGAAGCTGCACAAGTCAAACTGTCCTTTGCACAGAAGGAAGCCAACATTCTGAAACAACAAGCTGAACAGCTTAAAAAGAAAGCTGACCTAGATGCTGACCTGCATGTACTTCAATCCCAGAAAGCAGCTGCGGCGGCGTTAGCTGAGGCTCAAGCTTGGGAAGCATCTGCTCAAGAAAGTGGAGTCCCACAACAGCCCCACCTGGATAATGTGCCAACCATTGACGCAGCTCAACGAATACCAAGAGTATGTGCAGCAACAGGCAGAGTTAGACTGTGATCTACAGCATCTTCAGATAGATCCTCCTGTGCCCATATCTTTGGCAGTGTCGCAGCCAGCCACCGCCATCGATGCAGCAGCAAAAGGCTACAATGACCCTAGCGGTTGCCAGTTCAGTGAGCACAGCAGTCAGGGGTTCAAAGCCTTGCCACGTATGTCTGGTAGCAAAACTCACGGGACAGGAATGGTCACACCACAGCTCAGCCGGCCTTTCAGCCCAAAAAGAGAGCCTTACAGCTGGACTGGTCCCTTTGGTGGGAAGGCAATCAGTGATAATCTGTTTCACCATCCTCAGCTCGATGTGTCAACACCCAGACCGGTGGACATGCATCCAGGAGACACATCAGAGCTAGCGAAATATCTCATGCGACGAGAAATGGTCAGTTCTGGTTTGCTGAAATTTGATGACCAACCAGAAAATTACTGGGCTTGGAAAACATCTTTTCAAAGTGCAGTTCGAGATTTGAGTCTGTCACCGCAAGAAGAACTAGACCTGCTTTCCAAGTGGCTTGGCCCACAGTCAGCTGCTCAAGCAAAGAGAATCAGAGCCGCCTACGTCAACAACCCCAATGCAGGTCTCAACATGGTGTGGCAGAGACTACAGGATTGTTTTGGTGCACCAGAAATCATAGAGCATGCACTGCTGAGGAAGATTGAGGACTTTCCAAAGATAGCAAACAGAGAGAACCAGCGTTTGAGAGAGCTAGGAGATCTTCTATTGGAACTGCAGGCAGCAAAGCAGAACGACTATCTCCCCGGCCTATCCCATCTTGATACAGCACACGGGGTGAATCCTGTTTTGGCAAAGCTCCCATACAACCTTCAAGAGAGATGGGTTATGGTTGCCTCAAGGTTCAAAAAAGACAACGGTGTGTCCTATCCTCCATTTTGGGTTTTTGTCAGCTTCATAAATGAAGAAGCGAAGACTCTCAACGATCCTAGCTTTGCCTGTGTCACAAGTGCTAGTAACAGCAGTCCCAGAACAGAGAAAACTGTAAAGCAGAGGTACCAGCCTCCAGTCTCTGTAAGGAAGACTGATATTTCACAAACAGATGGAACTAGGCAGCTTACATCTGTAGACAGGAACGCTTTGGACCCTGATAAACAGTGTCCGCTGCACGGTAAGCCACATCCTTTGAGAAAATGTCGCCTGTTCAGGAGTAAGACCTTGGAAGAAAGAAAGGCTCTTCTGAAAGACAAACACATCTGTTTTAGATGTTGTTCTTCCATTTACCACATGGCCAAAGACTGTAATAAGCCAGTACAGTGCAGAGAGTGTGGTAGTGTAAGTCATCCCACAGCACTACATCCAGACCCTCTTCCACAAAGGCCGGAGAGTTCTGCTGCTACTGAAGATAATGGCGGGGAGCAAAGAGAGCCAAATGCCACAGCTGTCATATCAAAGTGTACTGAGATATGTGGGAACTCAACATGGTCCAAATCATGCTCTAAAATATGTTTAGTGAGAGTGTATCCTGTTGGCCAGACCGAAAGAGCAGTTAAGATGTATGCTGTTCTTGACTAACAAAGTAACCGCTCACTAGCGAAGACAGACTTTTTCAATCTTTTCAGCATTGATGGACACTTGGAACCATACACCTTGAAGACTTGCTCAGGTGTCGTAGAAGTAACAGGGAGACGTGCCAACAATTTTGTCATCGAGTCTATGGATGGTACAGCTCAGCTCTCCCTTCCTACTCTTATTGAGTGCGATATGATACCTGACGACAGAGCAGAAATACCATCACCAGGAGTTGCTTATCACTATCCACACCTGAAGGAAATAGCAAGCAAAATCCCAGAAATTGATCCAGATGCTGACATTCTCCTCCTCCTTGGCAGAGATATTCTCTCTGTGCACAAAGTCAGGGAACAGCATAATGGACGCTACAACGAACCCTATGCTCAACGTCTTGATCTTGGGTGGGTCATTGTAGGAGACGTCTGTCTTGGAGGGGCTCATAAGTCAGCCAGCATCAGTGTCTACAGGACCAACATCCTACAAAATGGACGCGCTTCTCTCTTGAGTCCCTGCAAGAACAGCATTCAAGTGAAAGAGAGGATCAGTTGTCATTCTCCAAGCCTGAGTCTTCAGAGCTCTATTCAGCGCTTGGAGAGAGTCACAGACGATCTTGGCAACCAAGTGTTTCAGAGAACAGAGCACGATGATAAACCTGCTCTGTCACTTGAAGATGAGATTTTCCTGGAGACGCTAGAGCAACAGGTGTACAAAAACAGTGCAAACACCTGGGTTGCCCCCTTACCATTTAGGTCACCACGTAACCGTCTTCCAAATAACAGACCTCAAGCCGTAAAGCGTCTCTCATCCTTACGGCGAACCCTAGACAAGAAACCACAGATGAGACAACCGTTCATTGACTTCATGCAAACCATGTTTGATTCGAAACAAGCCGAGCCGGCTCCACAACTAAAGGAAGGCCAAGAGTGCTGGTATCTACCCATGTTTGGTGTTTACCATCCTCAAAAGCCTGACAAGATAAGAGTAGTGTTTGACTCCAGTGCCAAACATGAAGGTGTTTCTCTCAACAGCATGCTTTTGAGTGGACCCGATCTGAACAATACTCTTGTTGGAGTTCTGATCCGCTTCCGCAAAGAACCAATCGCGGTCACAACAGACATACAACAAATGTTTTACTGTTTTTCGGTCTGTGAGGAGCATCGGGACTTTTTGAGGTTCCTGTGGTATGAGGATAATGACTTGCAGAAACCAGTGAAAGAGTTTCGGATGACAGTACATGTATTTGGCAACAGCCCATCGCCAGCGGTTGCCATTTACTGCCTCAGGCGGGCTGCCCTGGAAGCGTCACACTCCAGTCCTGCTGCAAGAGATTTTGTCATGCGCAATTTCTTTGTTGACGATGGACTTGCATCGTTCCCTAGTGAGGCAGAAGCTATCAACATTCTGAAAACATCCCAAGAAATGCTAGCTGAATCAAACATCAGGCTGCACAAGATAGCGTCCAATGGCAGCAGCGTTATGCAGGCATTCCCTCAGGTGGACCTAGCTAAGGATCTGAAGGACATAGATGTGACAGTGGAACCATTACCTCTTCAAAGGAGTCTAGGTCTCAGCTGGAATCTCGAGACAGACAGTTTTGCCTTCTGTGTGTCCAGAGAGGAGAAGCCTTTAACCAAAAGAGGCATTCTCTCTACAGTGAACAGTTTGTTCGACCCCTTGGGGTTTGTAGCACCAGTCACAGTGGGAGGAAGGAACATAATGAGAGAACTAGCTGTTGCACAGCTTGATTGGGACGCCCCACTTCCGACAGTGAAACAGGAGCAATGGACGCTCTGGAGAGACTCTGAGAGAACTAGAACGGCTCCACATTCCAAGACCTTACACCCCTGTTTCTTTGGCTACAAAGACACATTACAGAGAGCTTTGTGTCTTCGCAGATGCATCAACCATTGCCATCGCCGCTGTAGCCTACTTGAAAACACTCTCTACAACTGGGGACAGTCATGTAGGATTTGTTATGGGGAAATCCAAGCTAGCTCCGCGTCCAGCTCACACAGTCCCTCGTCTTGAACTTTGTGCTGCTGTCTTGGCAGTTGAGATGGCAGACTTCATCAAAGACGAAATGGACATTGACATTCATTCAGTGAAATACTACACAGACAGCAAAATCGTATTAGGTTACATTCATAACACCTCGCGACGATTTTATGTCTATGTCTCTAACAGACTCACACGGATTAGGCAGTCCTCTCATCCACACCAGTGGAATTTCATTAACACAGAGGAAAATCCTGCAGACTGTGGAACCCGACCAGTGGCTGCTGCAGCACTCAAAAGCACCAACTGGCTTTCTGGGCCGTCGTTTCTGAGAAAACCTCAGCAATAGCACACTACTCAGACTGACACCTTTGAGCTAGTGTGTCCTGATAAAGACGAAGAGATTCGCCATGAGGTGACAACCTTCAGTACAAAAGTGTCAGAAAGTCTGCTTGGATCTCACAGGTTTGAGAGGTTCTCCACTTGTCATTGACTCGAGCAGTTTCCATACTCATCAACAAAGCAAAAGGTGTTGCACAAACTCCAGGTAGGGACAGCTGTAGTGTAGATGCAAGCACACAAGCGACAGCAATAATCATCAAAGCCGCACAGCAAGATGTCTTCGTCAAAGAGCTCCAATGTCTGTCCAAGGGCAATCAAATCCCAAGACAAAGTCCACTACGGAAGTTGACTCCATTTCTGGATAGAGATGGGTTGTTGAGAGTTGGTGGCCGCACATCCACACTAGACATGTCTTATGATGAAAAACACCCTCTGGTCATTCCCAAGACGCATGTCGCTACATTGTTAGTGAGATATTATCATGAACAAGTTGCGCATCAAGGATGTCACTTTACAGAAGGAGCTGTTAGATCTGCTGGACTGTGGCTAATGGGAGGAAAGAGGCTTGTTTCTAGTGTCATCAATAAGTGCGTCATTTGCAAAAAAATGCGAGGAAAAGTGGAGGAACAAAAGATGTCCGACTTGCCAACAGAAAGACTTTCTTTGGAGCCGCCGTTCACACATGTGGGGTTGGATGTTTTCGGCCCATGGACAGTGACTTCCCGAAAGACAAGAGGAGGCCATGCAGAGAGCAAGCGGTGGGCCATTATATTCACCTGCCTGAGCACCAGAGCGGTGCACATTGAGGTCATAGAGACCATGACCACTGCAAGCTCCATCAACGGTCTCAGACGCTTCACTGCCATTAGGGGACCAATTAAAACAATCAGATCAGATAGAGGTACAAATTTCATCGGAGCCTGTAAAGAGCTCGATCTCAACACAGAGGATTCCGACCTGAAGACTTACCTCCATGACAACAAATGTACCTGGACCTTCAATCCTCCCCACTCTTCCCACATTGGTGGAGTGTGGGAAAGGATGATTGGCATTGCGCGACGCATTCTTGATGCCCTTCTTCTCAAGATGAACACATCCCATCTAACACATGAAGTGCTTGTGACTCTGATGGCAGAGGTCACTGCTATTATGAACTCAAGACCATTGGTTCCAATATCTTCTGACCCTCAAGCACCGGCAGTGCTCACTCCGTCAATGTTGTTGACACAGAAGATGGATACACTGTCTGCACCTGCAGGAGACTTTGATGTTAATGACCTTTCCAACAAGCACTGGAAAAGGGTTCAAGGTCTTGCTGATGCATTTTGGAGGAGATGGAGGCAGGAATACTTAACAACGCTTCAACCTAGAAAAAGGTGGCATTCTGAAAAACGTAACCTGCAGGTGGGAGATGTCGTACTGTTGAAGGACTCTCAAGTTAAAAGAACAGAATGGCCCACAGGACTTGTTGTTAAGACTGTACCCAGTCAGGATGATAAAGTACGTAAGGTGGAAGTCAAAGTTGTCAAACAGGGTTCTCCCAAAGTGTATTTGCGACCTATTGTCTTACTTTTTCATAAAGACAATGTGTAGTGGTATAAAGTATCATACCAGGCGGGGAGTGTGCTGCCTTCTTAGAATGCAATGTCTCCACCTAGTGGTGGCTGTGGTTAAGGTCACTGGGAGTTTTGAGTTGGGTGTTTACCCTTTAGTTTTCTAGCTAGCCAGCCAGTGACATACCAGATTCTTTGTCTCACACAGAGCACAGGAAGTATTTATGCCATGTGTGCCATTTCCACAGTAATGCATAGTTCGTAATGTTGAGCATGTGAATCAAAATGTGTGTGATTTGAGTAAATACATCGTCGCGACCGCGATGCTAATTTCTGTTAGCATATGAATGGAGATTCCCATATACGTTAGCATTTAGCTAACGGCGCTGATAATTATGGTTGTAGCAGTTATGCTTGCTATGTTTAATGTTATTTCACCATTGAGGCTTGGTATGTTTTGGAACTTGCAGTGTGTGAATTAATGTGTTTTTCCTCTGTGTGTTTTAGTTTTACAGTACTTTCAAGTGCAAGGCAACAAATAAACAGCCTGAAAGAGAAATCTTTGTCTCTCATTTGGAGAACTGTTAAGCTATCTGCCAAACTAATCACTAACGTTCAGGGAGGGCAGAATACCCTCTCTTCTAGAGTCGTGCTTATAATCAATCCTAAAATTAACAGGGAGCCAGTGTCGAGAGGCAAAAGCAGGGGTGATATGATCTCACGAGTTCTAGTAAGGAGATGAGCAGCAGCATTTTGAACCAGTTGTAGATAAGAGAGGGAGGCCTGACCTCTATAGCATATATAACGCCTACATACAGAGCATTACAATTATCAAGGCGTGTTGTGATAAATGCATGTATAACCCTCTCGAGTCTGTGAAGGATAAAAAGGGCTTAAGCTTAGTAAGAAGCCTAAGTTGAAAGTAACTTGCTTTCACAACAGAATTGATCTGCTTCTCTATTTTAAAATCACAATCCATTTTAACTCCCACGTTTGTTACAACAGACTTAACATAAGGTTGCAAGCTGAAGTTTATAAAATGTAAGTCCATCCAGGCTTTAATATTATTAAAACAGTCAACTAATCTTGTTAAAGAACTACCATCTTTTCTTTTGATGGGAAGGTAGACTTGCAAATCATCTGTGTAGAAATGGAAGATGATGTTATGTCTTTTTAAGATTGCTCCAAGGGGAAGCAAATAGAGTGAGAAAACATGGATGGGCAGGGAGGTGCTCTCCCTACCTTATGGCTTTTCCACGTAGGCACGTGGAAGGGCAGGGAGATCCCAGAACAGAGCCATACTGCCAAATATAAATTTGCAGTCTTTGATGAAAGTTGTCCTGACTGAACTATCTATCTATCTATCTATCTATCTATCTATCTATCTATCTATCTATCTATCTATCTATCGTTGTCATCTCTATCACAAATTACGAGATCCCTCTTCAAAACAAGCATAAAAATAAAATCAAATCTTTGTCTTTCTGTTCCAGTGTTGTTGTGTCCTCGTGTGTGGACATCATTGGAAAATGGCCGAGTGTCTTCTTGGCCCCTGGGTCCCGCGGTGGAGGGGACAGTGCTGTATTACAGCTGTCTGCCTGGCTTCATCCTGATGGGCCACAACTCAACACAGTGCAATAAGATGGGCAAGTGGGACATGCCCAAACCTGTGTGTCATTGTGAGTCACTCTCCTCCCTTTTTACTCTGCTGTATGGCCTCTAAACAAATGTGCGTTGCAAGACAAATGTACATATTTTGTGTCCTTGAGGCCTAAAAAGGCTGAATGCATTTCCTTCTTCATAAAACATCTACAAAGTCCATTTTTGCAATATTTTGTACATTGTTATCATGTTTGTTAGCTAGCGGTCTTCCTCCTGCCTTTGCTGATACTTCGGTAAATTACTTGACGCACCACCACCGGCTATTGAGCAGTGCTTGATGTGGAAAAAAAATAGGTCCGAGACCCTCCCACCTGCAGTATAAATTATAATAGTAAATAACAAGTAAATAATATAAGATTAAATACAGTACAGAATATTTATCAATTCAAATGTTTCACCAATAAAACCATTTTCTAATATTGCACCCCTAATGTTAATATTCATTTTAACATCACAGGTTGTTTATGAATCACCTGAATCAAAAATAAATAAACAAACTTATATATCCCTAGCCCTAATTCCAATTTTAACTTTATACCTGTGCTAATGTCTGATGTTTTGTGTGCTTTGCAAACAAATTAGATCTGCAAAAGTCTACAGGGCCTGATGGACTTGATCCTTTTTTCCTTAAATTAGTTGCACCAATTATTGCACAATCCGTTACTGACATTTTTAATCTGTCAATTGCTGAATTGTATTGCAAATAAATTTCCTGCTCTGTGGAAACAGGCCTTTGTCATTCCCTTACTTAAATCAGGTGATCCCACAGACATGAACAACTAGAGTTGAGCCGGATACTCGGTTGAAACGAATAAAGTACTTTTGCCGAGTACGAGTACAAACACCCCCCCCCTCTCTCTTTCTGTCTCTCTCTTACTCACTCACACACACACATACACACTCACACACACACATACACACACACACACACACACACACACACACACACACACACACACACACACACACATACCTGGCCTGCACCAGTTCAACAAATCCAGGATATGTTTTCGTTATCTGGCTTCACTAACCCTAACAATCGCGATCGGGATAAGCGGCACCACGAAGCTGGTTATCAGCTTGGTAAATTAACCCAGGGTTTCCCGATCCAGCCAGAGCACGTTCACATAAACAACGCAACAGATGACCACACACACATGAACAGGTCCACTGTGAGCAGGGCGTCATATTTTACGATCAAGGATTAAACTGTAACACTACAGAAATACGACAGTAGCACGGCTGCATCTGACACATGCAGGGAGACAGAAAATCGCAGACAGTGTAAATGCCTAAATAAATAGTCTATAATAATGCGTTGATAAAAAGTGTTCTTATTAGCTTCAGAAAATATCAGCCTTATTCTTTCAGCTCGGCTGTGTGTCGGTGTTTCCACATTAAAAGACTCGGGCCGTTCTCCCTCACTTAAAAAAACTTGTCGCCACTTCAAAAATGAGATTAATTTATTTAACACACCCAAAAGTGTTCCAAACATTGTTCTAAATTAACTTCATAAAGCAATGAAACGGAAAAATCCCTTCATGCCATAAAATGTGCTCAAATAATGTTTGAAAGACTGAACCTCAACATTTAGGCTGCTGGAAACTCACCGTCCCACCTTTTGCACCCACATCGCAAAAGGTGGGACGGAACATGACTACAGTCTCTGTAGTAGGCCTTAGAAAGCTATAGCCTTCAGCATAAGTTACCATGGAGATCTACCCGGTAAGAAGTGAACCACCTTCATGCCAGGGTTAACCCCGAAGTTACCTGGATAAGCTCAAATCCTGCTTTGTGGTACAGGCCTCTGGTGTGGAAATAAAAAAATAAAAAAGAACCCCCCAAGCTATATAACCTAAATAGATAGACTACATTCATATTAAAATTTAGTATTTCAATATCCCTATGAAACTGCTCATAATATTCAGCCTCACATAAGAAAAATAAAATCCATTTATTTAACGGTTGTGTCAGGCTGTGTGAAACAGACTGGGAGCAAATAAAAAATATTAAACACATTTAAAGGCAGTAAGTAGGCTGATCCTGTTGTACTGTAAAAACCTGTAGGCAACATTAGCCTAAGGCTTTTAATCAGTCTCTGTAGGATCGCCATAGTCAAGAGTTTCTCCACATCACCGCTGTAAACAGAAATCTGCCTATTGGCTTAAACAGTCTGTGGGATTTCCTACAGACGGTGCTTACATTTTCTAGAAAGCTGATTGGTCAGTAGGCGGTGTTTTCACAGAGTTAATCTCTTTTCTGGAACATAACCTGCTCTGGAGCAGGTTAGCCTTCAGCATAAGTTACCATGGAGATCTACCCGGTAAGAAGTGAACCACCTTCATGCCAGGGTTAACCCCGAAGTTACCTGGATAAGCTCAAATCCTGCTTTGTGGTACAGGCCTCTGGTGTGGAAATAAAAAAATAAAAAAGAACCCCCCAAAAAATCACACTGATCATAAAAAAATTAAAAGTTAAAAAAAGAAAGTTATGTTGAGTATGAAAACTCTTGTGCATTACATTTTACTTCATAATTGCTACCGCATGTGTTGTATTCATTGTTGCAAAACTTGTTCTGTATATAGTTCGTTTGTTATCATGATCAAAACCATTGATCTGAAGCTCAATGATGATGCTGTCATGTAAATAGTTTTCTAATCAGCAATAAATATAACAATTTCTGATCAACCCATATCAATTGCATGCTTGAATTAACAAACCGGTTAAATCCCGCCCACTTCTGGGTTAGGCCCCGCCCAGTCCGAGTACAGATACAGATACAGATAATTCATATGGTTAACAGATACAGATACAGACAATGCTGTACTCGCTCATTCCTATGAACAACTACAGACCTATTTCAAATCTTTCAGTTCTAGCAAAAGTGTTTGGGTCATTGGTGTCTGTCCAGTTCAAACAGTTACTTCAAACAAACAACATTCTTAACAATTTTCAATCTGGCTTCAGAGAAGGACACAGTACAATCACAACAACTTGAAAAGTAATAGATGGTGTTAAAACAGCACTTGAAAGTAAACATGCTTGTTTAGCATTGTTTATTGACCTGACCAAGGTTCTTTGACACAGTTGATCACTGTCACCTCATCAACATCATACAAAAACTTGGCTTTACTACAAACATGGTTAGTTGGATTAACAGGTACTTAACAAAACACATTCAGTTTGTTCGGTTTGGCCCTGTTTTGTCTGGCCCTGTCACACTGAGCAACAGGGTCCCACAAGTGTGTATTTTAGGGCCCTTGTTCTTTTTAATCTATATTAATCAAATCTATGATCAGCTTAAATTCTCCTCGTACCATATGTACACAGACAGTGTAAATGCCTAAATAAACCATTTGTTGGGGCCACTAGGAGTGCATTGCCATAGTCAAGTCGAGAGATAACTATGGCCTGTACCAGAAGCTGGGTGGCATACTGAGTGAGGTACGGCCTGATTTTTTAAATGTTGTATAGAACAAAGTGGCCAGACAGAGAGACAGCAGCAACATGGTCTGAAAAGGACTGCTGGTCATCAGTCATGACACCCAAGTTTCTCACCACCCTGGTTGGAGTGATGGTTGAGGAGTCAGTTTGATGTTATGGTGGATAGACTGCTTGGCTGGAATGACCAAGAGTTCAGTCTTAGAGAGGTTTAGCTGAAGGTGGTAAGCCTTCATTCATGCAGATATGTCCTAGAGACAGTCTGTGATCTGAGCCGAGACAGTGGGGTCAATTGGCGAGAAGGATAGGTAGGTAGGTATTGTCTGTGTAGCAGTGTTAAGAGAAGCCATGTGAGCGAATTATCGGCTCCAGTGAGGTGGTGTAAATTGAGAACATTATAGGAGCGAGGATTTGAACCAAAGGAGTGCTTTGCCTGAGATGCCCATTGCTGAGATAGTAGGAGATAACAGGATCCTGTGATCGACTGTGTTGAAGGCAGTTCGTAAGAACCAAGGTCTGGGCTGTAGCTTTAGCTGACCTTAGGGCTTCTGTCACAGACAATAGAGCCATTTCAGTAGAGCCCACTCTTAAAACCAGACTGATAATGGATCTAGTAGGTCATTCCGTGAGAGGAATTTTGAGACCTGTTTGAAGACTGTTCGATAACCCCACTGTGTTGAACTAGCCTTCCAGTATCTGTAAATAATAAGAAGAGTACGATCTAGACCTGTTCTACATGAAAAGTGCAATTAAATAACTTTTGTTGTAGTTGGCGCTATATAAATAAAATTGAATTGAATTGAATTTGTATTTTCCCACATCAATATAAAATCTAACTCTGTTTTGTCTCCTCTTTTCTCTTCCCAAAGATGATCGGCACTACAAAGGTAAGAACATGTTCATCCTTAACTTATGATTTGGGAAAAATCAAGCAGTAAACCTAAAGTGATAAAATCATATTTTAATTTTGCAACTAATAGTTGCAGTGGTTCTCAACCATGAGTTGCCAACTTCACTTATGAGTCAGTAGATTTTATTCCCTCCGGTGTGGTTTAAAGTGACTGACTAGAGTGAAAACCAGTGAATCCATCACTGATTTTAAATGGTTTGTTTGATTCTGTCTTAAAAAGTATACACATGAATCACGTCCAAAAAGACCATTCACAAAACTGAAAATATGGAAACATAGCTGATTAAGTATAAGAGATTATGACAAATAGTACTGCCACATTAAGTCAAGTGAGACATCTTTTAATATTTCCGATGGAAAAAAGATTTAAAAAATTCTACCACTTTCAGACATGCACCTCCATTATGTACATGTAATGACAAATTATCATGTCAGTCAATTCTGAACTAAGCTACATCATTTCAAGGTTAAATACCATGTTAAATACATACATAGATAAATAGCATGTCTTTTACCCTGATTAACTGTAATCATCAATCATATTCCGTGCTTTAATGTAATAAAATCTGTTTAATAAAGTATTAAACACTGTAAATTATGTGATTGTTTAGGAGACTGTCAAATCTGTCTGTAACTGTGTTTTCCACCCTTGCATTGTGACCAAAGCAAAGTTAAAAAAACAACAACTCATAAAGTCACTATTTATCATTTATATGTATTCATATCATTTGTGGCAACTGCAAAGACAAAATTATTAATGTCCATCCAAATTCTTTACTTACAGCATGCGAGCAAATGAGAATTAAATTATTGTATAATAAACTTCTTAATCAGGAATTATTGTGAACACCCCTCTAAAATCCAGTGGTGACACACCCTGAGGCTCCATCCACACTACTTTTTTTTCAAATTAAAACGGAGACCTTTTGCTATGTTTGGACCTCCGTCCAGACTAAAACAACAAAAACGAAGACCTAAAACGGAGAAGTTCGGAAGCGCTGCCGACCCTGTTTTGTGTTTCAAAACTCCGGAGTGAGTGAAGAAGGGCTAAAACGATGACGCAGCTGCTTACACTCAGCTCTTTGTCATGCAAAGCAGAAACACGATGCTACCGGCAGAGTTTTTTAGTTGGTATTGGTTTTTTAGTTGGTACAGAATAGACCATCTGCTTCATGTTTACACCGGCACGCGCATGCCCAGTGTTCCTGAACGGCCAGTAGATGTGCGTTTTCGGTTGTTTTAATGTAGACGGAGATCAACTCTGATATGCGGCTAAAACGCTGCTGTGGTCGGAGATAGTATTCGTTTTAATCCTCCATTTGTAAACTAAAATGCAGTAGTGTGGATGGGGTCTGACAAACAACAGAAAACAATCTTCTTTCCTTCTTTTCATTACTTTTAATCTCAGTGGTCTTCTTTGTCAACTAGGTGACAGATATCATTGAGCATGTGGATTTATGCTGTCCTGTCGAATCTAGATACAGTACAGCCAAGACAAACATTTTCAGGCACCTATGTCTGAATGACAAAAAGCCATTACTAACAGACAGATGAAACCAGCAATGTTACATATTTCATGACTGAAAAGGGCTTGAGATTTGAAGTATGTGACTTCAAGTCAGCTGTTCCATATTTCGCCCCTGACAAACTGAAATGATTTAGAGGGAGAGGTTTGTATTCAAAAAGTGGAGTTAACATGCATTAATGGGATAAGAATGCATACAGATGGAGAGAGAGAGAGGAGCTCAGAACATCATGGGAAGTCTCCTGGCAGTCTGGGCCTATTGCAGCACAACTAGGGATGCTTTAGGACTCACCTGAGCCAGCACTAACTATAAGCTACCTGTGTAGGGTCTGCAGATACAGAGTAGGCTACATTGTAGATATATGCACCAAGTTTCAGTATGGGAAGTGTAGGATGTCCATGTTTTTGGGGTCAGACCTATGCTAAGGACTAAATGTCACGATATGTCAGCCCTAGATGCTTCAGTTTTGATCATTCTCTTGTCTCTTGGGAAACTTGTGAGGAAGTGCCATATTAAATCATTGGAGTACCCTTTTAAAATGTTTTTTTTTTGTTGTACAAACTGTAACAGGAGACAAGGGCGTCACTTTGTGTTGAAAAGTGGTGGGGACATAAAGGCTCAGATTAGAGGCGTGATGATACAAGTGTGTCACGATACTTGATGATAGTCCAAAAAAAGATGAAAAAGATTTTTAACACTAGTTTGAAGAAATATGAAATACTGAAATATATGAATGGAGGTCTGGGGGTCCTCACCCAGAAGATTTTGAGCTTTAAAGCCCCCCTCCAGTGTATTTTGACATTTCTATGATATTTCATATTTTTCATAGTCATTTCCTTACAATGTTGATTACCCACATAGTTCGCCAAATATTTCTCGACAAATAGCTTAATTTTGTGCTAAAAGTTGCTTAGTTGATGGTGATGTATGACTATAGTAATTCCATAAGTCATATCTCATTCTACAAGCTTGCGTAGGCGCACTGTCATGCCTTGTTAAAAAACTGTCACGCTGTCACGCCTCGTTAAGTCAGAGCATCAAACCGATAAACATCATTGTGAACTAGCTAACCAATTTATCATGTAATTTACATAGAACTTACAGTAGGTATGTTCATTATGGCATTTGTGTGTGTGGTTCTGGAGAACAGATGACAGAAAACGCGTTGCACTTTCACCTGCCACCTTCTTATATACAGTCTGCAACATGCATTTTACTGACGGCCGTTTTACCAATGCATCAGCGGAGTCACCGCCGGTGCATTGTGAGATTTAGATATCTCCAAGTTCAAGATTTTATATTTAAAAAAACTACACTTGCTTCTGATGCCTCTTTATCTCCAATAGAGAAATTATTGCTCAAATGCCCAGTTAAGAAGGTGATTACTTGTTTTTATAATGTGCTTAACCAGACATCTGTCATACTGGCGGTTTCAGATGCAGCACTAGCATGGCAAACTGAATTAGGTGTAGCTATTGATAAGCAGAAGTGGGATGTCATTTATAATCAAACAAAACAGATATGTCTGTAATTGCGCCAGGTTGTTACAATTCAAAATCATTCACAGACTGCAAATGTCTCCTAGCAAAAGACATAAAATGAACCCTCGAACCTCACCTGATTGTCTTAAATGCAAATCAGTGGTGGGTACATATACTCATTGTCTTTGGTACTGTCCTAACATTCAGTCATACTGGCAAGATGTTCTGAAAGATATGAGCGCTATATTTGGAATTGCTTTGGCCTGTGACCCTGTCTCGTTGCTCTTGGGATATAGAGACAGTAAAATCAGTCCTGCTTCAGGCAGACTATATGATATCCTCACCTATGCTGCACCTAAGAACATTTTCCTGTCATGGATCAGTGACAAACCTTCTAAAACATCTTGGCATAAACTCATCATGGAGCTTTTTCCTTTGGAATACTTAACTTGCCTTCTATATTCTACAAAAGGACTTCTTAAATATTTGGACTCCTTATCTTCGCTTCACTAACTCTACCGTTGCATCTATATTGAATAGCATCGCTATAGATTAACCATTTTTGTTTGTGTTGTATCATATGTCCTGAATATTGTCCAGATCTATGTTATGCTGAGCTTTGTTCCTGTATGTTAAATGTAAAATTTGTTTGAAAGAAAAAAAAAAATTTGAGAAAAAAAAAAATTCAGAATGTAATGCAGTAATCAGCGGCTTGCTATTTTTAGCTTAGCTTTAGCTTTGTTTTGGACATTTCACATTTCTTTCTTATATATTTGAATTGCATTGCATGTTTTCTTATTGTGCAAATAAACGTTTCTCACAACATTTTCATTTTTAGTTAACATTTTTAACAAATGCTTTCAAAAAGTGATGGGGACAAAATCAGCCATTTCAAAAGCGTCCCCAGTCTAAATGACATCTATGACAGGAGATAAAAGTAAGGGAACATGACATTAAGGAAATGTTGTTTGTATGTATATTGAAAAAATGTGTAATAAAAAGATTGCTAAAATAAAACTAGCCTCAATATTGTCAGTAGGCCAGGGGAGTCATCCTGCAGTGACAGTACTCCCATCTTATCTCATGGTGGTGATATTGTGCTGCCCGTAACATGACAGAGCTGTTTCCATCCCAGATAAAGAATAGTTTGTCCTTTATAAGCCTGTGAACCTCACAGCTCTTTATTCAAAAAGAGATCATTACGAAGTCACTCTGGCTCTGTGCAGTTGGTAATATCCTGTGAATAGCCTAGCACTAAACAGCTGCTGTGCTTAATCTATTTTTTGGTATGCATGGTCTAAAATTAGAACTTCCTCTTTCTCATTAGCGGTGAGGCTGTGAAAACACAGATAACACAGATAGGATTTTATAACCATTACTATGGATCATTATCCAACTGTACTTTTTAGCTTTTTAGTTTTCCTATCTGTTCTGGTTCAAGATACTGTAAGTATAATGACCTTCAGATTCAATCTGTGTAAAACATCAGGTCAGTTAAAAAAATACCATAATGTATTAACGTCAAAATGTGTTTCCAGGCAGAACAATGATAGTACTGTGGTGGCAAACAATATCTACAGCAGGGGCCAGCAACTTGGTTGATATGAAGTGCCCTTTTCAAATTTTAGAATGAATTAGTCAGTGCGCCATGTCACCATTAAGTTTAATTACGACTAGGGATGACCAGATCCGATCACGAGATCGGAAATCGGGCCCGATCACGTTGTCTCAGACTCGATCGGAATCGGATGTTACCTCCCGATCAGGACTCGGATATAAATGTATATATATATTCTCATTATTTTTTAACACATCTATAGCCTAGTTATGCCTCTCGAGTCTCTCGTTCCACATGTGGCGGTAATGCACTGTTCAACTGTTTTACCAACGCTATTAAACCCTGAAGAAGAAGAAGAAGAAGGAAGCAGCTTGAAGCAGAAAGCGCGAGAATGTCTGCGGTCTGGAAGTATTACAAAATTTATGACAACAACATTGCCATAGCAAACTGTGAAATATGTAAACTAGGCATTGCAAGAGGTGGAAAGGAAAAGGCTACATTTAACACAACAAACCTGATACGGCACCTCAAAAACAAACACCCGACACAATTCAGCGAGTTTACCCAGGCAACCCAGCCGAAGACGAGTCAGCTCAGGCTGCAGGAGAGTTTGAAGCGGAGAGAGAAAATGCCCCGTGACTGCGTGAAGGCGCAGGACATCACAGCCAAGATAGCACAAATGATCGCAATGAGTGACCTGCCATTCGTCTTTGTAGAGAACCCTGGATTTCTTATGCTTATGGAGCACGTAGAACCTCGATTTGAAATGGCGTCTCGCCACTATTTCACTGAGAAAGCTCTGCCAGCCCTTTATAAGATTTCTGACAAACTACTTGTCCTGTTATCAGATGTACCCCATGTTTCGTTCACCACAGACATCTGGAGTTTGTCCGTAGCTCCCATGTCTCTACTAATCCTTACCGCATAATGGATTGACTCAAGTTTTGTTTTACGCCGTGCGACCCTACATGTCCAGGAATTTCGTGGAGCGGCAAATATGAAGAAAGCTATGAGGGATATGGGGGTGCCAAGTGTGGGCTGTGTCGCCCATTCCTGTCAACTCTGTGTGCATGAGGGCCTGCTGTCTCAGCGCAACGTGACAGAGACCCTGGCCAGCGCAAGGAAGATTGTAGGCCATTTTAAACACTCCCCGCTGGCCTACTCTCGACTAGAAGACACACAGATAGACCTAAATATGGATATCAAGCGCCTACAGCAAGATGTACAGGTGAGATTCCTCTCTTAACATTCTTTAATGTATTTCAATTTTATTATTATTTCCCAATACACTTGATTTAGTAAGCCACTAATACATTACATCCTCTGCACCTAATTTGCACAAAAACAAAGTGAATCATGTTTTCTTATGTGCAGACACGATGGAACAGCAGCCTCTACATGCTGCAGAGCCTACTGCAAAAAAAACGTGCTCTTAGTGTCTTTGCAGCTGAGCACACTCTACCAGCTACACTGACAGCTCACCAGTGGGAGCTGATGAATAAGACTGCTGATGTGCCCTTTGAAGAGCTGACCAGGAATGTGAGCAGGGAGACTGCAACTGCAGCTGATTTGATCCCTGCCATAACAGGTAATTTGTATTTTTATTTATTTCTTTATACTGTAACATGTATTGATGTTTCAAACAAACTATAATCCCATGCATTCATTAAGTCATTCACTTAACTCATTAGTCCTGTTCTGTCTCGGGAGGATGATGATGACCATGGAATAAAAACAATGAAGAGGACTCTGCTGGAGGCAGTGGAGAAGCGCTTTGCTGATGTTGAAACTGAGCCACTCTTCTACATCGCCACTCTTCTAGATCCCAGATACAAAGATGGGCAAGTATAGTAAAATTAAAATTCACCTTTTGTACATCATGTTATATCAAGTCATCACCAGACACCAGTATTAAGCCAATTTAGTTTTTACTTCCTTTTTAATTTAGTTTTGGGAAATTTAGTTCAACTTCTAAGGTCAAATTTTTTATTGTTTATTAATTGAATACATGTGTAGGCAGTTGCCTAAAAACTGAAGTGCTGTGCTATGTGGTGTCTCTTCTTGTCTTATTGTTTTGAATTGTGTGTTACTTTTATCTGTTTCTAGCTTTTTCACAAAGTCAGCCAACCTGTTGCTTGCAAAGGAACACCTTATCCAGGAGGTGGCAAAGATAGAGGGGAGGAGGGTTGTCAGTGCAATGCCAGAAGAAAATGAGGCTGCAGCAGAGCCAGTGAGCAAGGCACCACATCATGAAGCATGTAGCAGCCTGGACATCGCCTTTGAGGAAATCTTACAAGAGAGGCAGTCACAGGGACGGTCCGTGAATACCGCATCAGCAGAAACTCAAGTGCAGACCTACCTCTCAGACAAAAACACCCCTAAGAAAAGCGACCCACTTCAGTACTGGAAAGAACATGCTAATCAGTTTCCCTCTGTGGCTGCTGTTGCAACCCAGTATCTCAGTGCCCCCTGCAGCTCTGTGGACAGAGAGAGACTTTTTACTGCCATTGCAAACGTCCTTGATGAGAACAGAAACAGGCTCGAACCTGACAAGGTAGAGATGTTAGTTTTCATTAAGAAAAACATACATTTCCTTCTGTGAAACTTACTACTGTGATGACAGTAAGAGTTAGGAATGCAGTTCCTAGCACATTACTGGCTTTGCAAACACTGTGGCACTTTTATTTTTGTATTTGTTTACATACCTGCCGGGTATTTTAAATCTTTAAGTTAAGTTTTTTTATATTTACTGTTGCACTTAAGTCCCAAAGTGAAGAATTTATGTTATTTATTATTTGTTGTTTTGATTGTTACCTCACAGAAGTGCTCTGTTTGTTGAGTTGTTGAATGTTAAAATAAGGCAAATTAAATAAAAAATAAGAATAACACATCCTGGATCTGTTTTTTCGCTCTTCTTTATTCTTTTTTTAAGTATTACAGAAGTATCGGATCGGGACTCTGTATCGGCAGATACTCAAAATCAAATGACTCGGACTCAGACTCGAGGGCAAAAAAACCTGATCGGGACATCCCTAATTATGACATCAAAATTGTATATCCAAGAGATATGTCATTTTATTGTACCCATAGATGACATGCATAGCAACATTGAAAAAAGGATGTTTTCCCATATTCAGGACATTGTAATTATATATAAGAGTATGATACAATGCTGCCATCCTTATGAAAATATCCACATCTGAGTTGAATCATTAACTGTACCAACATTACATCAATATTGTTTATCAGCTAACTCCATGTAGTTATAATGGCAGTAAATGTCAAAATGGGATAATCAAGTGAGCAGTGGTGTAGACTAGTTTTTTTGTAGTGAGTATACTGTGATTTTTCACTATATACTGTGATATAATATAATGAATATATAATCAATATATTAATTGATGAGGAGGTGTCTTATTTAAGTTTGTATTAGACAGAATACCTTTTTATCTTATTTAAAAGTACTGAAACAAATGTATACGTGACATAAAAAGGCAAGTTATTATTTTGGTAAAAATATATGCTTGGACTGCGGATTTTTTTGCCTACCAGTCCATGGTAGGTGAGCCAAAAAGTTAATTTCCAACCCCAATTCAAGCAAACTAAATAACAGGTCTGCCCATGTCTGTGAAAGGCAAAATTAGGTATGCGGATGAGAGTGTGTTTTAACATTTATGACACTTATTGCCAGAGTGCCATTGATTA
This sequence comes from Lepomis macrochirus, assembly GCA_024633595.2. NCBI lineage: Eukaryota > Metazoa > Chordata > Actinopteri > Centrarchiformes > Centrarchidae > Lepomis > Lepomis macrochirus. Next base: position 34,635,086 of record JALXJV020000013.1, on the reverse strand, counting down.
AGCTATCTCGTGCCCATGGTGGCAAGCGTGCCTAGCTGCCGACCCCTGATCTACAGTAATAGAAGTGTTAGGCAATTCAATTATTCAGTTTTTCTTGCATTCCCATTCTGGACAGTATATTGTCTTCATGTTACTGAAATGAATGCTTTGTCCATTTGACTACTTTTTCATTTCCTTCAGGACAAGACCTTTTAAAATTTATTTTTAACATCTACAGCATTGCACCCCAGTAAACTTGAAACTGAATTCAGTTGCTCACATTCAGTTCTCACAATTCAAATTCAATCTCACAATTCAAGTTGAACTCACTGAGACACACATACGGTCTTTGAGGAAGAGCAATCGAGTGCAGATTCACAGAACTCCTTTTCAGCATCTTATCTTTTTGACCATTTCCTTCCCTCCTGGAAAACTAAATGTGTGCTAACCATTTTACTGCGGCATACTTTCTCAGCGAGGATGAGAAACACTTCAAAGAAGGATCAGTTTCAGAACTGAAACTGAAGGATGGATTTAACTGTAACTTTGAACCTGTAAGTTTATTTTGTTGTTTTTTGGTTGTTTGGCATGTTAACCTGTTGATGTTAACTTGACGTTTGCACATTCTGCAGCTAATGTTGCTAGCATGTATGCATGTACAGGGGTTTGACAATGAAATTGAAACGCCTCTCATTTTAGTGTGGGAGGTTTCATGGCTAAATTGGACCAGCCTGGTGGCCAATCTTCATTAATTGCACATTGAACCAATAAGAGCAGACTGTGAAGGTCCAATTAGCAGGGTAAGAGCACAGTTTTGCTCAAAATATTGCAATGCACACAACATTATGGGTGACATACCAGAGTTCAAAAGAGGACAAATTGTTGGTGCACGTCTTGCTGGCGCATCTGTGACCAAGACAGCAAGTCTTTGTGATGTATCAAGAGCCACGGTTTCCAGGGTAATGTCAGCATACCACCAAGAAGGACGAACCACATCCAACAGGATTAACTGTGGACGCAAGAGGAAGCTGTCTGAAAGGGATGTTCGGGTGCTAACCCGGATTGTATCCAAAAAACATAAAACCACGGCTGCCCAAATCACGGCAGAATTAAATGTGCACCTCAACTCTCCTGTTTCCACCAAAACTGTCCGTCGGGAGCTCCACAGGGTCAATATACACGGCCGGGCTGCTATAGCCAAACCTTTGGTCACTCGTGCCAATGCCAAACGTTGGTTTCAATGGTGCAAGGAGCGCAAATCTTGGGATGTGGACAATGTGAAACGTATTATTCTCTGATGAGTCCGCCTTTACTGTTTTCCCCACATCCGGGAGAGTTACGGTGTGGAGAAGCCCCAAAGAAGCGTGCCACCCAGACTGTTGCATGCCCAGAGTGAAGCATGGGGGTGGATCAGTGATGGTTTGGGCTGCCATATCATGGCATTCCGTTGGCCCCATACTTGTGCTAGATGGGCGCGTCACTGCCAAGGACTACCGAACCATTCTGGAGGACCATGTGCATGCAATGGTTCAAACATTGTATCCTGAAGGAGGTGTCGTGTATCAGGATGACAATGCACCAATACACACAGCAAGACTGGTGAAAGATTGGTTTGATGAACATGAAAGTGAAGTTGAACATCTCCCATGGCCTGCACAGTCACCAGATCTAAATATTATTGAGCCACTTTGGGGTGTTTTGGAGGAGCGAGTCAGGAAACATTTTCCTCCACCAGCATCACGGCGTGACCTGGCCACTATCCTGCAAGAAGAATGGCTTAAAATCCCTCTGACCACTGTGCACGACTTGTATATGTCATTCCCAAGACGAATTGACGCTGTATTGGCCGCAAAAGGAGGCCCTACACCATACTAATAAATTATTGTGGTCTAAAACCAGGTGTTTCAGTTTCATTGTCCAACCCCTGTATATATATGTATATATATATATATAAAAAAAAAAATCCCCCTCTCACCCCTTGTGGGGTGGTATGTGTCATCCTCAAGCTCGGGTCCTCTACCAGAGGCCTGGGAGTTTGAGGGTTCTGCGCAGTATCTTAGCTATTCCTAGGACTGCACTCTTCTGGACAGAGACCTCTGATGTTTTACCTGGAATCTGCTGTAGCCACTCTCCCAGTTTGGTGGTCACAGCCCCCAGTGCTCCGATTACCACTGGCACCACTGTTGCTCTTACTTTCCACATCTTTTCTAGCTCCTCTTTCAGCCCTTGGTATTTCTCAAGCTTCTCATGTTCCTTCTTCCTGATGTTGCTGTCGCTTGGTATTGCCACATTTATCACTACTGCCTTCTTCTGCTGTTTGTCGATCAACACGATGTCTGGTTGGTTAGCCATCAGTCCAGCTTTTTCCAGCCACTGGTAGGATTTCTTGATATCAGCCACTTCTTCTATTTGTCTGTGGTACACGCCGTGTAGCGGCTTGTCCCTCCATGACGGTTCTTCATCTTCCTTGTCCTCATCTTCAGGTTTCTGCTGCCTGAGGTATTCACCAAGCCCTTCATCTTTGGGGGCCATCTTCCTGATGTACTCCTGGATCTTCGTTGTTTCATCCTGGACAGTGGTCTTGACACTCACTAGCCCTCGGCCTCCCTCGCTACGCTTGGTGTACAGTCTCAGGGTGCTGGATTTGGGGTGAAACCCTCCATGCATTGTGAGGAGCTTTCTTGTCTTGATGTCAGTAGCCTCTATCTCCTCCTTTGGCCAGTTTATTATACCAGCGGGTATCTGATGACTGGCAGGGCGTATGTGTTGATGGCTCGGATCTTGTTTTTCCCATTCAGCTGGCTTTTCAGGACCAGCCTCACTCTTTGTAGGTATTTGGCTGTGGCTGTCTTCCTTGCTGCCTCCTCATGGTTACCATTAGCCTGTGGCACCCCAAGGTATTTGTAGCTGTCCTGAACATCTGCAATGTGGCCTTCTGGTAGTTCAACCCCCTCGGTTCTGATCATCTTCCCTCTTTTTGATACCATGCGACCACACTTGTCCAGTCCGAACGACATTCCAATGTCATTGCTGTAGATCCTGGTAGTGTGGATCAGTGAGTCGATGTCTCGCTCATTTCTTGCATACAGCTTGATGTCGTCCATGTAGAGGAGGTGACTGATGATTGTTCCGCTCCGGAATCGGTATCCGTAGCCAGTCTTTGTGATGATCTGGCTGAGGGGGTTCAGGCCTATGCAGAACAGCAGCGGGGATAGTGCGTCGCCTTGGTATATGCCGCACTTGATGGTGACTTGTGCAGTTGGCTTTGAGTTGGCTTCCAGACTTGTTTTCCACAGCTTCATTGAGTTCTTGATGAAGGCTGTTAGTGTCCTGTTGATCTTGTACATCTCCAAGCATTCCAGTATCCATGTGTGTGGCATTGAGTCGTAGGCTTTCTTGTAGTCAATCCAGGCAGTGCACAGATTGGTCTGTCTGGTCTTGCAGTCTCGAGTGACTGCTCTATCCACCAGTAGCTGGTGCTTGGCTCCTCTGGTGTTACTGCCTATTCCCTTCTGGGCCCTGTGCATGTATTGAGCCATGTGCCTACTCATCTTAGCCGCTATGATGCCTGACAGGAGCTTCCATGTTGTGCAGAGGCAGGTTATTGGCCGGTAGTTGGATGGGATTGTTCCCTTCTGGGGATCCTTCATGATCAGGATTGTCCGTCCTTGGGTTAACCATTCTGGGTGGGTCCCATCCATCCTTCATTTGTACTGCCAGGTGTTCATGGAGTGCAGTTAGTTTCTTCAGCCAGTAGGTGTGGATCATGTCAGGGCCTGGTGCTGTCCAGCTCTTCATACCTGCCACTCTTTCTTGGATGTCTGCCGTTGTAATGGTTACTGGTTCTTGTTCTGGGAGATTGCTGTGATCTGTTCTTAGATCCACTAGCCACTTAGCATTAGTGTTGTGGGATGCCTCTTTCTCCCATATGTTCTTCCAGTACTGTTCAGTCTCAGCCCTGGGTGGATCTGATCTTGTGTTATTACCCTGCCACTGAGAGTACACTTTGGATGGTTCGGTGGAGAACATCCGGTTTCTGCTTCTCCCTTGTATCTCTTTAGGCGGGTGGCCAGGGCGGTGAGTCTTTGTTTGGCAGTCTCTAGAGCCTCAGGTATCGACAGCTTGTTGTATTTCTTAGGTAACCCCTTCCTTACACCTTTCTGTAGCTCTGAGAGCTGACTAACCTCTCTTCGTGTTGCCTTGATCTTGGCCTCTAACCTTCTCCTCCATGGGGGGTAATGCTCTTTGTGGCTTGTGGTGTTCATCTTATAGCCAAGCATCTCTAGGATCACTGTTGCTGTGGCGTACATCAGCTCATTGGTCTCGGTTATGGCTTTAGTAGGGATAGTATGTAGGGCTGCATTCACATCTTCTAGAGAGTACTTTGTCACTTAGCCTTGGCAGTCTTGGTCGTTGTACTAGGGGGTCCAGCTTGGCTATGATCTTCATTCGTAGGCCCTTATGTTGAGTTCTGTGCCTTAAGGAATTATTGGGGCTTGGGACCCAATCTCTGAGTGTGGGGATGATGATGAAATCTCCCCGTTGACCTGTCGTCCTGGCTCCCCCTTGCCGTAGCATATTTGTTGTACCTCATCAATCTCTAGTTGTGATAGGAGCTGCCGTTTGCGGATGTTAGAACACTGAGCTAGGAGTTGTTTCTTTGTCAGTGTTGATGATGGGTTTCGAAGCATCCATATATCCCATAATCTCTGCATATAACCCCTCTCACTGGGGTTGCTTGTATAGTAGCATTGCATCAGATCCAAGTTTTCTGCTCTAGTCCATGTATGTCTTGTTCCAGTAGCCCATTTCTCATCAGGTTGCCCTGGTTCCCTAGCAACTGACGCGGACCTTGTTAACCCGGGCGACGTCCGAGCCGGTATGACTCTTGTATTTGCGGTTTCACTCATGCCTGAGGTAGGCCAGTAGCATTAGCAGCTATCCAGGAGCATATATATATATATATATATATATATATATATATATATATATATATATACACATTTTTCATCATACAATGTTAACAATGTTAACTGCAGATGAATTATACATGCACAGACTTGTATGCTGTCAATTATAGTTCTTAGGAAAAAAAAGAATCTGAAGGGGCCAACATGAAAATGGCAAGACAGAAATAGGCAAAGAAAAGCATGGTAGGTGGAATCACTGAGAATAGCCACAAAAACACATAATTTGATAATGGAAAGAAGAGAAGTAAACATATTTTCAGTGTTTACAATGAATTATTTGAAAATAGATCATGCCTACAGGAATTACTTTTAATACTAAAATAAACATACTAAAAAATGTCATCACAATTTGTCAACACAGGAGTGATCCAAGCAAATTAAAGAAGAAAAATATTTTAATGTAACTTCCCTCCGATCACCCAGAAATTAAATAGGTAGTATGCTATAACAAGCTAGTATCAAGAATTACACAACTAGAGTGGGCGGGTCTCTTGATCAAAATGTTGTTCTGTCATTGTGGCCTTCTGTCATACATTAGTACAGTGATCAACAAATGTTAACTTTGACTCTGCCATGTTTTATAGATCTGAGTGACCTGATGAAGATGATAAAAACTTTATTATCCATTTCTGGAAACTTGTCTTTGGCGTCACCAGGTTCTATAGAGTAGCTCGTGTCTGAGGTGTTCCTGGAGCCACCAGACTCCTCACAGTCTCAGAAACCATCAGAGGAGGAAGATATTGCTGGGAAGATTTCATGCTTCAGTCAAGCAAAGGACTGAAGACAACACAGCAGCCAGCAGCTTCAGGAAGGTCTCAGAATCCACAGGACGATGTGTCAGAATGACCACTGTGACCTCAGAGCTCCATTACCAGATGAAATCACTTCAGTATAACAGAAATTTACATTTACATTTCATTGGCTATGAAGAAATGCTTCATTTTTAAGAATAGTTAGACGTTTTTAAATGTAGTATTTAGGGTACTGGTAGAAATATATCATGTTTTTTTGAAAAAGGTTTTATGAAAAGTTTGATTTCCTGCAAGCAGAAGTTTTTAAAAACCTGGTCCTGACTGGGTCCTTCATCTGCATGATCAGAACATGACACAGAAAAGACTGCAATGAAACCACAATTCTTCTCCACCTGGCTGAATCCACAACAGACCTGTCAGCTAACAGCTAGCACGCCAAAGGAATTTTCCTCCTCTACGGACTAGTACCGTCACTGGGCATAACACAGTCTAACGGTGTACTTGGCTAAGCACAGGACTGTAGGATATGTTCAATGTACATGTAATGTTATTTATTTGTTCTACTTAATAACTTTAGTTTGTTTGCAAAGGCCATAAGACCTACATAAAATATGGTGCATTAAGAAATGAATAAAGAAAAGAAAAATAATTTAAAAAACAATAACATCTGTCTTTATTTATATACATATATACACACTGTGTATACAGTATATACTGTATACATATAAGTGTGTGTGTGCGTGGTGTACAACAGCTAAAAAAGATAAATGGAGAAAGAAGGCAATATTTACTTCCACAGCTGACATCGCCTGTATCTGATAGAGAAGTGACCAATCTATATGAATGGGAAGCAGCATGTCTGAAGTATTCCTCAAAATCTTTCTAAAACTTCAGCAAAAAAAAATCATAATTATTGAATAAATGTAATGGTAACTCTTATTTATTATAAAATGTATATCTAAAATCAGTGTCAGTAAATTCAGAAAAGACTGCACTAGGTGGCAGTATGAAACTGCCCTCATTACTAGAATGTCATGCACAAAGAGTAAGATGGCAAGAGCAAAAAACAGGGTGTGATGGCTTCCAAATATGTTAAAATGTCATATCTGTCGTCATGCCAGAGTGCTTTGCCAATGTCTCAGGATGTGAACAGGCTCCACTTAGACGTCTGTCTGCCAGGATAATGCCAGTGTTGTGTGCAGTGATGAATAACTGTGTCAGTGCCACAATCGGTCAGAGATTTGCAAGTACGCACGTAGATAATGATTGAGGCAGGGACACTAAGACACAGAGACAAAGACGAGAAACATGGGATGGAGGAAAGCAGTGGTGGTGATCTTACCAGGGTGAAATAAAGAATAAGGGGAGGCTGAAAGAAGAGAGGGCAGAAGATGTATTTATGTTATTTATTTAGCAAATGGTGTTGTGCGGATGTTATGATAGAGGCAGGCAAAAGCTCTCTGCACTTCCATTACAGTCCAGCTGACTCCAGCTGAGTCCTCTCTGCTTCCAGGCTCTGGGGACACAGAATCCTCCTGTTTCGTCCAAATGTTAGACAACAGAGAGGCAGGGCCACACTAGTAAGGGAAATAGTGCTTGCTCATGCTGGGAATTGTTGGGTCTCTGTAAATAATAGTACGAACAGTATAATCTAGCCTGCTCTATATGAAAAGTGCAATGAGATAACCTCTGTTATGAATTGGCACTATAAAAAATATAATGTACACAATTGTGGTTAAAAGTTTACATACACTTGTAAAGAACATGTATATCATGGCAGTTTGAGTTTCCAATAATTACAACTCTTATATTTTTCTGTGATAGAATCATAGGAGCACATACTTTTTTCCTTCCAATAGGTAACAATGCTCAGTGTTGAGTCCTGAGCTGTTAGCTCTGTGAACAACAAAAAAAGGATTATTGACAGGGCTGTGGGCTTGTTATTGCTTCCTGCTGTGTGGCTGTGCAGGAAGTCAGGCTTTGACAACAGTATAATTGTAGTCTGTCAGAGCATCAGTTTTTTTAAGTGTGTTTTTTTAATCGATGGGATGTTTGTGCATTGGTCACACTATAAGAGGGTGAAAGGAAGCATAATTGATTGGAGGAGTGACTGTGTCACGTGGGTAATTGAATGGTGACTATGCTGTATTGTTTTTCTCAGGTTTTTAAATTGAAGGCAGTGTTAATCCAGGATTTAACAATTATTTGATGGATAGTCCTGGAGCTGTGGCTGCAGCCATCAGGTAGCAGCATGCATTAGCTTTTTTTAATAAAACTGCACTTCCAATAAGTCTGTCCCAGTAGGCCTCCACCTCCTACCAATGACCAACCCAGAAAGCTCAGTGTGTGTGTGTGTGTGTGTGTGGAGGGGGTTGTTTTTACATTCAGTGATACTGAGCCAAAGCAGAGTTGACAATAAGGCCCTGATCAGACAGAGTGCTTTTTGCAGGTTGTGTAAAAATGTGATCAACATTTAAAACTAGGGCTGAACATGTTAACGCGTTATTATTGCATTAACAAATTAATTAATTAATGCTGACAATTATTTTATCGTACATTAATGCAGTTTTTATTGTTATTATATTGAAAGTCCGTTGCTCACTGGCTCTGATTACACATACAGTCAAACCATGGGTCACGGGTGGGGGGGCATAGAGAAAAGCCATAGAGAAGTGAATAGCTACTCACTGCATGCTGATTGCGGTGCGGTGGTGCAGTGGTTAGCACTGTCGCCTAACAGCAAGAAGGTCATGGGGTCAAACCCCGGTTGCGCCGGCCTTTCTCCCATTGTCTGCGTGGGTTGTCTCAAGGTGTTCCGGTTTCTTTCCACCATGTTTCCACCATCCAAAGACATGCAGGCTAGCAGGCTAGGTTAATTGGTGTGAATGTGAGTGTGAGTGGTTGTTTGACTGTATGTGGATGGATTGCCGACCTGTCCAGGTTGTACCCCGCCTTTCGCCCAATGTCAGCTGGGATGGGATCCAGCCCCACGCGACCCTGTGAGCAGGAAAAGCAGTTGACGATGTATGGATGGCTGCATGCTGATTAGTAATCTTAGAATTGCTGATTAGGATCTTAGAAATGTTCTTATAATCACAACGTAGTCGCTTGGGTTTGTGGGTTTGCTCTTTGCTCGAGTGACAGCTCTCTGCGAGTAAATGGTAGGTAATAATAATTAATAATAGTAAATAGTAACCAAGACAACGGCTTCTGTACGCTACACAGCTGTAGCCAATTTAACTTCAGTTAAAATTATACATACCTGATAGGCCTTCATCTAGTTTTGCAGGGATGCGCTGCCATGCAAATTCCCTCCTCTTGATGTCCTATTTAGTAAACAGCAATAGATTCAGGATCAGTCTCTCTTCAAATGATTTGAGCTGTGCGTAGTGTACGAAAAATTCAAGACAATTCAACAGGCCTGTGCATGAGGAGACCGCTTCAGCTCACTCTAACAGGGACACTTTCTACTTAACATTGACTGTTTCTGCTGCTGCCTGATAAAAAAAAATGTTTCTGCTGGTACCTGTTCAGAAAAAAAACAAGGAAACAGATTTATATATGTTAACCTGTTGCTCAGAAGGTGCCTGTTATGATGGTCTGACCATGGCTCTGGACTCTGAACTTGTTTTAAGAAGCTCTAAAAGGTAATGCCCTGGCAGTGGCAAATAGCTTTTTATATTAGATTTGATTATAATAATTTTTAAGTTGAGATTTACAAGAAATATTTTATTGCTACTGTGTAAAAGGAATACTGCTGGTAAAAAAGTCCATGTACATTGCGGCCAACGAAAAACAGGAAACAATCCGTTTTCCGTTTTTCATCTTGATATATTTCATATTCGATATAAACGAAAAAAAATTGTTATCTGATTTTCATTGATGTGTTTATAGATGGAAATCGGAAATTCAAATACGAGTGTATAAATCTTATTTCTTAATTTTGCATTGGGTTTTCTTGGTGACCTGGAAGCTATGGTAAGCAGTAAGCGGCTTGGGGTGCTGTAGCCTATTTGCGCATTTCACAGACTGTGTGCATGCACTTTCCTCACAACTCACAAAGTGGTCGTATGAGGTCACCATCCGGGAGGCTATGTATATGTATGTATATGTATGTATGTATGTATAATACTTAAATTAAGATTAAATTAAATTAGATTAAATTAAGAGAAAAAAAATTCTGCCATTACATGGGCTAAATAAAATCATTCAAATAAAAAACATTGATGCATGGTCCACTTAAATGAACGACATGAGGGCGTAGCTGATTGTAAGCCTCTAGCATAATTTCTCCATTAGCTCCATTGCTCCATTAGTGCCTCTAAATTGTTTTAGATGTAGAATTCTGTTTCCTCTGCAGAGTTTCCTCTGTCTGTCCTGTCAAGTTCATAACTACAGTTTTTAGTTTTGCTGCATAAATGTCCAAGGGTATTTGCTGTGACATTATCGCGCCCATGGAAATGTTTAAAATGACTGACAGTGTTTCCCACAGAATGACAGTGTATATACAGCGTGCTAGCGTCAAAAACCCAGGTGTTTTCTATCAATAACTTGCTCTCCTTATTAGCTAGGATCCGTATGCTAATAACATCTTTAAGCTGGGTCTCCGACATTGACGGTGTTGTGTTGGACAGATTTGTGCAGCTGTGAGGAAGAGGGAGAAACAGAGAGAGGAATAGGTGAGAGGATGTGCTAAGGAATGCGCTACAGCGCTCTGCAATCAAATACGATTTTAAATAAGCCTAGTAAAAACAAATCGAAAATCAATATGTGGCGATCAGGGTTGATATTGTGAAGGTACCCATTATGCAGTCTGTAGCCTTCATGTCATTCAATGTTCCTCCCTGTTAATAAGGGGTGCTACAGCACCCTCTGCACACCCCTTCAGGCTTGTAATTGAGTAATACGCTATGTTTCCACCTTTAGATGGCCTGAATTAAAACCAGAGCCCTTTAAAGAGAGAGTCGCGTCATCTCCGTTCACTCCAATGGACCAGTTTTTCACAGCAATGGCGGATCATGGAGCGTCTGAATAGTTCCCGGAAGTTAGCATGAAATGCTAGCAGCGCAGCAGAGCAGCAATAGAAAATGCTATCTGGGATGCACGTTTGAAAGGTAAGAAGTGTAAAAAATGAAATTATATATTTTTAGCAAAACTGAATCAAGTTAACATGTGCAGTGAAACATATTGGTGGATTTCCCCCACTAAATTAGAAGATTTAGGGACATTTACAAGAATCACAGGGGTTCAGTGGAGCCTGAAGATGATCTGCCGTGATGTTTTAATAAAACAAAATATAAAGCCAGTGATGTGTTCTTTCTTTGTGGAAAAAGTACTTCACATATTTTATTGTTAGCCTCTTTAGTGATTGTAAGGGATCGCTCCTGACCTGATTCAACCATTTTTTCCTCCTCCCCATGTCAGCTGGGAAACCAAACGTTCATACTCATTTTTCTGACACAGTTCACAGACACAAACCACTTAACATGCTGTTTTCTAAGTTTATTGGGGATTTATTAAATTAATACATGATAATCATTGATGGTCACCTGTCTGTTCTGTCTGAAGTCATAAAGATTACATTAGTCAGTAAGCTAAATACCCTGGTACCATGGAATTATTAAAAGGTATGTTAGAAAGGTAAATCTCATCTGAATTTTAAACATGTTTGCAACACTTTCCAATGTAAGGTTTGCCAAAATATCCACAAGGTGGGTGATTGTAGCTGTTATTGTAAAAACTATATGTCCTCCTTTTAAAAAAATAGTAATGTAACTACAGTTACGTGTCAGTATGCTGTACACATATTGTAAATCAACGCATTTGTTGTTTAAATTAACAGAAATCGCTTAAAATCTCCGTTTTGTCGTTTCTCTTGCTCATTTTGAATTGCCCGCCTAGGACTTCCGGGAACTATCTGCGGTCTCCATGAACCACGTGACGATGTAGCATTTTGGACCCCCGCTGACGCAACTCTCTCTTTAAAGGGCTCTGAATTAAACAACACAGTAAGAATGCACAGGTTAAAATGCACTTTTTGTAGTCCATCTTTGTAACATTAGATATGCAAGTCCAAACTCTGACTTCGGGGCGTATGCCATAGGCCCACAACCGCTTACTTACCATAGCTGCCGGGTCACCAAAAAACCCAATGCAAAATTGAGGAATAAGATTTATACACTCGTATTTGAATTTCCAATTTCCATCTATAAACACATAAAAGAAAATCGGATAAGAAGATTTCTTTTTGTTTTCTGTTTTTTAATATCAAAGCAGCTTGTTTCCCGTTTTTTGTTTCCCTATTTACTAATGGTAATTGGGAATGAGCCATTTTTCGTTTTTGTTTTTTCGTTTCAAAACGAAAATAAAAAGGCACTTTATGTTATTGTATTTGTGAATATAGCAGTACATTTAAATTAAAAGAGTGAAATACACTACTTTAGAATTCATTATTCAATTTTGTGCATAGCTATGTCATTAAGGTCCGTGTATCTTTTGGTCATTTGATTTTCCTTTCAGAAACGGGTGTAATAAAACAAAAAACAAGTGGCTATTTGATTTTTGTTTTAATGTACAAAAATTAAAATTAAAATACAAAGCATTTCTCTTTTTCAGTGTCAAAAATGAACAAGTGAAATATACAAAATAATTTGAGTTTCATTTTCTTTTTTGAATAACAAAAAATAAAATCACCGGAAAACAGAAACAGAAAAAGGCTCGTTTGTTCGTATTTTAAGACCGGATGTGGTCATTTTAGTGACGAGCGCCAAATTTGACAGGGTACCGGTGTTGTTGTAGCCCAGAATAAAATGTCTTTAGAACATTACTCAGCTATGATTTTAGACATGGCAAAACAAGGCCAGTCATCCGCAGAAATCTCAGCGCAGATATCACAAGTAAGTGGGGGAGCAAGAGGATGTTCCGCAAGAAACGTGAGGAGATTTTGCAATGAAAATGGATTAAGTTTGATGGGACTCCCCGACGCACATTTGGAGTTGGAGGTGGCAAAAGCTATAACTGAGGTATGATCCTGCTTTATTTCTCTTTTGCTACAGGTTGTGTGTGTGTGTGTGTGTGAGTGAGTGAGTGAGTGAGAGAGAGAGAGAGAGCGTGTGAGAACGAACATGCAGCAACATGCACACACCAGTATGTCCCGCATTTCTATGTTTTATCAAATTTGACTGGCATCTTTTATGCCCGTTTATTACGAATAGTAAATAAATCACAATAAATATCCTCAGCCTTCCACTATTAATAAATAGTCACAGTCAACATAATCATCACAACACTGATACATTACAACAAAACGCAACCTGCACTGTCTAATTTCATGATATACAGATACATCAGCTGGTATGATTTTGGAACGTGAAAATAATGTTTATTTGTTATTTTCTAGACTGGACCTACATATGGAAGAAGGATGATGAAGGGGTATCTCGCTATGAAAGGAGTGCATGCTGCAGAGACACGAGTTGGATCAGTGCTCAGGTCAATGCATCAGCCTTACCATGAAGCAAGACGTCAGGTCTGTTACTGTCTCATCTCTAATATTTTACACAATCAAACATGTGGAATTTATGTGTAAATATGAGCTGTGTGTGTGTTTTTGTTGTTTGTTTAGCTGTAGTTACTTGTATAAGATTAAAAACTTACTGATTATTGATAGTAAGCCTGTAATCAGAACAAATTTTTATTTTCATTTTTTGACAGATCTGCAACTGATGTAGTGCATATAGGAGTAATAGGATTTTATTTTTTGTGAAATAGTTACAATTAACCAAGAACAGGTTTCTTTTTAAAATCTGGTTATAGCTTAACAATAAATAACTGCAGAAGCAAGCACACTGGACTTAATTCAACCTTTATATTCTCGTTATGTGATGAGCATTGTGATTTTTGTTTTCTATTTGGGAAAATGCTCCTTATGCAGAATTCCTGGTAAAACTATAAATTTACTAGCTCAGCAGTCAATGTGCATAATGACTGCTGAGTTGGTAACTTTACAGATTTACTGGGAATTCTGCATGACCATTTTTCCATGACCATAGACAATGTTTTATTTACCCACCAGAACAAACTGACTGATTACACATCTTTGTTGGAAATTCAGAATCATATAATTGAACGAATCTGGCCTGAAGTCAACAATCGTGTCAACTATCCACTGAAGACAGCACTTCTGCAGTTGGTGGATCAAGAGGAAATAGACATGAGTGACAGCCTTGTGAGATATTGTGTGTCCAACCTGACTGGCCGCTTGTGCGAGATTGGTCTTACAAGGCTGGTGGAGTCATGGAATGCTCATCGAATCCCAGGTGAAATAAAACAGTGTTTCGAAGATTACAATAACTACAACAGGCATTCATCAGTTTCAAGACCAACAGTATGTTCTTTATTTTACAGGTAAAGGTATACCAAATGACTTGGCTGGCCGTGGGTGTCCCAAAAAAATCCCACAGGAGCTGTTGCCTCATTCAGCTGAAGCAGCAGACCTTTACAGCCAACAGCTGGGATCCTCACTCACCAGACATTCAACTTTTGGAGTTGATCCATTTTCAACTGAACAGGACAAGATTACAGTTGAGAACCAGTTTGCAGAGCAATATTCAGACATTTCAGACTTGTTCTCTAGAGCAGTAAACAATGACTTTGCTCCATACAAACAGGCATTGCTCTGTCTTATTTCCACAACTCAGCGCAATGTGTGAAAAGCCATTAGCTCTGTTTAACTTAGAGACAGCACTTTTGTAACAAGAACAATGAACACCGATTTGGCATCATCCAACCCAAACATGTAAATAAATTCACGTCACTACTACAGCTCTGACCCACATTTTTGAACCTATAAAAACAAACTCAAATATAACGTGGCTTTTTTACCTATTTGTGGGTGTAAAAGTGCAAAATGTTACTCTTCTTCAAAAAGGGATCTCAGAACAGAAAATGCCTCTGACATACCATTAATTTCAAATATGTTGTTGCCTGCAGTGTTCCCTCTACATTTTGCACAGTGCACAGAGGTCTCCTGCCACTGTTCCACACGTTTTGCAGCCAATAATGCTCCGGCAACACTGTGTGAAGACTGGCTCCTCAATGAACTCTAAAAGACAAAATGAGAAAAACTAGTCATTCTGTGTGTTAGTGTGTGTGTGTGTGTGTGTAGGTGTGTCCATACAACCTCAATATGTTATTGATGTACTGGGTGACAATGTTTTCTTTTTACTCAACCTAAAATGTCTTTGTTAATGTATCATTACACCATAGGCTGTTACACAAAGGTCCGCTTCAGTACATGTAATTGATTGTAGTGGATGAGACATAGGTGACCAGGGTTAGAGAATGTAATCATTTATGTGTATTTAGAAATTTCATATTCTGGAACACACTTCACAAAATGGATCCAAAATAAATGTACATGTGGGACAATGACTATCTATTGTGTACTTACTCATACAAACAACACAGCAGAACCCTTGCTTGATGGTCTGTAGCTGGGAAGGAGTCAGGATCACTCTTTGAGTGGCAGCTACATTGGTGAGCTCTCTGATTGCTGAAGTGACATCTGGTAGGCTCTGTGATGCCAGCACAAGCTCTTCTATCTTCTCAGTGACCTCTCCAATGCCTGCAGCATCTTCATCTTTTCGGCTGTTACAAGGAAAAAACATAATAGATATATACTGGTTGTGTTTTAGCGGTTTTGGTAGTGGTTGCCAAATAAATCTTTGTCCCAAACATTATAGAAGCCACTAAAATACAGAAGCAGTAAAGGCCAAAGAGTTGGCAAAAGGTGCTGATTTGAAATAAAGTTTTTTCAGTAGTCTGAACAACAAAGGTAAGGATAAATATAAGGAAACACAATGTATTTCAATCTTTGGACAAATAAGAGAAATATGAATACTTAAGATTACCTCATTCTCCTCCTTTTGGTGCCCTGCAACTCCTGGAAGCCCTGTTCTTGTACAGCAAGAATCTTTCGTGCATTTTGTTTCCAGTACTGTGACCCTTTACAGTGGGGGATGAATCCAGGAAAAACATTAAAACCTAGTGTTGGTTAAGTTATCATGTCCCATCTAATTTTAAATCACAAAAGTAAAGACTTAAAAGTAAAACAAAATAAATTTTCCCCACCTGTTGTTCCTTCAGACTCCAAAATTGCATTCCCCTGCGCATCAGTCAATACCATGGGGTCATGACTTCCAATGGCATCTTGCACTTTTCCAATGATCCCCTGAAGGGTAGCCTCACATTCCAAAAACCGGACCACCACCATTCTGCTGGGACTCAACCTCCCACCAACCACCTCAGCAAGAAAAATCGATCTGGAAGAATATTAAAATAATCGTTATGAGACACACGGCATTCATAATCCTAGTAGTGGTTAATAGTCTTATGTATTTTGTATATCAACAATAACTGTAAAATGCGCTCAGGTTGTTCTTGTTGTATCTTTGGGTTGACTGGCGTGCGAATGTAATCATCTCTTCCTTGGCTCAGGACCAAACAATAAACATTTAAATACATTTATAACGTTTTGCATAAGCTTGCTGACAAACAGACACTGCCAAAACATAACCCCCACCACTTTCTTTGCAGAGGATATGAAAGTCAGGGGGAAATGTTAAAATGTTCATAATAATTTAAATGAAATGTACAACTATTACACTACAACTACAAAGGTGTGAAAGAATGGCAACTGAAGTTGATCATATCAAATGTGAAGTAGGTGTTTTGCAAGTATATCTAACTATTTTCATTACTTCCCATCCTGTAAGTTGTACATTTAAAATTATAACTCGTGTCACCGTAATTTAAGAAGTTACCTTTGAAATGTTTTAGAGACAGTGGCTCTGGGGGGGGCTGAGGCAGCCCGCTACGCAGCTGGACTAGAAGTAGTCGCAGGTGTTTGCATGAATGTGAAACGTTGAGCTGTGGTATTTGAAGCTGATGAGGTGTCCTCTTCCTCACCGTGAACCTCATAGTGAGCTCTTGAAGTAAGGTCCAATGTGCTGAAAACACCAGAGGCTCCAGGAAAAATTGCCACATTTGCGTCGTCAGTCATGTAGAGACTACGAGCTGAGACCTGTCAAGATATTCATAAGTCAAATAACCCCAAGTGTTTATTTCAAACCATTTCTCAATTAATATTTTTCAGTGACTAGTGGGAGGTAACTTATTAAAATGCTAATGTTAAATCTCTAACGTAAGTGGATAGCGTTGCATATAACGTTAACGTTACTACACAACGAGGCGTAGCTAAGTTACTTCTGACTGTCCACTAAAGTTAGTCAACACCTCCACTAACTTTAATGGGGGTAACGTTAGGCTAGCCTCACTAAAATCTTTGTATGATGATATTCTGTGTGACATGTCAGTGTTACGACTAAAGCATAGGTGAACGCCCACGCCAAATAAGAAAGATGGTCTTGTTGTAACGTAACTTATCAACAAGTTAGCTAGCTAACGTAGTAGCTCATAGCTAGCTATATCTTATTATTTTTTTACCTGGAAAATGCGACTTAGTTTTTCTGCAGTCATGTCTTCTTCCCTGAGACACACTCTTTTATTGTTTCGGAAAACAACGTATTGTTCCATGTCCATGTGTCACGCTCTCTGATCACGCTCAATTAATTACACAGGCAGCACGTACTTTTTTTCGACACAGCTCCGTCCTCATCGGCGCTCTTGTCACGTAAATGACCACATCCGGTCTCGGAATATGAACAAACGAGCCTTTTTTCGTTTTCTCTTTTGAAGTTATTCTATTTTTTGATACCTCAAATAGAAAATGAAACTCAAATTATTTTTTAAATATCACTCATTCATTTTTGACACTGAAAAAGAGAAATACTTTGTATTTTATATTTATTGTTTGTATGTTAAAACAAAAATCAAATAGCCACTTGTTTTTTGTTTTTTAATACCTGTTTCTAAAAGGAAAATCAAATGACCAAAAGATACACGGACCCATTAATCGCGATTTAAAATTTTAAAGCATTTTATTCTGGCAGTTGTGTTGATTAGTGAAATTAGTGAAATTAGTTTCTAACAGCTAGCTATGGAGTTCTAAGAGAACAGATTGTATCTGGTTAGGGCTGCCCCCTAATAGTTGACTAAACTGTCAGTGAAGTCTTAAGGCTCGTGCAGACTACACAACCGCCAGCGTTGGCAGATTGCTGTGCTGTTCAGGCTACACAACTTGCTATCTTGTAATGGGAGTCTTGAAGTTGTTGTGGTGTTCACAATATGTGACTGATAGGCTGAAGGGGGTCACACACAACACCAACTGACAACGACTTTTTTGTCAACCAAAAAAAAAAAAAAGACATAAAAAGTGACACTTCAAAAGTGACACAGGAAATGATGTGTAACTACACGTGAAACAGTTATTTATTATAATGATAAAAATTATCAAGACAAAGAATATGACAGAAAGAATGGATTAGCACAGGCGGGCAGCCGGGATTGTCAGAGCTACAGAGAGAGCTGGAGGTGAGTAAAAAGTGTTTTGAAAGAGTAGCTGCCTGCTCTCATTGGCTGGATGTGGATGTCGAGTGGGCCGACTCCTCCAGATATTTAACATGCTAGATATCTGGCTGGTGTTGGCGAGGCGTGGGTGATACATCAGCGAACCATTTGATGAGTCGTTGATTAGTTCTATAAACACATAATGATTGGCAAGTGCCAATCGATCGCTGATTTACCCCTGATCACAGCCCAATGGTCGGTGAGCTTGGCGACTGCCAAGTCAGGCTTAAAATCGTGTAATGTGAACTTGGCTTTAGTGGACAAACTTTTCATTAGTTGGGTGGTCACCCCCTGGAACCTCTAAATCCAATCAGGAGCTGTTCCTTCTTACCAAGACAAAAGTATCAGGGGACTTCTACAGCACAGATCATTTCTCTTTTGACACAATAGATAATTCTAGCTGGCTTTAGCTAGTTAGCTAAGTTAGAGGCTCTACTAGCTGACTCTACCTGGACTTGTAGCTCAGAGTATTGGGGGAGTGTTGGTGTTCATTTACACCACTAGCACAGAAGCTTTGGACTTTCGGGAGGAAGAACTTTTCAGGCCCGGCGACCAGAGGAGGGAATGTATGGGCTGATTTTTGTATCAGTACAGACTGAATTTGAATTGCTCAACTTGAAAACTTGCATTAAAAAAATGAATTTGAATTGCTTAACTTGAATTTGAATTTACTTTGAAACTGAATTCTCATAAACTTGAAACTGAATGTGATATTATGATTCTAAACTGAAACTGTATTTGAGCCTAAAAATTCAAGTCTTGAACATGTTTGCTTTCACTTTCAGTTCTCTCAATTCAAATTCAGTTCTCTAAATTCAATTTCAATCCACAAGATTCAGTTTTAAGGTCACAGGCAGGTCAAGGTCCTTGAGGAAGAGCAATCGAGTGTAGATGCACAGAGCGCCTTTTCGGCCAATCGGCATGTTTGTTTTTGACCATTTCCTGTGTTTCACACCGGTGGCCTGTTGCCCCGGCTGTGTGTAAGTTATCTCCTAAAGCCAACACAAGAGGTTAAGTAACTACTTGTTTGTTACTAAATCAGCTACTAATATGTGTTGCACCACAATTACTTGGGCTGACCTTCACTAGATTAACTTGGGTGCAATGTCATAACTATGGCAAGTAACCGTGTGCATTACTTTTCTGGCTAGGTAGCCACTTGGCATCTTAGCACATCATAGTAAGCTAGATCAATATTTAAATATCATGTCAAGAAATTTGGTCTCTACTGGATTAGTGTTAAGTTAGAGTTCTGTTGTAAAGCAACTGTTTTTATTTCAGTAATGCATAAATCACAATAATAATTTACACAAGGCTAATATAACTAGGCACTAACTAACTAAGTTTGAACACACAGCTGATATAACAGGCTGCTGAGCACCTTGTCTGGAAGTTCATGAAGTTATTAACCATTTCACAAAGAGGACCAGTGACATAAAAGGACAGGGAAGGGTTGAAGCCAACTTCAAACTTGGAACATGTAAGTTGTGTACGTTTTATGCAGTTTTAATGTTATACAGTATGTTAGCCGGGTGAACTTGCCGTCAGCATGCTGCATGGCTATCCACGTTAGCCGCGGAGTATGTCTCTTGCTCAGTTAGCGAATTTATAACATCCTATTACTCAATTTACAATTTGGCCTAGCGGAGCAAACAAGCTGTTACCTCTTAGGAAGGCGGGTAAGTAGGTAAGTTGTAGAGCTCTTGTAGCAATGGCTACAAAAAGTGCAAAACAATTGTAACAAATAATTTTTTTGAAGTATGGATGGACAATTAATTACACAGAGCATTTGGCTTTAGCTGTAAATGGTGTTGTGACGAACCAAAAGCTTATTCATAAGTAAGTGAGACTCTGTTGTTTATAATGCACTGCATCATATCCAATTAACACAGACTCAACTAACCAACATCTTATTCATTTTCGTTGTACCGTTTAACACCAGTGTAGTCGGTCAGAATTTGTCAACCCAGAGTTAGCTTGATAACCCTGTGTTAAGTCTGAGTAAGCTGAAAACCCCTGGCCACTGCTCCAAACAGTAACAACAAGTAAACTCAATCTCACGTATCTTTTCCCCTGCAGAAAAGTCGCAGGCATCAGCCCAAGGACTGGTACCTGATTGGTACCTGATGTAACTGTCTTATGGAAGTGCTGCTGTCAGATACACATACAGGTCCGTGAATGGCGGTGCCATCAACTACTGATCCTTAGCAGTTGTATTGCTGAATTGAGCTTTAGCTTGGGAAATGCTGCTTGTGTGGACGCTACTATACTACTTCAATTAAAGAGCTTTGCTACTGAAAACTATTTGATAGAGAAGATACAGACTGTTCTCATCTAAGGGTGTCCAATGTCAACACTTTCAGAAAAAGTGACAAAGCGTACTTATATATTAAGTTTCAGTTTCGATCGACATGCGGCGCACTTGAAAACTCAAATACGGGCGAGTTTCTTAAACAGGGCGACTTTATGAAATGTACTGCTGATGGAGAAAGTCAGCAGAGAGCATACAGGGGGAGAGACACACAAAGAGCTGGAGCAAGCCGGCGTGTTGCCGTGAGAGACCTGAGGTGAGTTGTGTCTGAGTGTGGAGTGAAGAGCAGAGGAGCAGTTTCAAGTAAATGAATCACTAAACTAAGGTGGGAAATTACCTACAATAACCTACTGTTAATACAAATAGCCTACAATATACACCGCTACAGAGCCCACCCTCTACCGGCCGACACAGTTGTACTGTCTTAAAGCTCAACAGTCCAAAGAGCAAGTTTGTCAGGGTTCTGTCTCTCGGATTTGCGACAAGGAGACTGTGGACTTTTGTGTCGTGATTTTGCTCTCGGTTTCAGAACCGTTACAGCCCTACTACTAAGTAGTCTCCCTACTATTTTAAATGAGGATAAAAACGTATACAGACTTTTTGACAACTCAAAACAGATAAAGCTTTGGGGATACCCTGTGATCTCTGGCGCCCCCCTAAGGTTGTTGTTAGATTGGTCATAACTCTGATTACAGGTAGCATTGAATGTCTTAAAAGTCTAAAAGATAGTTCCCGGCTGTCCCCAGAGTTGTCATACAGCATGTGGAAGAGCAAAATGTTGATGTACTATATTATACCACTTCCCATTCTCATTTACTATTGAATTGCATGTGTGAGTATTCATGATGAATGCATCTGTGTGTACACTTCTTAAGCTATTTTCCAACGTTCATGAGCTCTTATGTCTGTGGTGCATGCAAGTGGGGGGATGATGCTCCTGTTTATTTGTGACTATATAAAAAAGTGGGTTGTTGGTGGGTTGTCTCCCATGGAAGACTGAACAGGAAAAGACCCTTTCATGATTAAAGCGCCATATCCTGTGTCAACCTCATCCATGAAGGCTACTAAATAAATGAATCTTTGAGAGAACAAGATAACAAGAGAGGGGGATTGATCAACAGGCTAAGCAAGGCAGCATAATTAATGTGCCATAGCGTCCTGAATTAAGATGCTGGATGAATTATTTTTGTGGATCTGGCAGAGTGCTAATGACAGGAGAGGTCAGAGGGCACAGCAGGATTCAGTAGTACGCTTCACATATTCACTTCATTAATCTCAGCCAAGCATTTCAGCTCACACTGCTACCAGCACTGTGAAAATTATCTCTATCACTCCAGCACATCTGTTACTACACTGAATTAGCAGTCATGTCATGATAATGGTCTCACCACCCATCTGGCGCACGCAATATGACACACTATTTTGACAATGCTATAACCTTGACATAGATTTACAGGTGTGGTTGCCACCTTAAAGGAACACCCCGAACATACTGTAGCATGTTTCCTTGTAGAGAACAACCCAGAAACTGAACATCTTTACACACTGCTTTGGAATCACAGGACTTCACTACACACTTAGATTAGGAAAAGACAAGCTAGGCTAATGAGTTCTAGGCAAGTTATGCACATTAACGATGACTAAGCTGCACAATAATCTGAACTTTATAGCAGCTGGAAGCCAGCTATGACTTTTCCTGGTTTTCTTTTTCATACATACAAAACCTTTAAAATATAAAAAGACAAAGTTACAATATTACACAACATAACACGACAAATACAGGTACACAGGTCAAAATACAGAAAGAATAAAATAGCAAATAATAGCTAAATGGAAAAACAAAGTGCTCGCTCAGTAGATCCAAATGAATTGAAATAATATTTACAATTTTAGAAGGGTAGAGCCCTACTAGTGGGCCCTGGAGACGTTGGCTGAGGGAATAACCTACAGTTAGCATGACGTAAATACAGGGTTATCAGGGCAAGCCCAGAGTTGTTAAAAAAGGTAAACAAACATGGACACTACACTACACGAAAAATAAGTTTTCATGTAAGTATATGAAGCTGATAAAAACAATTAAGTGATTATTTGAAAATTATGTTTTGTCCACTCTATAAGGCAGGAGACTGGAATACCTTCAGATCTGTCCCATCACTAAGTAAAACACTTGGGGCCAGATTCACTAAATTGCGTGTGCATTCTAAAATATTGCAGGTGTAATTGTAGTACCTATTATGGGTAATCAACTAAGAATTATTGCGTAGATAAAAACAGGAGCAAACACAGAGGAGGTGGCATTTAAATGAGGGTTTTGCGTGTTTTAATGGTTTCCGCCATGGACAGTCGGGAGGGAAAGCAGCCACCACATAAAACCCTTGGTTTGTTATATTCAGTGGGTCCCGAGCAGTGTTGGGCAGTAGCGTCGCTACAAGTAGCGCCGTTACTAGTTTAACTACATTTCTCAGTAGCTTGGTGGTAGCGTCGCTGTTTTCTGAATCAAATAGCTTTTCAGTAAGCTCTTTTATTGACCGGGTAGCGCGGTAGCTTCCACACACGCTACATTTTCCCAAGCATTTCTGAAGGATCAGTACGTGATACCACCGCCACACACGGACCTGTATGTGCAGCCGGCAGAAACGATGATGTGACATCACGTACCGATCCTTGGGCTGATGTTTGCGACTTTGCTGCAGGGGAAGAGTGTCTCTCTCTCTCTCTCTCTCTCTCTCTCTCTCTCTCTTTCTCTGCCATGAATGTTTAGGTTGTTTAGGTTGCAATGTTGTCAGAGCACAAAGTCACATATAAACTATAAAAAATATAGAATTAATTAATACTTATTTAATTAAATTAATTAATAATATGATAATTAAGTTGCTTTATACAAACAACAATAGTTCTTCGTTTGTTGCATGAGGAAGTACATTTAGCAGCAATGATATAGCAGTAAGTAGGAGAGTTTCTGTGTCTGATTTAGCTCTCACACACACACATTGGAGCAGGTTTTTAGTCTTTCTTCTATTGTTACTGTGGAATGAAGTTGGTTCAATATAAACTAGGTCTATGTTGTGTGTGTGAGTGTGTGTATATAAATATTTTTATATAAATGACCTAACTATAAACTATTAAAAAATTAAAAGTAGCTTAGATGTAACTAAGCTACTTTTGCCATGTTGCTGTAGCTTAGCTTGCTACATTTCACTGGGGGGTAGCTTCTGTGTAGTGAAGCTTCATTTAATGTAGAGTAGCTAGTAGCTTAGCTCACTACATTTTCCAAGTAGCTTGCCCAACACTGGTCCCGAGTATGTGGAAATCGTATGTTACTGCCCATCCTGCCAAAGATTGCAAAGAACAGAAACAGATACAGTATGCTGGAAGGACCCAGACACGAGGAAATGCCAGCAGGTCGTGCTTCGTACAGCCAGAGGGAACAATCACCGACCGTCCGCACCGTGCCCTGTCGCTCCATGATCTCCTGGCCCTGGCTCTGTATGCCCCATTCTCTCTCCAATACCTACAACAGTTGGTGATCATTCTCTCTAGCTGGATGAATTTTACGTGTGATCCATGCACTACAGCGGGGGCTCTCCGCAGCGCCACACAATTTTCTAAAGTCTTACATCTCACGGAGAAAAGAAGTCAGGTCGAAACGAAATTTGCTTTGCAGATGCCCTTGACTTTAACCTTCTTTGGATATTTCATGTAGTGGTATTTGCTTTACTCCGCAGCAAACATTGCTGAACAGACTCTATGCTGTTGAAAATTCTGGAAAAAGCTACTATATGGACCTTGAGTTAAGACTACAAGGCCTCCACTGCTACAATTATTACTGGTTCTATTAATAATATCATTAATATTTCTATAATTATCAGTACCATTATTCATTTCTGTACCAATGCTACTTTTACTGCTTGCATTTTTCTTTGTGGATATTATGTTCCAGTGTTTTTTGTATTTTAGAGAAACATTCTGTTTGAGAATACAAAAGATAAAGCACAAATCTAACCTCTGTGTTGTTTGTCCAACTAAGCATATGTATTTCTATGTGGTCTGTTGTAACATCAAAGACATCATATTAGGTATGTTATTATGAAAATACTAGAGCTGACTAGCTACATCCCGCATTACAGGAACAGCTGCTGTTTTATTTCCAAGTCTTCTACATCGATCAGAAACTGGGGATGATTACTTTTTGCCTTGGAATCTGAGGTTTTGAAACACAAAAAGACTTCAAGAAGTCATTTGTGTTTCTTTATTTATCTATTTAGCAAGCATTAGGGTAGTTATAGATTATCAACAGTTAGGAACAAATATTTAGACCTCCTGGCATTGTTTAATCATTTTTTGTAATTGTACATTACCTATGATTTAAACATCACACATCGTGGGAATACAATGATCACAAGAATGCAGGCTGAGAAATACATTTATTTATTTACAGTCAGGAAATCCTGGTAAATGAGCTGAACTTGCATAGCGCCTTTTTAGTCTTCAGCCATTCAAAGCGCTTTACACTACATTGCCACATTCACCCATTTACACACTGATAGCAGAGACTATCATACAAGGTGTCAACTGCTCAACAGAATCAGAAACAGATCACAAGGACACTTCCACATGCAGACTGGAGAAGCCGGGGATCAGACCACTGATCTTCTGATTAGTGGGTGACCCACTTCACCCCCTGAGCCACAGCCAAAAGTGTCATGATTAGGGGGGTATGTGAGTCATTGTTTTATTTTGTTGAACCCTTCCTTATGTGTCTTTGTAAAACATCTCTTCTTTATCTGTGTCTTCCCGCTCTGTGTATTAGGTTATATTTTTCCCTTTATTCATTCTGTCATTCTTGTGTTACTTCGTTAATCGTCTCTCTCTAGTTTCTGACCACTTAACTTCCTGCCCTTGTGTATTCCAGCCTTTGTGATTGTTTGCCAACCCTGATTAGTTTAACCTGTCCCTTGTTATCCTCACCCCTTTAGTATTTTATGTCAGTGTGTTCCTCTTGTTTGTTTCCAGTCATCAGTGTCTTTTGATCTACGTTCTAGCCTCTCTGTGTGATTCATTGCCTCAGGGACGTTGGTAGGACTGAAAGACAGTTGGGGCTTAGCCACCAGGGTATGTGTAACTTGTGGTTGCAAAATCTATGTACTTGCATCTTCTTTTACTTTTGTTACTATTAGATATAGTATAGATTTGGTCTGCTCAATTAACTGAAGGATATTGAGTTTTCACTGACAACAATATTCTATGGGGACTGATATTGTTTTGAAGAGATAGTCTTTATTAATGTCGTTCACACTAGTATTTTCCATAGCCAACTAAAATATCCTCTCTCCTTTACCTCAACCAAACATAGCTTAAGTTCAGCAAGTGACAATCATTAGCAACACCACACATTTTCCTCAGTATCACTGAATCAATCTTCCTTTACCACTCCCCTGTGTCGGTATATGTCAGTGTGTGTGTGTGTTGTGTGTGTGTGTGTGTGTGTGTGTAGGTAATCTGCAGCTTGGCAGAGACGTAATATAATGCAGCCTCCCCCGGGGTCCTAGTGCCCGACCACGGAGGGGATTTTAATTGCAAAGCAGAGGAAACAACCAAAATGATTAAAGCCAATAAATATGAATTATTTAATAATTGTATTTTTCTATCGTATTTATCAATATTCTTGCTTCTCTTTGTTGAGTACTTGTCTGCGATGTAAATGTTTGTTGACTCTAGAGCTATTGGCTTGAGCTTGATGTGAGAGATACTTTTAAATCTTTGTATTGCATCTGCTATGCCTCTGGTGTCTGCAACTGGGCCTTATCTCCTGTGTTCCTGCTACTCTACTAGCAGTATTTGTGACAAATGACTTGTGCCCTGTGCATTTTAGAGGTTTAATTAAAATCATCCAATTTACTACACAGAGTTAAATGATCTTATCCTCTATTTGAAATGGGTGCTGTGACAGCCTCATGTCTCATAAGCATGAAGTGGACAGAGTTCCAGTGTTCAGAACAGGGCTGGACTGGTAATCTGGCATACCGGGTAAATGCCCGGTGGGCCGATGCACCTTTGGGGCCGGTGTAACGTAAATTATTTACTTATAAATAACAGCAGATGCTTCAACATCAGTTGCAGTACCCTGCGTTGTGCAGGTACAGGCACTTGAAGGAGTAAAAGACCTGTGGTGGCCACTGCCAGGCAAGAGAGGAGGCATGCGTTAACGAAACAGAGGGACAAAGTGACAGGGCCAAGAGAGAGAGGAGATGAAGCGGTAAGCATGGAGTAGCTCAGCCTGTAGAGAGGAGGAGGGGTAGGGTCATTTACAGTTGGGATGCTGGGAACGTGTAGCCACCACTTTTTGAAAGCATTTGTTAAAAAATGTTCTGAAAAATAGCTTGCACCAGGAAATGTTGATAACAAACACAAATGCTATGAAAAAGGTTTTTTTGCACAATAGGAAAACCTGCAATGCAATAGAAGAAACCTCTGCACTGTTCAAAAAATAAAAAGCTACTGATTACTGCATTATATTTTATGATATTTTTATATTATGAATAGTCACCTGCCACCTGAATATTGTGCTTCCCTTTATAAAAATAAAGACATTTCCACCATAACTTGGTCCAGGAAATGTCTCCAGAATGCAGAAAATTAAGTGTTTAATGCTCAAACTCTTCTGGGTGAGGACCCCCAGACCCACCATTTAAGATTTCAACTATAATTTTTTTCTTTTAAATAGTATGTCTATTAAAATATATTCTTGTCTTGTGGTCATGGACATCAATCTTGTGCAATGTCACCTATCAGTGTTTCATCACACCCCTAATCTGACCCCTTAAAAGGAGCGATGGTGTATTGGTGAGAGGAGTCTGACCGATTTTCGTGGGCCACCAAGACCGAAAATGCCAGGACCGATTTTTTGTCCCAGTCCAGCCCTGGTTCAGAATGACTTGAGCAGCTTGTCAAATGCATGCCTAACACAGATATGTGTTGGCCTGTTGTCCCACACTCTGATGCTGTTGTTAATGATGTGATTTATTGTCCTGTCAGATTACTCTCTCCTCATCTACTTGAGGCTTGAGAGGGTCAACGCAGGTTAAGTGCCTCGCCTGAGAACAGGAGGGCTGTGATCTAAGCTGCATTCCAATGTCCAAGGCCTGTCTCGTTTCCAACATGGATGTACAGAATGCAGGTTTACTTTGCCCTGAGAAAGAAATAACACGTGCTGGTGTTAAATAAGTAAATGGGATCAAGAGTGAGTGCTGTGTGGCACCAAATATACTGGTACTGTTTTCAATTTAGTGCTGTTAAAATTCTTTCAGATCAGTCGTGGCTCCTGCCAAATCTCTTAGGGGGCACAATTTGCGAAGATGACTATGGTAATAGCCCTTTGAAGTCCTCACCAAGAAAAAAGTGATGGAAAAATTATTTCTTTACATTTTTTATTTCATTAGGGCAATAACAACAATAATCCAAAAACTTTTTTTTAACAGACCCAATAGTTTTTCTGATATTCAGCTCTACCAAACGGTAGAGATGGCTCTTCATGGTAAAGGTTTCCTAAGCTAATGTAATACAAATTTACTAGCTAATGTAATCCAAATTGACTGCTTTCTATGAAATTGAAAACTTCTGAACATTTATTATTGTTAACAGGATATATATAATGTGTGTCCATTATAGATATGCTGAATTAATTTCATAAATATGTCTATATAATGGTGAAATCATGCTATACCAAAATAATAATAACAAAAATATAATGAATGTACAGTTTTTATGGAATAAAAAACTTTAAAACAAAGAAATATCTTGAAAACCAAATAAATATCTAGACAAAATAGATTATTAACTTTAGTACTGATAATCAGCAGGACAAAGACAGTCCAGACCGGTTTCAGAAAGACGGCTCTTCATGGTAAAACTATGCATTTTAATATCAACAAACTTTAGAAAACATCATATAAAATGCTAAGCTGTTGCAGAAATAAATCTGTTTTACAGTCAACAGCAGAGAATGCAACTTCAGCACTTCATCCCTTATTGTGAAGACAGGGTTTATAGTGGAGTTTATACAAAACAGCACTACACAGTAACTTCATTGATTATTGAACATTTTGAATATTACCAACACAGTATTTCTGTTCTTTGAGTATTTCAGAAGAACACATCTGTATGTCCTCTCAACCTTTTAGACAGAGCTAGATACTGAGACAACGTATCAATGTCTAGATCACTGCAAAATACAGTATTTACTTGATTTAGTGTATGGATGTTGTTCAATAATCAATGAAGTTACCGTGTAGTGCATACAGTTTGGTATGCACTACATTATATATAGGATATACTCCTCACCTCAGTATCTCAGCCGACTTTCATCCATTCACACATCAATTCTCCTCCTTCCAGCTCCCCACTACCTCAGAAATTACAAAACTCATCAGGAAATCCAAGCCTTCCATCTGTCAACTTGATCCCATTCCCACACAACTTGTTAAAGCCTGCCTTCCCTCCCTGGTTCCCCTCATCTCTGCTATCATCCATTCCTCTCTCACCACTGGAACTGTCCCTACATCATTCAAAACTGCTGCCATTACCCAGATTTTGAAAAAAATGGCGCCGACCCCTCTAACTTCAATAAGTTCCGTCCTATATCCAATTTTACATTCATTTCCAAAATTCTTGAAAAAACAGTTGCCTCGCAACTCCATCTTCATCTATCCCACAATAACCAGTCCTTCCAGAAAAATGCAGAGTTTTTTTTGTGATTGTTGCGGGCAAAAATCCTTGATTACGCGGCACGTTTTCTTAAAACATGCGATAGAATATGCGGGATATTTATGCAATTTTATGCGATGAAATTGCGGGAACTTGCAAAAATTGCGGGAACTTGCAAAAATTGCGGGAACTTGCAAAAATTGCGGGAACTTGCAAAAATTGCGGTTTGATGAAAAAGAGAAAAAAAGTAATTCCCCCAACACCCTGTTCTCACTAGGCTCCTATCTTAATGTAGAGTCATTTCCTATTACTTCCTATGATAAGCAAGCATACTACATCACAATAATTTGCCCCCACTGTCATGTAACACACCGGGAAACTGCTTTGCGCGGTCTTTTGCGTTTATTTTTGTTGGCAAATGAGATTTATTTGCGGGCTTCATCATCATGGCTTATTCGCGGGGTTTGCAGCTTTTCGATGATGTTCACGTCGCGTAATTATGTCACTTGACGTTCCCATGGCAACGGGGGATGGCTGCTCTTGTGTGAAGTAAACGCAACATTTTCCAACTTTCTGCTAAGATATATGTGACTTTTTTTGCGATGAAAATGCGGGGATTATGAAATCATGCAAGCCCCGCATATTTTGCGCGGAAATCAGCAATTTATGCAGCGAAATTGCGGAGTATTTGAAAAAATGCGACCCCCGCATAAATATGCGGACTTTGGCTGATTATGCATTGAATTCAGCGATCGCATAATCGCGTTTTTGTGGAGGGACTGAATAACCTGTATGAACAGTTCCAGTCCGGTTTCCGTCCTCTTCATAGCACTGAAACAGCACTTATCAAAATCACCAATGACCTCCTTGGGGCAGCTGATTCTGAAATACTTACCATTCTCATCCTCCTTGACCTGAGTGCAGCCTTTGATACCATCTGTCACTCTGTTCTCCTCAACAGGTTATCTTCTATCGGCATCACTCACAATTTAAGACTGGTTCACATCCTATCTTTCTGGCCGCACTCAGTTTGTTCAACTTAAGTCTTTTAAATCCTGTCCCTCCCACGTCATTTCAGGTGTGCCCAAGGGCTCTCTCCTGGGGCCCTTACTTTTCATCATTTATCTCCTACCCCTGGGCAATATCTTCCGCAAATTTAATATTCAATTCCACTGTTATGCTGATGACACCAAGCTCTACCTCTCTCCCAAACCATCGCCCCCCCACCTCCCTCACTGACTGTATCTCGGAAATAAAAACCTGGTTTACCAATAATTTCCTCAAATTAAACAGTGATAAAACAGAGGTCCTTCTCATTGGAACTAAATCCACTTTTTCCAAAACTGACAGCTTTTCTCTTAATATTGACAATTCCTCCTTTTCACCCTCCCCCAAGGTTAAGAGTCTGGGAGTCATCATAGACAGCACTTTATCTTTTCAGTCCCACATCAATAACATTACCCGGTCTGCCTATTTCCATCTACGAAATATCAGTCGCCTACGCCCCTCCCCTACCCCTCACACTGCCGCCATTCTTGTTCATAGTCTTGTCAACTCCCGTTTGGACTACTGCAACTCTCTCCTTTTCGGCCTCCCTCACAAATACCTTCATAAACTTCAACTGGTCCAGAATTCAGCTGCCCGCATCATAACTCGAACACCCTCCATCCACCACTCCTGTTCTCCAACAGCTTCACTGGCTCCCGGTCCTGTCCCATATCCAATTCAAGTCCTTCTGTTAACATTCAAGGCTATCCACAACCTTGCCCCTCCATATTTGTCTGATCTCCTGCAGGGCCCAACCCTTAGATCCTCTTCTTCCATACACATGTCTGTCCCCCCTGCTCGTCTCACCACAATGGGGAGCAGAGCATTCAGCCACTCTGCCCCCCATCTCTGGAACTCTTTACCACCCCAACTTAGAAACATCGATTCATTCTCCCATTTTAAATCGCAACTCAAAACACATCTGTTTAAAACTGCCTACCTCATTTGATGAAATTTTTTTTTGCTTTTAGCTTGTTTTTAATGTTCTATTTTCTTGTTTTGCTGCTTTTAAATGTTTTTGCATCCCTGTACGGTGTCCTTCAGTGCTGAGAAAGGCACCTTAAATAAAATGTATTATTATTATTATTATTATTATTATTATTATTATTACACCCCTATAGATCTTTTAACGCTACTCTCACGGGACGGAGCATGATTCAAGATGGCGACCTCCAGCTGCTAGAGTACTGAGCTAAAATAACACATCTTTCTTCGGACACAACTCTTGTTTTCTCATCTCAAAAACCAGACTATAACATTAAGCAACCTGGAACATCTGGAAGAATTCACTGACGAGCATTTCAGCTGTATCTGCAACATGAATAAGGACAAAACAGACGACAGCAAAAAAGCCAAATCCACTTCTACTCCAAACCACAAAAGAATCCATCCTGATTCCCTCTCCACTACATGTACAACTCCATCTACATCCCCAATACCTCCATGTTGTTCAGAAGTAAGTGACATATTAATTTCTATTTAAAGCAAACTTACTGGACTGGATGCCAGAATTGCACAGAAGAACTACAACGGGAATTCCAGGCACTGGGCCACAGCCTGGAATTTAGTCAGGACCAAATCGAAACACTCACCAGAGAAAACAACTCACTAAAATACTCACAAACTCACGCACTCAACACCCAGCTCACCTCGCAGAAAACAAAATCATGAAAAAGAGCATTCTGAACCTACAGGCATGCACCGTGAGGGATAACTTTGTTTTCACAGATTTTCCCAAACAAACACCAGATGACCCTAAAAAAATCTACTAAAGCCTCCCTCCAGTGTATTTTGACATTTCTATGATATTTCAGATTTTTCTGAGTCATTTCCTTACAATGTTGAATACCCACATAGTTCGACAAATATTTTTTGACAAATAGCTTAATTTTGTGCTTTAAAAGTTGCTAAGTTGTTAAAATGGGGTGGTGACATATGACTATAGTAATTCCATAAGTCATACGTCATTCTCCAAGCTTACGCAGGCGCACTGTCACGCCTCCTTAAAAAACTGTCACGCTGTCAGCCTCGTTAAGTCAGAGCATCAAACCGATAAACATTGATGTGAGCTAGCTAACCAATTTATCATGTAATTTACTTAGAACTTACAGTAGGTATGTGTCTCTGTCTGATTGTTGGTTTGTCTTTCTAGGGGTAAAGCGAACAATGACCGGACACAGACTAAGGGAACAGACAAGTATTTATACACACCTGGGTAACGAGCTGGGAGGAAGCAATACAGGTGAGGAGCATGAGGCTAACGAGGCAGACAGAGACAGCAGGGGAAAACAGAGAGAGAGAGAGACACACAGGCCGACAAAGTGACAACTGGGGGAACAGACGGAACACAGGTTACTGAACACATAACAGACCAGAGGAGGAAATATAAACTAATACACAAACAGACAGATCACCACAAACCTAACACCAACAGGAAAACAGACAGAAGCTAAGGTAAAACAGAACTCAGATAGACATGGGTAAAATAACACATAAGAACACAGACCAGAAGTAAACACTAATTTACTTAAGATGTGGAAAGTGACACAAAACTAGGAGCTAAGACACAGGGAACAATCTATAACAAATGACAGACCGGTACAAGAGAGCTGAACAGAACCAGTAAATGAACAAGGGTACACACAAGGCTAAACAGAGAACACAAGACAAGGAGTAAACACTAAGGACAAGAACTAATGTACAGGACTAATAAGACATTGAACTAGGAACTAAGAAATGAAACAAGACAAATACTAAGTAACCAGAAGATGCGGATGAATAATAAACACAGGGCAAAACTCCAAACCATGACAATATCAAATAAACACAGGAAAAACAACCGCACAAAACCCAAATCCTAACAAGTTTTTAGTTTCCTCCTCTTGGAGGCATTATGGCATTTGTGCGTGTGGTGTTGGAAACAGCTGGACTACAAACAAGCTGTTTTCAGGCAGTTCAGAGCAGAGTTTTCTGTGGGAGATGGGCTGGACTTTGTGCTTTTTCACTTTGCAAACCTATTACAATCACAAAAAAGGTATATAATTCAAAAAAGGAGAGGAAAACAGCCAAAAAGCATTATCCCAGCTAGAAATTTTATGTTCCCAGAACGTTCTGAGAATGTCCCGCTGGTGTCAGGAACATCGCTTGGTAATGTTCCCACAACGTTCCCAGACAGTCAAGATGTGGAGTTCTGTAAAGGGTTTGGAGGACCTTCAGGGAACATTCAGGATGTTCTGGGAACGTTTAGAGGACAATATTTAATTCAGAAATCTAATGTTTCCAAAACATTCTGAGAACGTCCCGCTGGTCTCAGGAACGTCGCTTAGTAATGTTCCCCCAATGTTCCCAGACAGTCACGATGTGGAGTTCTTTAAAGGGTTTGGGGACGTTATTTGGAGGACCTTCAGGGAACATTCAGGATGTTCTGGGAACGTTTAGAGGACAATATTTAATTCAGAAACCCAATGTTTCCAAAACATTCTGAGAACGTCCCGCTGGTCTCAGGAACGTCGCTTAGTAATGTTCCCCCAACAATCCCAGACAGTCACGATGTGGAGTTCTTTAAAAGGTTTGGGGATGTTATTTGGAGGACCTTCAGGGAACATTCAGGATGTTCTGGGAACGTTTAGAGGACAATATTTAATTCAGAAACCCAATGTTTCCAAAACATTCTGAGGACGTCCCGCTGGTGTCAGGAACGTCGCTTGGTGACAGTCCCCAGACAGTCACGATGTGGAGTTCTTTAAAGGGTTTGAGGACGTTATTTGGAGGACCTTCAGGGAACATTCAGGATGTTCTGGGAATGTTTAGAGGACAATATTTAATTCAGAAATCCAATGTTTCCAAAACATTCTGAGAACGTCCCGCGGGTGTCAGGAATGTCGCTTGGTAATGTTCCCCCAACGTTCCCAGACAGTCACGATGTGGAGTTCTTTAAAGGGTTTGGGGACGTTATTTGGAGGACCTTCAGGGAACATTCAGGACGTTCTGGGAACGTTTAGGGGACAATTAGATAGGACGTTCCCTCTAGGACTACAATACATTCCCCTAACATTTACAGAACCTTTACCTTTTGATTCTTGCATCACCTTCCCAGAATGTTTTTGTCATGACTGTAAATTTCACAGTTGATAGCTGTTTAAGTTACTGTTAACAGTAAATAACTATAGAATAAACAAACAACTTAGCTATAATATAAACCTGTTTACAGTGTACCTCAGTTATAAAAAAAGAACAACTCTTTATGATATATTACGGTATTTATTAAGTTCAACTTAACAGTAATGGCAGGAGTGGTTGCCAGAATTTCATTGCAAAAAATGCACTACAATACATCAGGTCATAAAGTTGGTGGTTACAGATTTTACAGTCAACCACTTAAATTAACGTAAACTGCAAAGGACATAACACATAAAGCCCACTGCAAACCAATACACAGACAACCATAAAGAAACTTTAAGAAACTGTTTTTGCATGTACACATCCTCTGAAAAACAGATTGAACGGATCTTGTTCAGTATACTCACAAAGCAGTGATGAGATCTTGAAAAAACAGCATGTGTCCATACATTTATTCATTTAGCTGACGCTTTTATCCAAAGCGACTTACAATTGCTATACATGTCAGAGGTTGCACACCTCTGGAGCAGCAAGGGGTTAAGTGTCTTGCTCAGAGTCACAATGGTGGGGGATTGAACCCAGATCTCTCACACCAAAGGTAGGCGTCTTATCCATTGTGGATATATACATATATATATATATATATATATATATATATATATATATATATATATATATATATATATATATATATATATATGTGTACATATATAGTCATATGGTCTAAGTAGGTCATAAAAATAAATTACACAGTGAATATGATGTTTGTCATTTAAAAGTTAAGTGTGTTAAGAAAGTCGCAGTCAATCAACTGTTGAAAGAGAGGTAATTAGAAAGACCAAAAACCCAAAAGTCACATAGCCTATTTACCATTATTTTCAGACACTTTAACATTGTATGTTTTACCTTTAAATCAACATTATTGAACAAACAAACAGGCCTCCCATATTTTTAACATATTAACTCTGTAGGAATGAAGGTATGTTTGCTGAATGTTGAAAGGTCTTATACTGTAAATTTAAAATCTGTAATTTTGAAAGAATAATAGGCTTACCTTTAATTTTACGTAATTACTTGTTTGTGACATTATTTTCCTATTCATTTTATTTAATGGTTACATTTTCAAAGTAAAAATGTGTGTTTTCCACACATTCCACACATCCCACATATGACAGTAACAATTCTTGATTGAGGGTAATTCACTGTCTAGTACGATGAAATACTAAATACTATACTATACTATACTATACTAGTACTATACAATACTTTTGAATTGTATGGTCTTTTACTGTTGCTATTTGACAGTTTTTACCTTAATTTCTACAAAATAGTCATGCCATGGAATCAGTGCATATGACTGTTCCTATTCCACTCCATGACCATTTCCTAGATAATTTCATCCATTTGTAAACCTTTTAAAATAATACAGGTGTATGGGGAAGGGTATACTGTACTATACCAATTAGATACACTGAACCATACTGGAACATCCGGTTAATGTTCCAAATGTATCTTTGAAACGTTGTTGTGTGACTATGAAATAACCAATATGGAATGTCCTCCTAAAGTCATATAAGGGAGGTTATTTTTATGACCAATTTAGACCCATATGAGAACATTCTCATTAAGTCATTCACACAACGTTCTCATATGGTCAACAGAGAACCATATGGGAACGTCCTGATTGTGTCCTCTTTGTAACGTTGTTATGTGACCATAAGATTACCATTACGGAACGTCCTCCTAAAGTCTTATAAGTAACGTTATAATATGACCAACTTAGAACCATATGAGAACGTTTTGTTTACGTCCTCTTTGTAACGTTGTTATGTGACCATTACTAATCCATCCAAACCCATCACCAGATAGCGGTTTATTACATCTCTTCTTAAACGTCCCAAATTTGGCAGCTATATCAACAGAAGATAACCAGAATGAATTAAGAAAACAGAACATTTACACCACTATAATAAATGTGGTACGTTCCTGGCAAATCAAGTCAAACGAAACAAAGAAAAAACAATCTTTGTCATTAAGGACAGAGCAGGAAAACCCACCCATTCACCTGAAGAGATGAATGAAATCTTTTCAAAGATTTTATACTCATCATAAATTGACCGAAGTCTTATTGATTTACCACAACTTAAATGTTCAGTGTGTGATATTTCTGAGTATGTATTGACAGAAATGTCATATAAGATCCATGACTATGTTTTCAGTAAAGACCGTGTAGGTTTTTTAACCTTAGAATAAGTAATTTCTATCTACATAATTGTGGGTCTGTCAGAAATTATGCCAGAACCCAGATGAAGACCAGGAGTCAATGCAACACTTTAAACAGTTTATTGATTAAGGCAGAGTGAGTAAACTAAGGCAGGATGAGGTAACAGGGAGTTTACTTCCAAGCATTTGGAAAGTGACGGCTGGCTGGAGTGTGGCTGGAATGGTCGGATCTTCAAGTGGCTCAAGAGGCTTGGAACTGGCAGACTGGCTGAGCAGGTTGAACGGGCAATCTGGAGACAGGAAGACAGATTTTAGCAAAGGTAAACTGGTAACTTGACAAACAGGCTTAGAGCTAGATGTTAAGGCTTAACCTACAGTACACAACTTAACAGTCCAGCAGGGAACAGATGTCTGGCCTCTCCTAAGAAGCGGTAGAGATGGCCGATCAGGAACAGGTGTGTGATTACCAGCAGGTGCAGCTTGTGCCAACCCAGGCAGCCACGGGAGAAAAACAGACTAAACAAAAACATACAAATCATGCCTCACTCACCCAAAGGGGAAAAACAAATCAAAACACACTCACTCAGTCTCAAACTCAGGTGTCAGATGCAAGAGTCATGACAGGGTTCCCCACTTATGTGGACATCGCCATGTTGCACTGTCATGCATCAGTAACCCAAAACGGATAAACAGCGCTACAGAGTGCGTTTTGTCACTCCATTCTTCTTGTTCTACTTCTGGTAGAATTCAGGCAGTGTAGCCACTCATCACTACGTTGAATATGTATGTTCAAAGAAGAAGAAATAGTAATAATATACAATATCGGTCTGCAAATGAGTTATGAATGGGAGCAATTATTTTAACCATGGTGAGAATATAAGGAATAATATTAGGGGTCAGTTCTATGGTGTTCAGTTAACTCAGTTGGTAAAGTGCAGGTTTCCCTTGTCAATGTTTGTATAAACTTTATCTGTTATGTGGTTTATAATGGACTGTGGTGCAGAAACAGTGACAATGTTCCACACTCTTGGCTTACATTTTCCATGTTATCTGTCAGTGGCCAAGTCGCAGTAACATAGTTTTACTGAATAATTAATTAAATTTTCTTAATATATCTACAACATCTAAGAAACCTCATTTCTTGACTGGTTTCTCTCTGCTGTCTCAGAAGACGACACCTTTTTTGCTGTATCAGCCACCGTAGCTGTCCTACGCTCTTTAAACAGGGGAGTGGGGTGGGGAAGCCTAGCGAGAGGGGATGTCCTTTTTGAAGGGCAATTACCTAATGTTTTGTGCTGTTACAGTGCAGGGTATAATTTTACACAAAATTGAAAGACTACATAACACACAGCACACTACAAACACTATCTGTTATCAATTCACGCGCTGAAAGTTGCATTTACCGACAAGTACGCTCTCAAGTCTCAAGTCAAGTCTCAACTCACTGTGTATGTGTCACACTCGAGTCCGAGTCTCTAACTGGAGCCCCCATCTCTGTCGCACACATAGCTGCAGTTCAGTTAAGTTCAGAGAAAGAAGGAGGTGACATTTCACTCACCCTATTTGAAAAGGAAGGCCATTCTCCTGTCTTTCATGGTGGCGAAGTGGTCAATAACCAAGTTATAGAATTTCCCACTAGCTTTTAGGTCCTCCACAACACAGTCAATTGAAGTTTGGCACTGCCAGTTAGCCACTCTTAATGAGTTTTCCTCATTGAACGTCCAAAACCCCTTTTTTCTCTCCATGTGCAGTTCCAGTTTTGGCGTTGGTCTTCCATCAGATTTAATCTTAAGTTTCTGTTGTAGTGGTCATTTAGTGGAACTATTTATTATAACTAAAAACTCCAAATCTCCGTCCTCCGTAACTGCACCAGCTAAAGTTGCTAACAGCTATTTCATCTGAATGACGTTGCTGTGATTAGATTGGCAGTGTCTGGCTTCCCTTGGCATCATCCTGACTAATCACAGTTAGGCAGTGGCATGACACTGGCCACACCTGATGGTCAATCATTTAATTTTTTTTTACAAAGGGATACCAACTCTGCCTGGCCTCCCCACATGATCAGGCTGCATGTCAGTGTACGGTGGTGTGTTTCACCACACATCCAACGCATTGCATTTAGAGGGGGGCTGTTTCACTTATTGTAAAATAGTCAGTGAGAAATGGGGAAGAGATGACAGCAACAGCACATAAGATTTATTGAAACTAAAAACATTGTATTTTTATTAAAATGATGAATATTGTCTTATAAAAAAAACAGGGGAAGTCCCTAGGCCTCTGGGAGAAAACGCCACTGTCTTTAAAAGGGTATGGGGCAGTGATAGACTGAAAAGTTGGAATAACTCTTAATTTACAATTAACAACTTCCCCACATGGATTGGAAAAGGTATCACACACCTTCAACGTATCTTCCATAATAACACCATGGTCTCATCCTCATCAAAAGTTCAATATTGTGGGTAACAAAATTTGCAGAGCTACGGAAACACCCGAAAACCACAGCAGGACATGATCACAGAACTTGTACCTGTATCTGTACCAGAGAGGTTTAGCTGTCTCAGGAACATTGCATTGGCTTTGCTGACAGTCTTTGGATCAACATATCTCTGTGAGGAGATATTCTCACACATGAACAGTGAACTCATCCCGTCCTGCAGTCATTTGACAACTGACCACTCTGAAGCTTGCATGCAACTTAAAGTCACAAAGTATGATCCCCAGATTTCTATCGGTTACATTCAATTCTCCCTTTTTGAAATTTGCTGCCATTGCAACATTTTTTTAAGTGAGGGAATGTCATTGCAAGCAATATGCTGAAATGGGAACTGTGCATATAAATATGTAACCAAGTGTGATGTGTGATAAGTTTAAAGTACTAAAGTAATTCAAGTATTTGTGAAGTTTATTGCTGAGGAACAAGATTAATTATTTCAATTAAGATGTGGATGTTTCATAAGCATGGCTTAGCTCTCATATTTCCTTTTGTTACACTTAATTCTCCCGTCTTGACATTTACTGCCATTATAACTAAGTGAAGTTCATAGCTGATGAACAAGATTGGTTTAAAGTTGGTACAGTTAATGATTCTATAATAGACTTTTCTAAATCTGCATTCTTGTGTGTTCACATTACCCAAGTCCATTTTTAGCCAAAACAGACCCAACTGTTCACATCAAGCTGTGGTAATGGCAGCGAACAGCTTATCCAAAATATAGTTCCAAGGTTTTGGAGATGGGAGAACTTGCTTACTGACCGGACGTTCATCGTCACCTGGGTGACAGCAGTCTGATCTCTGCAAGCCCATTTTGAATTTAAGATATAATTCGTTTTGAAAGATAACATTTGGTGTAGATTTGATATTTGTTGGTTTTCTGAGGGTTATGTTAAGGTTCATGTGTTTTGCCATAGCTCATTATCAACAGAGCTAAGTTACATACTACAGTTTTTACTAAGTACATCAGGCTGTATCTTCTATAGTGTAACATTAGAGGGACATATTCACATGGTAACTAACTCACCAACAGCCTGTTATTGGGATGTTTTGTCACCTATGCCGAAGCTAGACCCTTACCTGTTTTATAGTGCTAGCTGTTAGCAAGTACATTTTAGCACACTACTGTGGGTTCAGATTATGTGTATAATGGATCATGGATGTGACTAGGTAGCTATGTGCTGAAGGACGATGCCATCCTAATTCTAAATCCCACCTACAAAGCTCCAATGAGCAGGAACAGCCATCAGTGAGCATATCAGACCTGTCTGAATCACAGAACAAACTGAAACCATTAAAATTAACTTTGCGTTATATGAACACACTCTGTGTGTATATAATTCAGTTATTGTTCTAGAATATACAATATCAAAATGAAGTCAGATACTTAAATGTAAATGCATTCTTCTATCTAAAAAGTCAATGCAAGCTAAGCACATCACACACTTTGCAGTTCTACATTGCAATGGCATTCAAACCGATGCATGCTACAGCAGAGAAATAAGCTCTTCGGTGATAACACAGTCACTATAACCATGAAAAATAGAAGAGCCAGAAATAGCTGAACAGGTTCAGCCGCATGCCCACTGACAGCCAGGGAGATTAGAGTGTGTTTTATGGACGCACTGCAGATCACATTAACGTTATTACATTTTGCAGGAATAAGTAGAGAACGATGGAGGAGAGACACGAGCTGGAAGGAAGGGAATGGAGATAGAAATGGGTAAGAGGGCAAACAAGACAGCGGATGAAGGAGTGAAATAGAGCAGAATGAGCATCGAATGAGTATGTAAGAAATAAGAGGAAAGCCAGTGAGATGGAGGTGAAAGTTAAAAGTTATGAGAATGGGAGATGTTGATGACGTAAGGAAAGTGGGATATTAGGAGTAAGGAGAGAGAGAATCAATTTCTGGATCTGGGCTGCTTCCAATTAACTGGAGACCAATGAAGGCCAGTGTTTAATCAGGAAAATCTATTTTAATTCCGGTTCATATACTCATATCTCTCTCTCTCTCTCTCTCTGTCTTTTCTGCTTCTCTTAATCAGCTGATATGGATATAATCTTTAATTTAACGCTAAATATCTCTAAATGTTGGCATGTCCCCTCAACAACAAATAGTGTGTGTAATCTATATTTTTATCCTAACAATGTATCGTGACATTATCATCTGACTCTGTAGCTTCCCTCTGCTTTACGCAGTATAGTGAGTTTCAGCTCAGTGTTTATCAGTCTGGCCGCACATTTTTTCTGTTTTGCTTCGACATCACTGCTCTCATAACATTGTTTTCTGACGTAGCAGGCAGCAGTTTTCAGTTTTTTAAAAAAGCTCCAAAAGCCACTGTACACGACCTATTCAGCAGTAAATAGCAGACAGACACTGTTAGAGACTAGCTTGAGAATGTAACTTGGGCAGTGACCAGCAGAAGTGGTACTACAAGAAAAGCCGTTTGGGAGCCAAAAGATCACTACTGGAAACTGTAGCATTCAGAGGAATTTACTGACCGATGACATCATGGGATGGCATTTTGCATTGTCTCAGGCTTTTAGTTTACCTCCTACTGCATTGTACACTGTTAAATGTGTTCTACTCACCACTGGGAGAGCTGGAGACTGGTGCTGATGTAATTTATGTCCTGAAATATACGAACAAATGCAATTTGGTGTCAAATTTCTGGAGACTGTGCTTCATAAAGTGAGTGATAAAAGGATTACGGCACTGATTAAATGAGAAATGATGCAGCTCACTGAGATGAGTGTGAGAGAGGTGGGGACAGGTTTCATGTGGAATATGGCTTTATGCTTATTGTTCTCTGTTTTCCACACTTTTAATGTTTAATAAACAAACTTGTCCCTAATATAAAGAGCAGAATGGGAGACACAAAATGGGAAAGAAATATAGTGTAAAGGACTTGAATTTCAAATCATTTAGATTTTTTATGAATAACAATTCTCATGCAAATTATTACGCACTTTTCTTGGCGAAGAACAGCCAGGCGCCATGACTGTATGACACATCACACAGGGTTGCAGACATGATACTGCTTGGATGGATAAGCAGGTTTTTGACGTTTTTACATTGTTGTTCATGTATGTAACAAATGTTGTAGAGAGTTATATTCCAAGTAACTGCACACTTATACATGGAATAATACAGATGACTAAACCCTGTGTGGAATACTCTATTGTTGGAACATTACCTTGTAATAACATTGTTTTTTTAATATTTACGTTATTAGCGCCATTTAACGAATACTATTTCTCACAAAAACCACACCAAACTTCACCAACTTGACAGAATTAGGATGCCATTGACAAGTAGTTGAGTGTCTGCAGCAAATCTAGACATGGCTAAAACCAGCTCGTTCTCATTCCCTGACCTTCAAATACTTATTTGTCACATCCTTTGGCGGCTGGTGTCAACGCATATGGCAGCCTTTTAGTGTCATAGTTCAGCCATTTAGCATCATTGTTCAACACTAAAAGTAGGCATAATATAAATAACAGAAAAGTTGGAGTAAGGAAGTGGTTGGGGTGGATGGCTACGTGAGAAGACAGACTTTCACCCTGGAGACTGTTTTTTTGTTTTTTGTTTGTGAAAAAAAGTCAACATTGATTCTTTTTAGTTATATTGCTCAAGTAACAATACTTAACTTATGTAATGTCACATAGGTAACATGGTTATAACACAAACCATTATCCTTTCTAAACCCAACCAAATTGTGAAGTTTCACAGTGTTAACCACTAGTATTATTTTAAAAGTCTAACTAACTAGGTCAAAGTGGTGTACACATTTTCAGACAACCAGAGATTAAAGTTAAAAAGTTGCAGATATTTAAAGAATATGGAAAAAAACAAGATATAATGAAGTATGCACAACTTTACCCAGGAGCATGTTTCATATTTTAGGAAGACTGATAAAATAATTAGGTATAATTAGTTACAGAAGCAACCAAACAACAGCTACACAAGAAATGATGTCAGGTCTTTGTCTCTTTATACAACATGTTACTGGAAACATGCTGCTTCCAGTCTATATGCTAGGCTTGGGTCATCACGTCCTGACTCCAGCCCAGTTCATAAGACAGCCATGAAAAGGATTTTCAAAAATAAAGGTGAATGTTTTAAAAATGAATGGGTGAAAAATACCTTAATGTGGCTTGATGACATATATATTTTAATAAAAAGTATGTCTTTTAATCCAGGAAGAAAGGGATACAAAAAGATAATTCAGTCAAAAGTTTCAGTTTCATAGGCAAAAATGTTCAAAGAAATCCACATTTCAAATGAATGTCTGCAATTGAGTTTCATATGGATTTATAAGGATATCTCAATTAATCCAAAGTCTAAATGAAATTAAAGTGGCAAAGGCTTTGCTTATACCAAAGGGTATAATTTCAAAAATACAGTGTGGTCATTATACTGCATTATTGGTAGTATTTGTTGTAGGAGAGAAATCTGTAGCTGCTGTATTTCTCACAGCTGAGTGGTAATTTTCAGCTCCCACTCTCCCCCTGCCTGCAGTGATCTTGGCAGCCTGTTGAGCCAAAAGTGTTGCCATGCAGTGATCTAGCAACCGTGTGACCTGGCAACCCACGTGACTGATCACAGCCCCCTGAAGAATCGATTGAGGCCTTGCAGCCTCCGGTAAAGACCCGCCTTCAAAGATGCCCACTGTGCCTTTCAGCAGCAGAATGCCAGTGAAAAAGAAGATTTGTCCTTTTTTTCCCCCAAATATGATGCAGATGGTGTGAAATGTTAATGAGGCTTGCTGTGCACTTTTGGCCAATGGAGAGATGCACTGACCTCAAAATAGGACACAACTGGTTAATTTTATGCTGCAAGCTTTCTTCTAAATTCAAATTTATGTAGATCAACCTTTTATTGTAGGATATTGTCATTACGACAGTGTTACTATATAATGATATTTGACAGCTCTATGTGCACTACAGGTTGGCCTCTCCTGCTAAGTGCAGTACATGAACTGAAATTTGTAATAAGGTAAGATGGGACTGAAATTCCAGGCTCTGGATGTTTCTCATGTCATCGTCACTTTGAGTCTGTGCTCTGTTTTAGAACAACCCTAAAGGCTTACATTGAGCCCGGGACAGAAAGACTGCATGAATATCAGATGTAGCCTGTAGCTCCAGGAGTCCTGTCAGGACCATCACACAATCAACCACATACAGTAGGCATTCCTCCTCTTTCATTCAGCAATACCACTCTCTAACTGCCTCTGTTTTAAACTCCCAGCCCAGCCACTTTTAATTATTGTCAGACACAGC
Organism: Lepomis macrochirus; assembly: GCA_024633595.2. NCBI lineage: Eukaryota > Metazoa > Chordata > Actinopteri > Centrarchiformes > Centrarchidae > Lepomis > Lepomis macrochirus. The sequence goes on along the minus strand of JALXJV020000013.1, from coordinate 34,590,680 downwards.
CAGCATATGTGTGGTGTGAGGGTCCATCAGGAGGGTAAAAAGCACTTCCTGTATTCAAGAAGTCGCTGTGAAGCCAACACAGTCCTGTAATTAAGGTTTCACCTTAATTTACCTCCCCTAGTAACAAGAGTAGTTTAGTATAATGGCTGTGTCGGTGGCATTGGTTTCAGACAGCGTGTCCCACTTTAAAGAGGAGAGTGCAGCAATAGACTCAGCAGCTCTGGGATCAGGTGGAAGGAGGTTGAGTGTCTACTCAAAATTACTGCAGCACTTACTGCAAATTATCATCTCAAAGCATGTGTACAAGTCTGATACTGTACATGACACATGAGCATACATTTTGCCATTGCACAGTTGTAAAGTATGTAACAATTCCTCTATAGTGAAGTTAGTATAAATACAGAGCCAATATACAGTATACTATAGGACAACCTCCTTTATGTTAGACTCGCAGAGTTAATGACACGCATCAGGTTTTTTATAAACATATAGTGCAAAAAATTAACCAAACCCCATAGAAAGAAGAAAAAGAATACATCATAGAAGGACCGCAAGTACAACAATGTTGTTAAGCTAGCTGACGGTGAATCTTCAAATGCAATCTAACTGTGGTTGGCGATCTCAAATATTAACAGGATTTACACAAAATGGAACTGATATGCACAGAACAAGATACAAACAAATGATCAAGATAATATCACATCTAATGCATAAAAAATAGTTTACCAGGGAGTTTCAGTTGATGCAGCCTACTTCTCTGTTGAAAGAGTCTTTACCGTCACATGTAGCTAGATGTAGCTAAGCAGCTAGCAAGCCATGTGGTTTAATCACTGAACTAATTGAAGATTTCAGACAGAGACCTGACTTCATAACAACATTCTGTATGAAGCTATTGCACTCCCCAGGCAGACTCTGTTTCATGCTGACAGAATAGTTTTTGTTTGTTTGTTTGAATACTTTTATTTATTTATTATTTATTTACTTTTTCTCAAGCATAGAGCATTTTACATGAGAAATAAGACAGGTGTGGGTGAAGAAAAAAGGGCCATAAGAAAGCAAAGATGAGAGAGAAAAAAAGGGTACATTATCTACACAGTTGCACAGTGCATGTAAATATATTTCTAACATCACATCATCAACCCACAACAGGCTGAGGCATATCTGCTGTGTAACTGTGTAACTCCTAAATCCAGTATTCATTGTTTCCAAACAGGTAATTACAACAACAACAACAATAATAATAATCTTTATTTGTAGAGCATGTTTCAAATACAAGTTACAGAGTGCTTTAACAAGTGTAAAGACAATAAAACAAAAGCAAGAAAACACTTAAGAGACTAAAACACACATTTAAAATTTCAAAAAAAAATTAAATAGAATCAAATCAAATCAAATCAGGAAAGACTTTCCTATATAAAAGTATGATTTAAGAAGGGACGATTTCCAAATGCTTTGTCCCCTTTAGTTTTCACTTGAGACTCTCAATTGGGACTCAAAGGTCAGGGCGAGAGCCCATGAGGGGATTTAAAAGTAATCAATAAAACTTTAAAGTCTATTCTAAAACATACTGCGAGCCAGTGTAATGAAGCTAAAACAGGGGTGATGTGGTCATATTGCATTGTTCTGGTTAAAAGCCTGGAAGCTGAGATCTGGACAGTGAGGGGTCGACTTAGATTTTTGGCTGTTGCAGTCCTTAAAAGTTAACATTGATCATATTTTTGTCTAAGCTGGTAAAAACATGATTGCACAAGCTTTGTGGTGTACTGCTCAAAAGTTAAACAACATGAATATTAAAATCACCACAAAGAAAAATTCTGTTATAATTTAAAACCAGAGTAGATAAAAATTTAGGAAGTTCTGATAAAAATCCTCCAGACAGTTTTGAGGGGCGATAAATTATAACAAATTTGATTGGTTACAGATCACCAAGTCTATGTGTGATGATTACAGGAATAGAATTCTTTGGAACAGCACTGGGAGCAGACGGCTTTACATGCCGGCAGGTGGAAACAGTTGTCAGCGGCAATGAAGCAGAGATCTGTTCAGTGACAGGTGGTGTGTCCAGGTGTGCTGCATGAATGATTAGTCATTCACACAAGTCATCCGGGGAGGACCGCACCACATGCTGTATGTGAGCAGCTAACATTTCTGAGCCCTGTTTATTTGGGTGAAGTCTGTCTCTCTTAAAGGAGAAATTCTTTGCCAGAAAATATTCAAATTATCGACATAACACACACCATGACCCCTTCAGGCAAACTGGAGCCAGATGTGGAGACCAAGGAGTCTACTGAAGTGGCCAGCACCGCGACCAACTGTGGGAATGGGACCAGAGAAAAAAACGGACTTCCCACACTGCTTTAAAAAGTTAAAAAGATGGTTAAAATCTGATTTTGTCAGGTCAGACTGGTGAAGAGCTGTGTCATTTGTTCCCACATGGACTATCACTCTTGTGGAGTTTTTTTAAATGTCAGCTGTGGTGGCACCAGGGAAGCAGCGAGTGTTAGCATTAAAAGAACCAAATGTTTCTGTTTTTTTGAGTGTTTAAGGGGACGAGGAGATGCTGGTTGAGGGATTTCAGAGCAGGACTGTGCAGAGTGTTTGAGCAGCTGAGTGTTGTGTTGGGGGAGCAGTAACATACATGAGTGGAGACGGCCTCTTCCTTCAGGATCCTATGTTGGGAAGCAGAGGTCTTTGACCGGGATGACGGCTGCTGAACAGGCCCAGGCATTGTCCGCCAAAAGGAATTCATGTAAGGGAGTCTTGAAGCCGCGTGTACCCACTATGCAGCCTGACAGAGCTGCATAGTGGTTGGAGAGAACGATGTGTGGAGGGGAGACAGCCCCGTCAGAGCCTCTCTTGCAGCCACGGACCAATTCTTCAGCCCAGGTTGACTAGTGGTTCGGTGTCGGGCAGGAGGAAAGCCATATAAGGGCAGAGGGGTCCCACAGCATAGTGTCCTGGATGTTAGCGCTAACGCTAAGAGAGGCAATCTGTTTGGCTTATACTGATCCATAAAGCTGGTCAGCAGTGAGTCTTTCTTTTTGAGTTCCTCTGAAAGCCGTTGGATGTCTTCCATAAGGTCAGCAATCTTTTTGTTCGCTTTCTTAAGGAGTATACAGTCCTCATGGGGCAGAGTTGTCTTGGGTAGAATAGCCGTCAAAGCGTTATTGTGACAAGTAATATTGATGCAGTCATTTAGCTAACATCCATGTCGGATGACTGAAATCCTTTACCCACATAAAAACTTAAACAAAAAGGACCTTAAACATGTAACATAAAAGTGTGGATTAAAACTAGATAAAAATCAGGTTCATGATAGAGCCTCCAACATGTAGTTACAGACGCCAACGCATACACACAAATTACTGGCTTTGCAAGACTCATAGTGCATAGTCCTGGACTGAGCAGCCCAGTAAATTCAGCTGAAAAACCTCAATTCCTCAAGTAACATGGCTATTGTAGAGAGTTCTGATTATAATCCTAGGGACCTGCCTCCTCCATTTAAAAGTAAATGTGTTTGAAACAAGTAGAAAAATGTAGATAGGACGCTCATCTTAATGTAGCTCACTTGCCTGCTCAGGGAAATTGGTAGCTGCATTTATCTGTCCAGATCCGCCCTACACCTTTTTAAGCAATGGGTCATAATTTAGTGAGAAAATTGGCTAGGGATCTTTAAACCCAAAGATCATTTAGTAATGCAATAATGCATCCTTACTTGGATAAGTAACTGTAATATTATTACTGTCTTAGAAATAGTAATCCCTTGCACTACTAGTTACTGGTAACACAGATTACTCGCAAACACTGCTCATACAGGACAGTAAACTAAACAAAAAATATAAAACAGCCAAATAACAACGTTAGATGACACGTAGTGTAAAGTTACGTTACCATAACAGCAGCGGTGCAGATATTACTTTGAACGTGCGGGCAGTGCAGAAACATTTAGAAAATCAATTTTAGATAAGTTAACAGAAACATGTTCTGTATGTTAACAATCCTAATATATCATGTGGGGAATTTGCTGCCGTCTTGACAAAGCACACTGGGATGATTAAGTGTTGCTGCATGACAGTTGTCCTGCTGCAGAGCACCACGCTGTTGTGCCTGTCTAAATACTCACGAACTTTAGATGATCATACTCTTGTAGCTTGTTGTACTTCATTGCCAACCGCCAATGCACATTATGTAAGTTGACATATTTTAATTATTAGTGACATTGATTACGTAGATGAGTTGCCCCAGCTCTACTACCCAGAAGGGTTGAAATGGTTCTGAAACGGAGACCGAAAGATGGAAACCTCAGCTACTGAACAGTGAAACTACTGACCAGTATGCTGGATCACCATGCTGTGGTTGTCAGCACTGTTCTCTCAGCAGCTTTTTTTTGGTTTTGTGCTGTCAACAGCATGGCTGTCATTCTCTCTGGAGCTCTGCTGAAAGCTGCATGCCAATGAGGCTTCATGCAGCCAACCCTGGCGGGATTTGACAGGCAGCTGGGAGAGATTGTTCCTCTGTGTATGAAATGCAAACAGTGTCAGCCTTGTTTGCATTGCAATTTCACTACAATTCAAATCAGCTAACCTGTTTAATTGGGGTAGAAATGAATCAGTGTCACTGACTGACTAATGGTTGGAGGAGGGTAGACGGACACTGAATATTGTCCTGATATTGACATCAAAGTTGTAGGTATAAAGATACTGCCTTCAGGTTAGCCTCCCTTGTGTTGCTGCAACGTAGCAAACAGGGGCGTTTCATACAGACACCGAAGAGTACCTTTAGCGTAAAATCCTTATGCTTTATCAAGTTGTCTGAAAGCGGCAGTTATTACTTATTGAGATGAGAATGTGTTGGCAAATCTTACATACCTCATTTACCAAATGATCCATGTGAGCTTGTTCTAATCTGCTGTCCGTATGGGAAGGATGACATTGTTGGTCAGCGACTTCCAATGACTTGTATGAAGGCACCTGATAATGTTCACCTGCTCCACCTCAGCACCACTGACGTAGAAAGGAGTGTGTGTATGTTTACTTGCTTTGTCTGTGGCTTTCAACCATATCACACAGTCTTCATCAGCATATAAAGTTTGCTCAGTTGTCATGAAACGTCTCGGGTTACGTAGGTAACCCTTGTTCCCCGAGAAAGGGGAACAAGACACTGCGTCGGTGACGACACTATGGGAACGCCTCTAGGCGTGGCAGGGCTGAATGTGAATGAAAACTACTCCAATCCTATTGGCTTAGTGAGAACGGTAGGATGTGACAGCGTAACCGTAGGTGTATATAAGCATGCCGGCACATAGGTACATTAGCCTTTACTATGAAGCAAGGCACTCCAGGCGGGGAGAGGTGCGGTGAACCGACGCAGTGTCTCGTTCCCCTTTCTTGAGGAACAAGGGATACCTACGTAACCCGAGACGTTCCCCTTCGAGGGGAACTCGAACTGCGTCGGTGACGACACTATGGGAACGAGATACCCACTATGCCGCGCCGAACCCCCGCCTGCCCTAGCGTGCAGGCAACCTGTGGGCACGACTAAAGGGAGAGCGGTCGGACTATAAAACCGGATGAAAATGTGAGGAGTGGCCCAGCCAGCTGCATCACAAATCTCCTGGAGAGATGCTCCAGAGAGAAGAGCCGTGGAGGCTGCCATGCTTCTCGTGGAGTGAGCCCTCACAGCCATAGGTGAAGGCAAATTGCGCACCTGATAGGCCAGGGAGATAGTCTGAACAATCCAGTTGCTGATGGTCTGTTTGCAAGCCGGGAGCCCAGCCTTAGGGATCTGAAACATACCAGCAACTGATCTGCCTTCCTCCACCGGGTGGACCTCAGAGTGTATATACTCAGTGCTCTGACAGGGCAGAGCAAATGAAGTCTCCCGTCCTCTGCCGTCACATGAGGTGGAGGATGAAATGCCTGCAGTACCACGGGCGCCATCATGTTGGACTGCACCTTGGGAATGTATCCCGGGAAGGGGTGCAAGATGGCCCTCATGTCTCCTGGGGCAAACAGGTCCCAGGTGGGAACTCTGGGGCGAGTTGCAGGTCTCATCCTCCGGGTCCCGCAGAGGAATCGTACGACTAGGGGAAGCCTCCCGGAGCTAAGGGGGGGTCTCGACTGCTCCGGCTGTTAGACCCGCCTCTAGGTACTGTGCCCCCTCAGGGGCCAGACCCACAGTCGCCACACGGCGGGGCAAGGGTGAAGAACCCGGCCCTGCGCCTGGGACAGCAGGTCTCTCCTCAGAGGGACCTGCCACGGCGGTCTGTCCAGGAGTGACATGATGTCCGAGAACCACACCCGGGTCGGCCAGAACGGGGCTACGAGCAGTAGGCTGATATTGTCCTGGCAGACACGCTCCAGAACCCCCGGGAGCAGAACGACTGGGGGAAATGCGTACAGACGTAGCTTCAGCCACGAATGTACCATGGCGTCCAGACCCAACGGGGCTGGAGGAACGAGAGAAAACCATAGTGGGCCGTGCGTAGTCTCTTGGGAGGCAAACAGACCCGTTACGGTGCTAACTCTCCGCACAAGAGCTCCACCACGTCAGGGTGAAGTCTCCATTTCCCTGACTGCAGACCTTCGGGGCAGGTAGTACGGCGTGGACTCGATGGTGGCAGGTGCGTCCCGAATGTGTAAACGGCGGGATAACGTCACCCGTTGTCACGGCGGAGGGGACCTCGGTCACCTCCGGGGGGCCAAATGGAAGGACGGATGGAGACGTGGAAATAGGCGTCCTTTAGATCTATCATGACGAACCAATCCCTGGATTGGATGTGCGTCACGATGGCGGGGATGATGAACATCTTGAACCTGTATCTCCCCAGAGACCGGTTCAGAACCCGCAGATCTAGGATAGGGCGCAGGCCTCCATCCTTCTTGGGAACGATGACGTACCGGCTGTAGAAACCGGACTCGCTGGCCAGCGGGGGAACGAACTCCACGGCCCCCTTTTCCAGCAGTGAGCGAACTTCCTGTCCCAGCACCAGGCTTTGCTCTGGGCGTACCATAGTCTGGACCCTCGGGGCCGGCAGAACGGTGAAGGCTTGGTGGTGGCTAGCGTATCCCGAGCGCCTCAATGGCAGGAAACAGCGCCAGTGACCACCCTGGAGGGGACCTTAGTCGGCCTCCGGTGCTGAAACACAGAGTCAGGACCTCTTTGCCTTGCCCCTCCGCGGCTGGATGACAGCCCTCAGGTCCGGTCTGTCAGGGAGGGGTGCGCGGGAGCGTTGCCTCGCGTCCCAAGCTGCTCGAGGGGGACCGCGAGAAGCCACACTCTGCTTCTGGTTCTGACGGTGGGAGCTGGTAGAAGGCTGAGATGCTCTTGCTACCTCAGCCGAGCGGGACCCCATCTCCTCCTCAGAGGGGCTTCCTCTCTGGGCCATATCCTGAAGCAGGTCCGCCTGGCAGGCCTGCAAGACTGCCATGGTGTGCAGACTCGCGCCAGCCTGACCTGCCGCCATAAACGCTTTCCCTACCAGCGCTGAAGTCACCCAGCATGGTCTGGTCGGTAGCGCTGACTTAAGGAGAGACGATGCCAGTCGAAGGGAGAGGTAACTCGTCCAGAGCGTCCTCTACCCGCGACATCGTCCCGTAGCCGCGGTCCTTGATCCCTGCCATGTTGCTGTAATCCAGCAGCTGGGGAATAGACAGCAGGGCGGAGAAAGGTTTATCCCAAGACTTACATAACTCATTATGTAAGTCCGGAAAAAACGGCAAGGATCGGCGTGGGGATGCTGAGTGGCTCCTCAGGAAGCGACCATCCAGTTTACTACACTGATAATTTTTTACAGTGTACCGGCATTAAGCTTCCTCACAGCCTGTGGCCAATCAAGGTTGAGTATGGCCACAGCCCGCGTCACGACTTCCAGCAGCTCATCATAGTCGGGCGCGGCGGCGCTCTTCTGATGACGTCGGCCCGACACCCGAAAGTCCCGGGCTCCCGAACAGGAATGAGGGGAGTCGGAGTCAGCAGATGAAGGACGAGAAGGGGATCAGCCGTCTTGGAATCCTCCAGCCGATCTTGCTGCGATCCCTATGACTGAAACCGCCGAGCCGCCTCAGCGATCGTGGGCGTGTGCCACGGGGAGAGCGTATCTGGCCATCCTCAGAGAAAAGAGCCATACGGGACCTTAGTACCTGCATGGGAAGGGCCTCGCAATGGTCACAAACAGCTTCTCGAGAGCTGCCGTGGCGTGCGGCAGGCCCAGAGGCAACAGGCAACACACAGCTCAGGATAGTCTCCTACTGTGATCAAGCGCGCGGGCAGAGAGACACACATCTCTGGAACTGGTTCAACTCTGAGGACACTGCAACTTCCAGGTAGGTTCACTTCTTAGCCAGGATGTGGGAGCTTTCCACTAACCACATTAACCAAGTGCCCGCTGAATAGAAAAGGCTAATGTACCTATGTGCCGGCGTGCTTATATACGCCTACGGTTACGCCGTCACATGCTACCGTTCTCACTAAGCCAATAGGATTGAAGTAGTTTTCATTCACATTCAGCCCTGCCACGCCTAGAGGCGTTCCCATAGTGTCGTCACCGACGCAGTTCGAGTTCCCCTTGGAGGGGGAACTGTAGATGCTCATTTGTCATGAAACTTATTAAAAGAAGTATAGGCCTTCTTATCCATGTTGCCTTAAAAGTGGAACTTTATAGTTCACTTTTAACCAGGGAAACTGCCAAGCTATTTTTGCATAAAACAAATCTATTTTTTTATTTTTTATTCAAGGTTTATTTTTCAATTTTCAATTGTTTATGTAGCAATCAATGAATATATAAAGTAGTATCTCCTCCCACCCCCTACCCACCCATCCACCCACAGAACGCACACACCTCCCAGGATATCCAGGTGATTAAGTGTGCAGCTTACAGTAGTTAAAACTAAGAGAAATAAGAAAGAACGAAAGAAAAAATTAAATAAATAAATAAAAATAAATAAATTAAAAAAAGGGGGGGGGGGGGGGGGGTAAAATAGCGATTTAAATGACGCTCATGAAGGAAGAAAGGAGAGATAAAAGTAAGTTGGAGACTACTCCAACTCAGTCACCAGCCAACCCATCTACAAAGTCCATAAAGGGCTTCCATGACCAATAGAATTTTGATATTGATCCTCTTATGGTGTATCTAATTTTCTCTACCTTCAGCGACTGCACGACCTCACGAATCCAGTGTGCAAAACAGGAGGGGAAGCTTCCTTTCCACTTGACCAATATTAATCTCCTAGCTAATAGAGTAGAGTAGGCAACTAGATTAGCGTGAGCAGTTTCCAGATGTGCATCCGCTGGGATGACCCCAAAAATGGCGCACAGTGGCGACGGTACCAGGGAGCAGTGCAACATCGTGGTCAAGGCATCAAAAATGGTTAGCCAAAACTGGGTCAGTTTCGGGCAGGACCAGAACATGTGGAAAAGGTCAGCAGGACCTTGTTTACATCTATTGCATTTTGAATCTAGCTCTGGATAAATTTTGGACAGTTTCACTTTAGAATAATGTAAGCGGTGGACAACTTTAAACTGGATAACACAATGTCTTGTACATACTGAGGAGGAATGTATCCTTGGGACCGCCTGGTCCCAAGTTTCCTCCGGGATAGACATTTCCATGTCACTCTACCATCGTTTTTTAAGAGGTTCAAGAGTCACCTTTTCAACCGCATTAATTGAATTGTAAAGCTTACTGATATATCCCTTACTGCTGAGGTTAAGATTTAAAACAAGGTCTAATGGGACTGGGGGAGAGTGGGAAAGTGACTAAATTTAGAGCGTGTGAAGTCCCGAATTTGTAAATATCTAAAAAAAAATGAGATTGAGGCAAGTTGAACTTTAAGGAGAGTTGATTGAAAGACGCGAAAGTGTCGCCAATAAACAGATCCTCCAATGTGGCTAACCCCTTCAGTCTCCATGTCTCAAAAGTTCCATCAGTAGTGGAGGGGGGGAAAGCTTGATTTTTCGCAATAGGGGAGCTAATTAGAAGAGATTCCAGTTTAAAGGCCTTTCTAAATTGCTTCCAAATTTTTACAGATCCGGATATGATTGGATTGGTAGTGAACCTTGAAATAGAGTGGCCCCAAGGAAGTGCAGAGCCGAGGATAGAATGTAAAGAAGTGTGAAAGACAGACGAAGCCTCCAGGGCCAGCCAACATGGGACTTCAGTATCAACGGTTGTGAACTGCCAGGCGGACAGTGCCCGTATATTGCAGGCCCAATAATATTGACGAAAGTTTGGTAGTGCCAGTCCCCCAATTGTGCGGGGTCTCTGGAGAATGGCTTTACGTGTCCTAGGAGGTTTGCACTTCCAAATGAAAGAAGAAATAAGTTGGTCCAACAAAGAAAAAAATTAGTTTTTAATGTAGACTGATATGGACTGAAACATTTAAGATGGTAAGATGGCAAGATGATCATCTTAACCGCATTTATACGGCCTGCCAACGTTAAGGGGAGTTTAGCCCAGCACTCCAGGTCTAATTTGGCTTGACCCAGGAGAGGTCAAAAATTACATTTAAAGAGGTAAGATAAGTAAACTTATTAGGCGAGACCTTAAATGGGAGGGAGTCAAGCAGACAGTGGTCTGAAGCTGAGTTAATTGGTAGGAGTTCACTCTTGTGAATATCGAGTTTATACCCAGAAAGAAGTCCAAAGTTATTTAATAAATATAAGATCTTAGGGATGCAAGTCATCGGATCAGATACTAGGACCAACAGGTCGTCAGAGAAGAGCGAGACCTTATGCTCCTTGTCTCTGTGTATACTACGGATGCTTCCGTCACTGCGCAGGGCTATAGCAAGGGACTTCATTGCAAAACAAAGAGGAGAGGACTTAAAGGACAGCCCTGCCTAGTCCCTCTGTGCAGCTGGAAAGGTGATGAAATAATGTTGTTTGTTCGAATCGAGGCTGTTGGAGAGGAGTACAACAGTTTGACCCACAAAACGAAATTATCCCCAAAGCCAAATCTGCTCAAGGTGAAAAAAAGGTAGTCCCATTCAACGCGGCCAAAGGCTTTTTCCATGTCAAATGAGACCACCGCCTCTGGAGCCTGAGATGGTTGAGAATACAAAACATTAAAAAAAAATGACGAAGGTTAAAAAAAGAGTGTCTGTTCCTAACAAATCCAGCCTGATCTGGGGAAATTATATCAGGGAGGAATGTCTCTAGTCGGTGGGCAAGGGTCTTAGCCAGTATCTTCATGTCAGAATTGAGGAGTGAGATTGGCCGATATGATGCACACTCAAGGGGATCTTTACCATTTTTATGTAGTACTGAGATTAAAGCTTCACATAGTGTCGGAGGAAGAGACTGCACTTTAAATGATTTGCTAAACATTTCAGCCAACAGAGGGGAGAGGAGGTTTGAGAATGCCTTGTAAAATTCTGTTGGGAAGCCGTCAGGCCCTGGTGACTTTCCCGTCTGCATGGCTCGTATAGCACTCGCTCGGTTCCTCAAGTCTATCTTTAACATGCTCATCTAAGGAGGGGGTTTCCAAATCTTGAAAAAAACGTTCCATTTGTGATTGATCTCCCAGGGATTCAGAAGTATAAAATACGAGTAGAATTTACAAAAAGCATCATTTATTTCATTGTGATCAGTAGTAATAGTGCTTGAGGGAGTGCGTATTTCTGTTATACTTTGACAGGCTAAAGCTTGGCGAAGCTGATGGTAGAAGTCTGCCGGCTTTCTCCCCTTGTTCGTAGACTTTGGAGCGTGATTTCAACAGGAGGTGTTCCGCCTGATCAGTTGACAGAGAATCAAATTCTGTTTGTAGTAAAAGACGTTTTTTTGACAGTTCAAGTGAAGGAGAAGCAGCGTTAAGTTCTGTCCAATATTTCATCCTGTAAAACATTCAGTCTCTGCATTTTGCATTTTCAAGTGTAGGCAGAGTATGATATAATTTGACCTCTCATAAAGGCTTTCAACGTCTCCCATAGAGTTGCTATGGATATATCAGGGGTTCGGTTTATTTCAAGGAAGGAAACAATATGGCCAGACAGATACTCAATGAATGCTTCGTCCGAGAGTAAAAGGGAGTTAAAATGCCATGGTCGATAGGATAAGGATTGACTTGGTAAAATTAGTTTTAAAGATAGTGGGGCATGGTCTGAAATTACAATAGCCTGATAGCTGCAACTTCGGACTGAGGAGAGTAACGTGTTATCAAGCAGGAAGTAATCAATTCGTGAGTAAGACTTATGGACTGGGGAAAAGAAAGAGTAGTCACGAGCCATGGGATTTAAAAAACGCCAAATATCCAACACACCATAGGAGCTTAAGGATGTGTTGATAATAGAGGAACATTTAGAAAGTGGAACAGAGTTTAGGGAACTGCGGTCAAGCGTGGTGGACAGGACACAGTTGAAGTCACCTCCCAGGATCAGATTGTGTGTATTGATGTTGGGTAAACGGGATAAAAAGTCCTTAGAGAAGCGTCCATCATCTGTATTTGGGGCGTAAACGTTGTCTAAAATAACCAGACAGTGGTATATCCGACCTGTAACTATTACATAATGACCGTTTGAGTCAGCATCCACATTAGAGACAGCGAATGGAAGGTTCTTATTGACAAGAATAGCAGCCCCTCTAGACTTAAATTAAAACTTTGAGTGGAATAGCTGGCCCACCCACCCACAGCGAAGTCTAGCCTGGTCTAAGTCACGGAGGTGTGTTTCCTGGAGGAACGCAATCTGAGTGTTGAGCTGCTTCAGGTGAGTGAGTACCTTCTTCCTCTTAATTGGAAAGTGGAGGCCTTTCACATTCCAGCTAATACAATTAATTGACCCACTCACATTGCCTACTGCACCACAGGGAGGTGGCATTACAGGTCACCGAAGGGGCTATCATGACATCTATTGACAGCATAAGAAAGAGAAGCACATTAGTTAGGGACAAGGTGGCCATCAGCGAAGAATAAATAAGAGAAGGCATAGAGATGGGTAAAAAAGAAAAGGAAAAAAAAGAAGAAAATAAACCATGTAGCTTTTAGGCAATGTACAGTACAAACACCCAGCACCTGGCAAACCCCCTTGATTTCCCACCCCCTAGATCCACCCCGCATCTAACCCCAAAAGGTGCATGCACACGCCACTGCGTACATTTCACACTTACTAGAAAATGAAGACCTGTCAAGTGGAAATAGAAAAACGCAGAAGGTATTTCGGCACTTTGGAGTTAACAGAAAGGAACACTTCTGGTACCCTGGAATGAGTGGAGATATTGCTCCACTATTAAAATCTGAATGCTCCAAGGCATAATATTGTAATATAGTTACAGAACAGTTCAACAACATAGATTGATAGAATCTAGATTGAACAAGATAGATTGTATTTGTTTAAAGTAGACTGAACTGGCGGGTCCAGTGTAATGAGTATGGGACAACATGTGAAATACCAATACAGATCTAAGGAACAAAAATTCTACCAAATATGTAAATCAAAACTGGTCCAACAATCTGAACATTGCGCTAGCATTATTAAACAGAACATAATGCCAACGAAACAGAGTAAGCACCCATTCTCATTTTGGTATGGTAGTCATATTTTGCCTCAATTTGCCTAGTGATGAAATTAAGAGGAGGCCAGTAGATATGTCTGAATAATATTAACAATTAGCTGAAGACAAGCTAGTCGACTAGAAAACAGGCTGGCCAGCTAGTGGCTCGGGAGGCTAACATCATCAGTGTCGTAAGAATAGTGCACCATGAGCAGACACAGGAGCTGGTTAGTCGACCAAGACGTTGCTGCGGATGAACGATATGGCTTCCTCGGGGGTATTGAAAACGGACTGGTTACCATTATGTGTGATCCTGAAACGCGCTGGGAAGAGCAAGCTGTATTTTACCCTCTGGCAGTCACGAAGCAGCCTCTCCCCTCCAGATCCTCGCACTTCTCAGACAGTGAGGCCACCTGTTTGGTGAGGTGTTGCACTTTGGCCTGCAGGGCTGCGGTCTCGTCCGCCCAGTGATTCGCTTCGGTCTCCAACTCTGTGACCCTGAGATCGCCATGGATCTCAGTCCATAACGACCTAATTTCGGCTTTCAGACAAGACTCTAGAGTGTCTATTTTGGCATCCACCGAGGTACAAATGACATTCTTCAGAGTTTCCATCTCGGCTGTAATATCAGCTCGAAGCGAGGCAATAGTGCTGAGAATGGCGTTGTCTGAGGTGAGGGAGCTAGCTTGGTCGTTGTTAGCTCCTTTATCACCAATCACCAGACACATTATTGTTGGATCAAACTGTGAGCTTGCAATCATATCTGTATGTCTTTGATCTATATATTTTTTAAATCTTAAACTATAAGACTCTTCAGTTGCCTGCGCCTGTGTTTATCTCCATCAGATTAAAACAAATATATTTAATATGTCATGTAGGCTACAGCCTACCACACAGTCAGATTCCACCACTTTATTTTAAGAAAATGTAAGTCTGGTAAATGATGAATTAACGATCAACACAGTCCGCATATACATGCATTAATATATGTACCAAGGCTTTGCCTTTTGTTTCCTTGTTGCCATGGTGAATCATATGATCAGAGCTCCACTGATGATGGCTTTTCATCATAAAAGCATTGGGCACTAGGGCTGGGTATCTGGGTAAAGATTTTCGATATCGATATCGGTATCGATATTGATATTGATATCGATATCGATATCGATATCGAAAATCTTTACGATACCTCAACTTTCGAAACAGCCAATTACAGTCACTTTTAGATGTGGGCACATCAAGAATGCTGCATGCTTATTGGCTCATTGGCGTTAACAATAACCTTTAGGTATCGAACTTTGGTACCGAAAGACAAGACATTTTTTGATACTCGGTGGTATTGAGGCAATTTGGTTGGTGCCTAAAAAGTATTGAACTCGATACCCAGCCTTATTGGACACTGAATTAGTGGTTGCTGCAACTCACTTTCAACAACTCCTTGTCTTTAAAAATTAGATTTTTTTTATGCGCTCAAAAATGTTCCAAACACTGTTATCACAAAGCAATGAAATTCAATTTATGCAATAACAAGTGCTTAAACAGTGGTTGGAAGACTGTGGCTGTTTTCGAAACGGGTAAAAATGTTGTCTCAGGAAGTGTCTAACTGGGCAGCGAGGCATCAATTGCCTTGCAATTGACGGATCAAACGAACTTTTCCTGTCGCGCAAGATGTCTTCAAACTGCCCAGCAATTGTTAAGTTTTGAAGGCACAATTGATGCTGACTCGATGCTGCCTTTTACCTATAAATCTGTGCACGGTAGCAGTAGCTCATGGTAAATGACAAGATGGCAGACAAATGAGCTGAAATTAACTAAAAAATAGGTTTTGAAAAGTTTGTAGTAGTTTTTTCTCTAAATGTGAGTGAGAAATAAACGCTGAACTATCATGTTAGGCTGTGACTGTAATAGACCAAGCCTGTTCAAGCCTAGTGGCTGACAGGCTGAGTTCATAGTGATGCCTTCACTCAGAAGTGATGCCTTCTGAGGCTCCTGTCTGTTAAAGTAGTGAGGCAGCGAGGTAACTGCCTTCTGTTTCGAACAGAGCCTGTGTCTCGACCACGGCTTTCGTTCCCAACATTTACTGAAAACTCCCCCACATTACAGGCACTCAAACAGCAAAATGTCCAGTCAACCTTACTCATACTCACAAGTCATAACTCTAAATTCTAAATTAGATAGAAATCTACCTCTTTCTTGGGAATTATTACCCCTATCCCCTGGCTCTGATTTAGTTTTAAACTTACAGTGGCCCTCATACGCAGTTTTACCTTTAATTCAATTTTCAATTCAATTTTATTTATATAGCGCCAAATCACAACAACAGTTATCTCACAGCGCTTTTCATAAAGAGCAGGTCTAGACCATACTCTGAAGTTATTTACAGAAGCCCAACAATTCCCACCAAGAGCAAGCACTAGGCGACACAGGCAAGGAAAAACTTCCTTTTAAGAGGCAGAAACCTCGAGCAGAACCATGGCTCAGGGTGGGCGGCCATCTGCCTCGACCGGTTGGGGGTAAGGGGGAGAGAGAGAGCAAGAGAAAGAGAGAGAGAGAGCAAGAGAGAGAGAGCAGAGGGAGGCAACCTACACAGTATACACATAGAGGTACAGACAGTAAAGGTAATGGTGCTATAGACTGAATGAAAAATGGTACAGATATGTATAGTAATGTTAATGATTATAATAATAACAGTAATAATAGCAATAGGACTAGTAATAGCAGTTGCAACTGTAGCAGAGGGCGTCGAGCAGGAACACGGGGGCAGCAGGAGACTCCCAACCACAGATCCAGACTCCACAGCTCCAGAGCCAGCAACACCCACAGGAAGCGACAGGAGGAGGAAGCACACGACCACGGGAGAGGGAGAAAAAAATCGAGTTAGTAACATGCATTAATGGGATGAGGTTGCACTCAGAGAGAAAGAGAGAAGAGGAGAGAGGAGCTCAGTGCATCATGGGAAATCCCCCGGCAGTCTAGCCTATAGCAGCATAATTAAGGGATGGTTGAGGACTCACCCGAGCCAGCCCTAACTATAAGCTTTATCAAAAAAGGAAAGTCTTAAGCCTACTCTTAAATGTAGAGACGGTGTCTGCCTCCCAAACCCAAACTGGAACCTGGTTCCACAGGAGAGGAGCCTGATAGCTGAACACTCTGGCTCCCATTCTACTTTTGGAGACTCTAGGAACCACAAGTAACCCTGCATTCTGGGAGCGCAGTGCTCTGGTGGGGTAGTAAGGTACTATGAGCTCTTTAAGATAAGATTACATCTCAATCATATTACAAATAGAGTCCATGAGGCAAAAAAGAGAGTATACAACAAGGAATTCACTCTGCCTGCAATGCATTTGAGTTGGACTTGTGCTGTCCTTAGTGCTACTTGTTTTTGTCCAATATAAATATTAAAGTTGTTTGTTTTGTTATATATTACAGTACATATATTAGAACATAGCTTCATGCAGCTGCACTGAAAAGAATCTGGAGCACAGCAGCAGCGTAAGTAATGGCAACATGTCGAATGTGATATTGTTTGGAAGCTACCCTGCAGGGCTGTAGTGCTTGGGCAAATATAGAAATGTAAAACTTGGTTAGAGTGGGGAGAAGGGAGACCTAGAGACAGCACAGAGAAGACATTGGAAGAGGCAAAACAAAGAAGGGAATAACTGATAGAGAGAAAGAAGACGAACCTTTGCAGCATCTCTATAGTGTTCTGCTTAACATTTTTTCACATTCACATTGTTAAAAATGTCATTAGCATTAATCTGTGTTAATTCTATCAAATACATCTGTATGCTAAACATATTTATTAATATATAAACCAGGCTGGATTTCCAACTGGGCTAAGTGAGCAACTACTCCAGGGCCCAGACCTGCAGGTTGTCTGTGGGGCAATGACTGCAGTCACTTGATTAATTAAAAAATTCATTTAAAAAATTAATGAACAAATAAAGGGAAGGTTCCGAAGTTGTCAGTTTCAATAGGAGGTTTAATCCTTGGCTCCACCAGTCTGCATGTCGAAGTGGCCTTGGGCAAGATACTAAACTACCAAAGGAAAAAAACAGACACCTTATCTCATAACAACGAGATCAGATTTCATAATTACAAGACCAGGATCTTAAGGAAGCTAGTTCCTGCTCTAATTGACAAGTGCTATGAGATAACAGTTTCTACTGTTTTTACTAACTGTTGTTGGTGAATTAGCGCTATATAAATAAAATTGAATTTTTGCTGTGTTGTGGTTAACGTGGCCCTGTATCAGTTGGTAGAGCACCCTAAATACAAGCCCATCCTGCAGTGGCCCCCATCTCTCTCCATCATTTCCTCACTCTATTCACTGTCCTGTCAAATAAAGGCTTAAAAATGCCCAAGAATATCTTTGCTTGGCCAAACTTGGCCCCTATATATAAACATACTTCCATCTTTAGTAAACCATGCCTTGTACAGTTGATAACAAATAAATGACCTTGACTCTTGCACCACTGAAGAAGAAAATGGAACCGGATTAGAAGAGTTAACTATCAGTAACTCTTTAATTGTATTAACACCAGCAGCTCTGCTTTTACCCATCTCACCATGAGTGTTTAATTTTGCAAAATGAGCCTATTATTTATAAAGCCAGAGAATCACTTATCAGCTCTCCTCAAAGTGTTATTCAAATTTCTTGAGGGGGAAAACACTCCAAATGGATCAGGAGGCATAATAGCAAGGCGTCTTCTTCCCACATTCATGTCCATGGAAACTGATTGTGTGCAGAGCTGTGTGATCTGAAGTCACAGGAAATGACAGCACAGTTTGTTGATGCTGGAGCTGAGGGATGTAAGAGGCACAGATACATGCCTCTCTTCTCTATCAGCATGGATAATCCCATAGAGATGGCGAAACAGATAGGAGAGATACATATCAACCCACCCAAAAAACTCTGAGCTGTCGGGTAGAGAGCTGTGCCTGGAAACACAGTAGAAAATGAGAAGAAAGAACAAAGCAAATAATGAGAATGAAGAGAGAAGGATCGGTGTCAGCCCATTACTGTGCTTATACATTATTAAAGATACACTCAGTAGGACACGTGTGCACACACACAGACAAAATGGAGAGCTCTCACTCTTAGGAAGAGACAGTAATGAAGAAACGCGTAAATGTAGGAGTACTGTATGTGGGGGAGAGGCAGAGCATGAGTCATTATGGCTCACTCTCACTCCACGAAATGTGCTTTGCTAAATGATTGTACTGGTTTATGAAGAAGACAACACTGCAGGGGCTGGAACACTGCTATAACTGTTACTGACTAACTGTTTAATCACCTTTTCATTTGGGAAATGCAATCATCCAATTTTTAAGGATAACATATATATTTTTTATTATATTTGTTAATATAATACTAGCACATGTCATACTATTAATAATTATACTAGACAGTGTTTAGTATATTATTTAGTATATTTAAACTCAAGAACATTATTAAAGCATAATGTTATAGTTTTTTAAAATGATTTTGAGCTTGAACTTTTCGCTCTTTATTTTACCATTTTGCCATTATTTGAAAGCTGACAGAGTAGAGAATCAGGAGAAAGGTGAATGACATGCAACAACCACCTCCAAATCTGGATCTTATTTGCAAAAATCGCAATTTTTGTTTTTTTGCTGTTGAAACTTTCTAAAAATAATCTGGATATGCCAAAAAACGTCTTTGGGTTGGCTGTCTGAACAGGGCCTGACCTCAAACATGTCTTTGGCATTACTGAACTAGGCTACTGCCAGTAGTGATTTACAGTGGCAGTTGCCCAGGGTACAAATGCATGGCCCCCATTTTTTCACACAGCTTCTGAATAAGAGTTTGCCAAAGAAAATCAAACATCCAGGACCATCACCACCATTAGCATGTCTGTGAAAACAAATACTTTGGATGAGACTGTCACGATTTATGTGCAGTTAGGGTAACAGGAATACAGGGGATGGACCCAAATGTAGACAGAAGAAGAAGGTGCAGTGCTTTCATGTTCAATAGGCGGAGGTCGCTTATAAGATTGTGAGGCCATAAGGCAGCAATCTAACACAGGCAAACAGAAGGAACAGGCAAGAATCCAATGATCAGGCAAAAAGATCAAAACCAGATTGGTGTCATGTTTACAGACAAAATACAGACGAATACAGATATCAGAAAGGAGGCTAGAAAGAAAAGGTGTGGAAACTTAACGATCTGGCACTGAACAAAGGAAGTGATTTGCTATGTTGTGAATGGTTCATCTTTGCCTTGGGGCCCAGTGTGTTAATGTCGACCCTGGTCATACTATGATTGAATTGCATGAATGGGTTTCAGTGGACAGTTGTAGCCTCCCATAATGGTCTTAATGAAGCTTTTCTACGCTGGAAAAAATACATTTGGTAACCTAACCCTAATTAGGGTTAGGCTGAAGGGCGGGGGATGTAAGGGGTGTTGTCGGAGGCGGGTCTGGGGAGGAGGAAAGATAAATGAAAGGGGCTGTATTAAGAAGGGATTGCAAATTCAAAGTGGTTTGTGAAACGGAGAGACTGAACATCCCTCTTCCTCCTCCCCCTCCTCATCCTCTCACACGCTGCTGCTGCAGTCAGTCTCACGCGCAGACCTGCGAGCTGAACACTGCTCCCGTCGTTCTCTTTTTTCCTCCCGAGAGGCTGACGGCGTTCCAGCGACCTTCTCATCTTGACATCGACCTTGCTTCCACCGCTCTCGCATTAGACTCCATTGGATTACAGGAACATTTCTCGTGTGTTGTGGTGTTTCCGTACTACATGTTATGTGCTTTGTATGACGGATAGATGAGGAAGGACACATAAATGACGAGAGGATCCGGGCACAATAATGCTCTCTCTGTGTTTCCTCATGAGCTCAGTGTGGATTTTGCTTAATATTTCACAAGCCGGAAAAGGGAGGCGGTGTTACGATCTTATCTCTGCGAAACAGGCTCAGGCTGAATCTAACGGAGCCTCCCTGAGGTTATATTCAGCACCTTGGACAGCGGAAAGAGCTCGAAGCCTGATTTAAACGCGAAAATCTATTCAAGTTCAGTTAGCAACTTCAGCCTGCAGGAAAGAACTGTCTTTGTTCATCACTTAACTTCCTTTCAGTTGTTTTTAAAATTGATTAAATGAGTTGCATGCGAATTGCTGTACCCGCACTCAGTGCAAGTTATAAACGCAGTGACGTTTAAGGTTTATGAAGTTCTTCCCAAGAGATGGTAAGCTAGATTATAACACCATTTTTGTTGGTGAAGAGCAGGAGTTCACATCAAATTAAAGAGTGTTTTACATTAATTCAATTTGTTTGTCAGCTGTTAGACAACAAAAAGCAGTCAACTTAAAAGTGCCATGTAAATTAGGATTCTGTTTTCCCATATGAGAGGAAAATCAACTTGTACCGTTCATGGGAATTCAAAGCTCCTGACCCCCGCCCAGCACGCCCTGCAGACTCAAAGCACTGGAAAAATAAACTGACTTCATCGAACCCCGCTGAGCTATCTGCATCCACCTGCTATGGCTCTACTCTGCCAAGGCCTCCTACGCAGATCCGTCCTTCGCTACTCTCTGACCCTTACCTTCACTGTCCTCCTCTTCTGCCCGGCACTAGGCAAGAAGAAGCTCTACATCGGAGCCCTCTTTCCCATGAGTGGAGGCTGGCCCGGAGGACAAGCCTGCCTCCCCGCCGCTCAGATGGCTCTGGACCTGGTGAATAAAAGGACCGACATACTGCCGGACTATGAGCTGGAGCTCATACACCACGACAGTATGGTGAGTAACTAACAAACTATAGGCTCCGGGCACAGTCTGTTTCATTCTCACAACATATCAACATAACACACAGAAAAGAGACATTCATTTCCTGTGGACTATGCAGACTATGTATTAATTTGCGTATTTTTCAAGTGTTTTCTAACCCACTTAATGCACTTCTGTATGAAGCATAGATTGCATTAAAAATTAGTCATTCTGGTTTGGATTATACACAAATGTCTATTAAATGTTTAAAAATGAGAAAAGAGACCCTTTATAAAGGACTTGTAGAGTGAAACTTGTATCTTTATTAATTATTAATAAATCAATGCTTTAAAGATCAGATTAAAGCCATTACTAAAAACAAACTCTGGGTTGCCAGGTTGTGAAAATTCCCTTTTACTAGTTAGATCATTTGGCCATCCATTTCTCCTGAAGGGCTACAGGCTGCAGACGATCTGGACCTAAATTCGTTGATTAACAACTTATTTGTGACTTGATAATTCAAACCTGTCATTCATGAGTTAAAGTCATGTATAGCTAAACACTTGAAGGCTAATTGGAAAGTGTGAGACACACAAGCATTTACTAATGGATTACTGACATTTGTAATTATTACTATACACCAGACAATTGGATTTTTCACAGCCTGGCAACCCAGCATTTGTTCTTATTAATGATCTATAAGAAATCAGTTATTTCTGATTTATTAACAATGAGACATTAGTTAAAACAAATGATGCAGAAGTTAAAAAAAACAAAACACTAATATGTCCTTTGTGAAATGACATTAGTAGCCATTTCTGAGATTCTGAGAAAGTGTATAGCACTTCCTGAGGTACTGATCATGTTCATATCTTTGGAGTCCCCATACAAGACTGTTTCACTGTGGCTGTTTCATTTATATATCCACACTGTGATTGCTTTCCCCACATCATGTTAGGCTATCATTAGGATAATTGGCAGTCCTGTGTGTATTGTATGTTTTTAAATGCAGCAGTCAGATCATAAAATGGGTCATAGCCCCAGAGAAATGTTCTACCTACTATATATTGTTGTAACAACTATATGTATTTGCATAAGAACAGCAGCTATCCGGTCTGCTCACATTCAAACATCACCATGGTCTCTGCTAATGACTTCCTGTCTGCTCACCCTTTGACACCAAAGAACAGGATTTGCTTCCAAGCATCTCATGTGGTGTTTGTTGTAGGCTACCAGAAGACTAAGTTAATGTTAGAGAAAGATAGTGGTTTTGTTTAAATGTTAATAAAGTCAAAGTGACATGCAGTGCTTCAAGCCATCATCAATATTTTCAACATTTAACCAAGACAACAAGGATGACCTGGCAAGGAACAAGGGAATTAAACTGGTATATGGTTAAGAGATGAGGGAATGAGTTGCAGGTGTGGCAGTCAGGTGATAGGGAAAGGATGTTAAGTCCGGGGGCATCTGTTGGAAAGCTAGAGGAAGACTTAAAGATTATTTAGTAATTCATTCAGTGAGACTGACATTGTGTTCATGTTTTAATTTTTGGGTTGGGCTCCATTACTAGTGAGTGTTCATCGACTAATCATTATGGAACGATCATGGAGTTAGCGGCACAGCTACGCTGCTTTCATCTACTCGTCACCATTTTGGTGGTCATTTTTGCTTGATGTAGCTAGCTAGCTATGTATGGAAATTACGACATTGTTCTACAATTTTCTGACTTGTCATTGTTTATGCAGCCTGGGTAACAGCCATTTATTAGCACAACACCAGACTTATATGAATAATTGAACAAATCAGATATGTGGGCACTGATTCAGAGGACTAGCATCTCTGCTTGTTTAGCATTCCTTAATTACTGTGAATTGTGTATCTTGGTTTTCACCTGCCTTCTCGATTTGGATTATTGCTTTTCTTTGGATTGTGGACATCCCTATTTTTCCTGTGTCTGCACCAGGTTAAATATGACAGAACGATCTCACCACATAATGGACCCAGCAGACATTATTTTAGGGGAGGATCTAAGAGTGGACTAGAAAACTTAACAGGTTAATAAGATTTTATTATTCTAGTAACCAAAAAGTTAAAACTTCCATCTGCAATTTATATAATAAAATATCGATACTTGGTGTCCATGTATCGATACAATATTGCCATGGCACGGAATATGCTGTATTGTTTTTTTCCCCCACCCCTAGGAGGAGGCGTCTGTTAGCGAGTGACAAAGTGACAGGGCTGAGGGAGAGAGCAGGAGGAGAGTAGAAGAGAAACAGTAACCATGGAGTTGCTTAACAGGGACCTCTAGGGAGGGAGCAGGGAAGTAGGGTCGTATGTGTCAATTACACTGGGAGTGCTGGGGACATGTACCCATCACTTTTTGAAAACATTCATTGAAAATGTTCTGAAAAATACCTTACGCTAAGTGTTTCATAACCCCCCCACCCCCACCCCCATCATCTAAACCCTTAAATGTCCCCACCGCTTTGCTGTAGTGACGATGATGATTACTTCAAATAAGTCAATGATAATAACATATGTTACAACATAACAATAACATAATGCTATCATAAAGTGAGACTGTCACCTACTGCTGGTGATTACTCACTGTTATACAACGCTGCATAAGCTATTAGACACTGTTTTTGTAGCTAGCATAGTTTCCTAATGCAGGCTAACTGTCCTAATGGCTGCTGGTTATTTTGTCAGCATTGCGTAGGCTATCTCACGCTGCTGTGAAAATGACTTGTAGGCTACTTGAACTTGAGTATGACTTGTGTACTCCATGGCCATGTCTGATCACCATGGAGTCAGTACTTAGACTGGTACTGGTACTCTTATCCACGGCACAAGGTTTGGGGGACTATTACAGGAGGTACACATTATATATGGAAGGATGGTGTATTGGTGACAAGTGTCCGACCAGTTTTAGTGGGCTGCCTGGGCCAAAAATGCCAGGGATGTTTTTTGTCCAAGTCCAGCCCTGTCTGTACCTGCCCAGCAGCCTGGTATGCAGTATGATGAGCTGGATACCATGTTGTGCCAGACAGATTTTGCTTTAAAAATGGAGTTTATGCTCCTTTGTCTTCTTTACAGTGTTGGGAACGTTACTTGAAAAAAGTAATTAGTTATAGTTACTCACTACTTGTTCCAAAAAGTAACTGAGTTAGTAACTGAATTACTCTGTAATAAAAGTAACTTGTTACCAGAGAAAGTAACTAATTTGCGTTACTGTTTATAAAAAAATCTCTGCTGCTTCATCGAATCTCTGTTTAGCTGTTGTGTCTGTGTGTGTGTGTGTGTGTGGTGCGTGTGCTGGCATGTGTGTAAAAACACTGGCTCTGATTGGCTACCAAGAAACATGACTCTGCCTTAGCCAGCATAATCGCTGGTTGAAAGGCACCCAAGCTTCTCTTGTCCCTCGTCTCTCCCTGCCGACAGAGTTTAGCAGGCAGGCGAGAACGGGAACAGGTGAGCGCCACGTTACGCCCAGCTAGTCGTTCGGATTACACAGTTTATTACATAGTAACGCACCGCATTTAACGACCAGTAACGTTAACGGCGTTGTAACGACGGGAAAAGTAATTAGTTAGATTACCCCATTACTGAAAAAATAACGCCGTTACGTAACGCCATTCTTTTAAACGCCGTTATTCCAAACACTGCTTATTTATTATTTATTTAACTATGTATTTATTTGTCACCTAGCCAGACAGGGGGGAGAACTGGGGATGAGGGGCAAAAATATCACAACAGGAGACAAGCAGCCGAACAACAGCAATAAATAGCAGACATAAGAAAACAACTAAGGGAGAATGAAGAAGAGAAATTGTCAAGCTAATTAAATAAACAACACAGCACAGCCATGAGAGGCAAATAATAAGCATTCATTTAAATAAATATGAATTATAAGATTAATGCAACTACAAGTTAACCATGGACAACCTAAATTTGTGTGTGTGTGTGTGTGCATAAGCCTGTCACGTGTTAGATCCCGAGTAACCCCTGTTCTGGTCCAGCTCTCCATCTTAAATGTAAATGCTCTGTACTTGTATAGCGCCTTTCTAGTCTTTTCAACCACTCAATGTGCTTTTACACTACTTCTGCATTCACCATTCACACACACATTGAATGTTCAAATAGAATGCACAAATAGATGCACTTGCCTATGGCCTCTGTTGTCTTG
This sequence comes from Lepomis macrochirus, assembly GCA_024633595.2. NCBI lineage: Eukaryota > Metazoa > Chordata > Actinopteri > Centrarchiformes > Centrarchidae > Lepomis > Lepomis macrochirus. Next base: position 34,565,281 of record JALXJV020000013.1, on the reverse strand, counting down.
GTTGTGGTACAGCTGGCCATCAATGTAAAGTTTATCCACCGCGATGACAGCCTGTCATGGCTGTCCGTTCTCCCAGGCGGTGGACCCGGTCGAAATTCAATATTGCTCACGGTGTCGGCTGGTATCTTCAGAGAAGGTGTGGATGCCAATCTGATCTGGCTGTGGTCTGTTTGTGAGGAAGTCCAATATCCAGCTGCAGAGTGTGATACTCAAGCCCTGCGTGCAAAGTTTGCCAGTTTCATGGGGGAGATTGTGTTGGCAGCAGCTGATATTGTGATGTAAGTGTTGTTATTTTCAAGGTACGTGAGTACCAAGCATCATTGATGTAATCATTGAGTCCACTTCCCCTTAGCCCGGAATGTGTGATGGATGTAAAGATGAGAGTACAGCAGTCCCTGATTTCTCATTCAGTTAGTATTATTTCATCCATGTATTTTCCTGTTACTGGACATTAGCCACATGCAGGCTGGAAAGTGATATAGCCTTTGATTCAAGATGGGGTAGCTTAGCTCTGGTCTGGCTGGCTGGGCAGTCGGAAGATGTCGTGGGCACTGATTGTCTTTGTTTTGAGACATTGTGTGTCTCAGAAACAAAGGTAAATAAATGTGCATCTGCATGGGCTGCCCTCACCATGAGATGTATGATTGATGTTGATAATAAAATGTCTTTTCATTGTGAAACCTGCAGTCACCTCATAAATTCCACATACCCATGGAGCCAGGCTCCTTGTTCTTTATCCAAGATAAACATTACCTACTGTATGTAAGGATGTTGGGCACTGTGTGTTTCTTATACTGTGCTGCTGTTTGTCTGTGTGTCCACAGTGTGATCCAGGGGAGGCCACCAAGCTGCTGTATGACCTTCTGTACACAGAGCCTATTAAAATCGTGCTGATGCCAGGCTGCAGCTCCGTGTCCACACTAGTGGCTGAGGCTGCTCGTATGTGGAACCTTATAGTGGTAAGAACCTTCAACTTTCTGTTTGTAGATTTTCACTGCAGTATAATACATTTCAGTAAATCAAAATGTTGCCACTGCCTGGTAGGCCTTCCAAGGAAAGGATTCCCTGGGAATGGGAAAGTGATGTATTTACATTTCTAGACAGAAAGAAAACAGGAGAAAGATTTGGTATTGGGGTGTTAAAATGTAATGTCTGGGTAGTACTGTGTGAAAACACCACAGAGAGCACTTCGCACAAATGGTGGACAACATTTACTACAGAACTTGGTTACAGTTGTGATACTGATTAACAAACGTGTTTACATTCAGTGTCTCTCACACTCTGTTGTGTGAGGTCCAAAGTGTTGTCAGTGTGTATTACCCTCTAGAAATGTGCCTACCATATTGCTTGTGATAATAACAAGATATATTTAATGGGATAAGACTTTGTCATAGCACGATTTTAACAATTATATGACCTTTTAATGTATGTATAGCAGCAACACATGTTTGTAACCACCCTACCTTTGCTTTCAACCATCAGAGCTGTAATAGAATTTGTGTTGTTTAACTTAAGTCAGAGGTTTTCAAAGTGTGACACTGGTCTCCCCAGGGGTGCTCCAAACAGTTTCACAGGTAACACAACTCAGTAAATGGAAATGAAACAATATTACATTACTTATTGCATTAGTTATCAAAAGGAGATCACATAGAATAGCCTACAAGTGTGACAGGTCAGAGAAACAGTAGTTAGAGGGAACGGTTTTCACCCCACCAGAGTCAGAAATTAATAAATGCCTCAGGACAGACTTTTGTAAAACTATTTGAAGTCAGAAGGTATGCCACCGCAAAGTTAGGCTATTTCACCTCAAGATGTGCGTGTGTGTGTGTGTGTGTGTGTGTGTGTGCGCGTGCGTGCGTGCGTGCGTGCGTGTTAGAATATATTAGTCTGGAAATGAATTCCAATAAATTTTAAACTGAATGTGTCAGGATTAACCAAGTGAACAAACAGGTTTTGGGCCCAAACGCCAGACAATACACAGGCCCAACAGGATCAGTTCTCTTTGAATTTGATTTGTTTAACCAAAACACAGACAGTTGAGTCTACAGTTGGCAAACTCCAAGAGACTCCAAATAATAAAGTCTTCTGAACAACAAACAGAAAATCCCAACAAGGAAATGAAAATTCCAAAAACAAGAGGTACAAACAGTAATCCAAAACGCCAGGCAGAAAAAAAAGATGAGGTACTGAGGCAAGGTGCAAATGTAACGGGTGTGGTCGGGTGTGTGAAGGATGACTCTTGAGATCACTTCTTTTCCATAATTTATTGGTTTGCACATCTGCAGAACACAACGCACACATCAATTGCCCCCTGGCCTCCTCTTACATTACCTCTGCTTCCCTCAACGGTGTAAAACGCGACTGAGCACTTCATGTATTCAAAATACATTACAAACACATTACTTCAACATCACATGAGTTACTTTGCTCATAGTGTACATAGTGCTCATGGAAAGCAATTAACACTGTTCAGAAAATACTTAAATATTAAATGCAACAATTACATAAAAACAGTACATAGGTTTCCTTAAAACAACATAGCCTAACAGCAACACCTGGTAGTCTGAATAAAAGTGTGGGTGGGAGGTGACAGAGACAACAAAAACCACATTAATAAACAGAAGAAAAACACATACCTGCAGAACACAATGCACACATCAATTGCCCCCTGGCCTCCTCTTACATTACCTCTGCTTCCTAAACATACAAATATACAGCGTTTACTCAAGTGACAAGACGCTGAAAACTCCGACAAGCTACATAGGTAACATGACACGGCCTGCCTGCCGTGGTAAAACTGGCGGCTAGAAAGTTAAAATGAAAACACTGATAAAACGTATTTTAACGGTCAAACTAATACAAAACTGCTACGTGACATAACCATATTGACATTGCACAATTTGTGTTTAAAGTTATAACGTAAATGGTTCAATTTCCAAAGAAAACAATACATAAACCCAGCAGCACTTTTCCACACAACTTACCCTCAGCAGTGTAAAACACGATTGAGGGAGACGAGCACTACGGAAGCTTAGCAGGTACAAAAGGGGTAGTGTGCAGCTAAGGACATTTCCACAGGAAAAAATAGCAAAAATAAAGATAAATAAAAATAACTCAATGAGATAAAATTCACAAATATTCAATAAAATCATTAAATAAAATCCAACTCCGTTACACCAACAGAGCTACAGGTAAATGTACTGTGGTTTCTGGTAGACCCACAAGGCTTAAATGACCACGGAATAACAGAAGCTGAACAGAAATAAAGGACTTATATAATGCCATGGAGACAGACACATGGGCAAGCTGGTTAACTAACTCCAGGTGATACATATTAGGGTAATCAGGCAGACAGGAAGCAAAACTAAACACAGACAACAGGAGCAGCAAACTACAAACAGAAAACAGACAGCCACAAATAACCAGCAGAGGGCTGTTTCACAAAAGTAGAATTTAGAAATCCAGGATAAGAGATAAAGCTGGGCTTGACCTAGTGTGATCAGAGCATCCTGGCTTTGTCAGTTTCACAAAAGCCAAACCAGGCTCAGAAGGTGCGACTATGTCAAGCCAGGTGTAAGTAATTCAGATAAATGAGGCCAACAACTTTTTTCAAGAGACCACGCTGTCGATCACAGATTAATTGATGCTGAAATGGAAAAGACGTGTGCAGCATACTTTATTTGCTGTTACTCACTGTGTGCAAAAAAGGTTTTTGATGAAAAAATGCACATAATATAAAAAAGAAAGACAGAAAAGTATTAAAACAGCGAGAAAAGCGTGGCAGACAATATTTATATGCAATACTTAATAAGTAAGTTGCTTAAAGAATCACTGCTCCCAACTGAAACTGTTAATTATAACGTTACCATGAATAGTAACGTTATGTCAGACCTTAAAAGTGAGTACCGGTCCTTAATATGTCACTCAGCAAATGTATTAATTACAACCACTAATCAACATACTGTCTATTCAATTCAATTTTATTTATATAGCGGCAGTTCACAACGTAAGTATTTCTTTTTGAGCATTAAACTCTTAATTTTCTGACGTGTAAAGAAATATTCAACACCAATTTATGGTGGGAATTATTTTATATAAATTTTATTCATATAAAAAGGAAAAAAAATTCAGCTGGCAGGTGACAATTCAAAATATAAAAATATAATGCAGTATCAGCAGCTTGTTCATTTAGCTTACGTTTTTTTTTTGGACAGTGCACATATCTTTATTCTATGTTTGCACTGCATGTTTTCTTATTAACCTTTCTTAAAGCCTGTTCAGTTATTTACCATTTTATATTGCAAGCAACATTTTTGACAAATACTTTTAAAAAGTGTGTATATTTAGTAGGCTTGGCAGAGAGGCTGGAGGTCTGCCAGTTTTGTCTGAAAATGGTGTACTTGTTTAGTCAATATGGATAATACATAAAAAGTCAGTGTTGTGGTGCTCATAGAAAATACTGTATGATATCTGTAAGTTGACCCTGAGGCTGTAGTCCTACAGTCTGACAGCCAGTCTGCCAATGTACTAAGTATAAGCACATCCACAGGTGAACACTACTTGCTGTGCTGACTGTTATGTGTTTTACAGACTGTCAGATGTCTGAACTGCACACACTTGAAAAAATTAACAAAATAAAAAACAGGACTTGGACTTAGATGGCGATAAAAGAAGCACTAAGGATATTGGAAATCCAGCAACTACAAAGAGAAGTGATTTAGTGTATAGAAGTTCACTGTGAGCCAAAATGTAACACAATGTATTGCGGTAATAATTGTTTTCTCTCCCAAACACACAGTTGTTTCATGAATAAACAGTCCACAATATATCCTCCTTACTGAAGTAGGACTATAATTTGAGAGTATTATAAAATGGCATAGGAATCCTACATAGTGTGTGTGAGTTTCTTGAGTGACATATAATGTCCGGTACTCACTTTTAAGGCACAATATAACATTGTAATTATGACAGTTTCAATTAAGAGCTGTGAGATTTTTAGCTTCTCACACATTCAGTCGGTCAACAATTGGCTGCCACTTTCTTTCGCTGGTTTATTGCTGTACCGTGTTACTTTTTTCTTTTATTCATCCTGTTTTATAATTTTTATTTTTTACAAGTGCTTTCATTCCACATAAACCTACTACGCTGATGCTCATTGTGTGCAGAGTATGGTGCACGCATCTTCTGTAGTCATGAAACCTAATAACCCCAACCTACTGATTTTAATACAGGCTACTGAAAAATATGCAGAACACACAGGCCTACATAAGAACATGGAATGACTGAAAAAAACACTTTGGTTTCTGATCGGCGTGACCGCTGACTGAACAGATAAGGCACCAGGATTGACTAAGCCTGGCTGTTAGCCTGGTCTGGAGCAGGCTAGCTGCACAGAATAAATCGCCATGGTAACTTATGTGCTTCTACTTTCGTGAAACCGAGTCCAGGCTTAATTCAGCCAGGATATCTGGAAAATCCCGGCTTAATCCCTTATCTTGGTTTTGTGAAACAGCCCTCAGGAACAGGACAAGCACACAGAACCAAAACCAAAACACAGACCATCCCAAAATAAGACAAGAAGACAGAGCAGAACAGGTCAAACCGTGACAGAATGTCTTATTATGAAACTAAATTCAGTGGCTCTGAAACTGTATTTGATTCTCACTGAAAATACAACTCTCTAAATAGTTTAACATTCAGTTCTCACAATTTACTTTCAGTTCACTGAGACACACATCTTTTCGCTGGAGAAGTGCACAGAGGGCTGTTTCACAAAAGCAGAATTTAGAAATCCAGGATATGAGATAAAGCTAGGCTTGACATAGTCCGATCAGTGCATCCTGGCTTTATCAGTTTCACAAAGGCCAAACCAGACTCAGAAGGTGCAACTAAGTCAAGCCAGGTGTTAGTAATTCAGATAAATGGGCGTCAAAAACTTTCTTCAAGAGACCACACTGTCGATCACAGATACATTGATGCTGAAATGGAAAAGACGTGTGCAGCATACTCTATTTTCTGTTTACTCACTGTGTGTAAAGAAGATTTTTGATGAAAAAATGCACATAATATAAAAAAAGAGAGAAACACGGCTGAAGTATTAAAACAGCGAGAAAAGCGTGGCAGACAATAGAGGGCCAACTTCATAAGTAAGTTGCTAAAAGAATCGCTTCTCCTAACTGAAACTGTTAATTATAACGTTACCATGAATAGTAACGTTATGTCAGACCTTAAAAGTGAGTACCGAACCGTAATATTCCACTCAACAACTGTAATTACAACCACTAATCAACATGCTGTCTATTCAATTACATTTTATTTATATAGCGGCAGTTCACAACAAAAGTATTTCTTTTTCTCATAGTATTACCCATTTAACCCTATTTTGAAATAATATTCAATGCTGAGATATCTGAGTGGGGAGTCTGGGCGTCCTCCCCCAGGCGTTTTTCAGCATTAAACACTTAATTTTCTGATGTCTGAAGAAATATTATACACCAATTTATGGTGGGAATTATTTTATATAAATTTTATTTATATAAAAAGGGAACACAAAATTAAGCTGGCAGGTGACAATTCAAAATATAAAAATATGCAGTATCAGCAGCTTGTTCATTTATCTTAAATTTCTTTTTTGGACAATGCACATACCTTTCTTCTATGTTTGCACTGCATGTTTTCTTATTAACCTTTCTTAAAGCCTTTTCAGTTATTTACCATTTTTTATTGCAAGCAACATTTTTGACAAATACTTTTAAAAAGTGTGTATTTGTATAGTAGGCTTGACAGAGAGGCTGGAGGTCTGTCAATTTTGTGTGAAAATGGTGTACTTGTTTAGTCAATATGGATAATAGATAAAAAGTCAGTGTTGTGGTGCTCATAGAAAATACTGTATGATATCTCTAACTTGACCCTGAGGCTGTTGTCCTACAGTCTGACAGCCATTCTGCCAATGTAGTAAGTATAAGCACATCCACAGGTGAACACTGCCTGCTGTGCTAACTGTTATGTGTTTTACTGTCAGATGTCTGAACTGCACACACTTGAAAAAATTAACATAAAAACAGGACTTGGACTTAGATATGGAGATAAAAAGAAGCACTAAGGACATTGGAAATCCAGCAACTACAAAGAGAAGTGATTTAGTGATTTAGTGTACTGGAAGTAGCCTACACTGTAAGCCTAACTGTAACACAATGTATTGCAGTAATCATTGTTTTCTCTCCCAAACATGCAGTTGTTTCATGAATAAACAGTGCACAATATATCCTCCTTACTGAAGTAGGACTATAATTTGAGAGTATTATAAAATGGCATAGGAATCCTACATAGTGTGTGTGAGTTTCTTGAGTGACATATAATGTCCGGTGCTCACTTTTAAGGCACATTATAACAATATAGGCTAATTATGACAGTTTCAGTTAAGAGCTGTGATATTTTTAGCTTCTCACACATTCAGTCGGTCAACAATTGGCTGCCACACTTTCTTTCGCTGGTTTATTGCTGTACCCGTGTTACTTTTTCTTTTATTTATCCTTTTTTTTTATTTCTATTTTTTACAAGTGCTTTTATTCCACATAAACCTACTCGCTGATGCTCATGGTGTATGAGTATGGTGCATACATCTTCTCTAGTTATGAAACCTAATAACCCCAACCTACTGATTTTAATACCGGCTACTGAAAAATATGCAGAACACATAGGCCTACATAAGAACATGGAATGACTGAAAGAAACACTTTGGTTTCTGATCGGCGTGACTGCTGACTGAACAGATAAGGCACCAGGATTAACTAAGCCTGGCTGTTAGCCTGGTCTGGAGCAGGCTAGCTGCACAGAATAAATCACCATGGTAACTTATGTGCTACTGCTTTCATGAAACCGAGTCAAGGCTTAATTCACCCAGGATATCTAGAAATTCCCGGCTTAATCCGCTATCCTGGTTTTGTGAAACAGCCCTCAGAACTCCTTTTTGGCCAATCAGCACCTGTGTTTTACCATTTCCCCGACTCCTGGAAAACTCTATGTGTTGGCCTACCATTTTAGTTTGAGACTGTACAGATGAAACAAATGCTCTGCTCAGGTAGTAACCTGAAACACTTCAGATCAGGCATATATCTATTATAAGGTGCAGCTCGCAGCCGCTCCAGTGGGACGCATCCTGGAGCAGACAGACAGTCTGAAACAGAAAGGGGGGCAGAGACAGCAGCGACACAGAGGTACTTAGAGGTGCTTAGAGGAAAGACTAAATAACTGTTGATTGCCAAGAAACACATGCAAATGAATATGTATGCTGTGTAGACTTCCAATCTTATATCAAAAATGAACACAATTAAAACAAACGAAAAAGAAACCAATGAACTACATAGCCTTCTTATCCATAGCAGAAGCACAGAAATCAAGGAAAATGACCAAATCAGCTAAATCAGGCAGGCAGACGCTTCGCTTCTGAAACACTCCCTGTTGGGTAAACCGTGCAGAGGACTGAACAAAACTGGTTTGCAGATGCAACGCTACAGAGCTGTGCCCGGTGAATTCCAGACATTAGTGTTCTGGATCCATAGGCTATTACCTTCATCTTACTTTCCCTCAGGTGGTATAACAGTGCTCCCAGTCCATTATGATGCATCAGTATCGAGGAAAATGGATGGTTGAAGTCAGAGTAACTGAGGACTGGGGGGCAGGACAGCTTGTTGACAATGTGGCTAAATTCTTGGTGGTGTTCCTCAGCCGATGTCGCGTGTCCCACCACGCAACTGTCCCTGTTTTGCACGTTTCTGTGTTGGTGTTCTTTTGGGGACTTTGATTTTGAAACCCTAACAACCCTAATGTCTCCATGTTTTCCCTTTAACCTTTTGACTGGTACCAATGCAACAAACACCATAGAAGGGCATGATAACCATGTAGCAACATATTCATGCTGCACACCCACTTAACGGGATGAAGCGCTGCTAAAAGCTTGTGCTAAAAGTTTCATCAACCTCTCTAATTGTGCTGTGAGGGAGATGTTGACCTCTCCAGACACCACCACTGCCTGCACCCCCCTGTCCCAGAGTGCTGTAACTGGTATGTTGTCAAATCTACATTTCACCATATTTCACCTCCCTATCTTCCTAATCAGTCTCTTTTCCTGTTTGCCTGAGCTAACTTTTGCTCAGCCTGACCTACTGCCACACACAGAGGCTTCTGCTCTACCCAGCGATTTTTTTCTGACATTCTTTTGTCAGTGGAATAGAAGTATAATGTGACTCCCCTTACATTCCCTACATTTTTGTAGTCTTTTGCTGTTGTCATCCTCCTGAAGGCAGATGTGGCAAGATCTGGACTGTCATGGTGGTTGCTGGGTTACTGTGGGTCCCTTGACAACAACACTCTCCTGTTTCCCTGACGTTGGTAGGGGGCTCTGCACTCACAAGATACATGTTCAGGCTGGTCACACTTACTCACAGTAGTTGCAGCTGTCTCCTTCATTATTGTCCCTGCACGTGCAACCTCTCTTCCGAGTCCTCCGGTCCTGTTGTCCTCTCCTTTGTTTTTGTTTCTGAGCTCATAGAAGCCACTGGCATCTTTTTCATCTCTGGCATCAATGTTTTCACTTCCCCCTCGATTTCAGGGATATCAGCCTCTGGTATGTGGCTGGTTGTCTGAGGCTTTTCCTTCTGGTCTCTGCCTTTCCTCCCAGGCTGTGCAACTGGGGGTTGTATGAGAGCTATGCTGGCTGTCCGTGACCTCACCTGAAACCCTTCTATGGAGCTCTTTTACATGCACTGACTTGACATTAGATTTCTTCAGTTTCTTAACATAGTAGATGATTAGAACGTTTATTGATAATTTTCATGTGAAATCACATTCCAAGGAAAATGCTCCCTTGGAGGGCAAAAAAGACGTCATTTTCCGCTGCCCGCCAAAGAGGAAGCACGTGAGTGCTAGGACCTGGTGGTTTTTAACGCGGAAATACGGCAGCAGGTGCTGTATATGGATTGCATGTACCCAACACTTTTGTGTCCATATCTATCTTTTTCTTGAGTTGAGAGCTGATCCAAATAAAATTTAACAGCCTTTGTGGCGTCTCTACAAGGGAGTCCAGTGTGAACCAGCATCTTGGTCTGTTGTTTTGCCCTCCAGGTGACAGCGCATGTCATGTGACTGAAAACTATGAATTGGCAACCAGTTCTGTAATGTGCCAGAAAGTCCCATCAGTTCTCTAGTCGGTCGACCATTGGTCGATGGTGTCCAATGCAGCACTGAGATACAATAATACCAAGACTGTAATTCTGCCAATGTCTGCATTGTGACTGTAAGACATTAAGACATCTGCACTGGATTCCTCTTAAAAAGCCTGAAGTTAGGAGGGCATAAGGGGGTGCAGAAGTTGTCATGACAACAGTGACCATGACAACAGCAGTTCAAACAAACACAGATTTGGCTCCAAGAAAAGGGCAAGATCATGCATCTATCATTGCACAAACAAGAGCAGATTGAAGGCTGGATCATTTAAGCTTGTCTATGTGGGAAAGCCATATTGAACGCAGTTAGCCAAATGTAAAATGTAAGTAGTGCTGGCCAGAGCACTCATCGATCACAGACTACTACACTCCGCTGCTCTGCCAGGCCAGCTGCACATCACACTGAACATGCTCTGATGGATCTACTGCTGATCACAGTCCAGCACTGCGTGCTACAACACCTGAGAACCTACCCCCATAACCAGGTGGTGAGCCAGAGATTGGATGAAAAGATGATTAAATGTTTGTCAGGTCCCTGCTGTGCTGAAAGTTGAAGGCAGGTCCCAGAGGTTTAGAGTGGGATGAGGATATGAGGATGGGGTGGGATGGGATGCTACAGTCTCTCCTTTGAATGTGTGGTGATTTCCCCTGAGTGCCAGGGTTAATCAATGAGTCAGCTACGAGGAATGCAGCTCCGGATTACGATTACAAACCAATCAATGTGAGTCAGGGCTGAAGAGAGCAGCTTTCTCCAAACTGCAAGTTACCAAGCCTGTTGACCCAACACCATTAGGTGAGAAGAGAAAATCCAGCACGTCTTACTGCATTATTCCACAGGAATGGATTTTACCCTAATAGACAGGATATAGTCTATTTTAGGAGCTTGTTGCGAGGAAACAGTTTGGGTCCATGTTTATGTCTTTTATTGATGTTGTCAAAAACTGTAAATTAATGGAGGCATTTTTAAATGTTTATTGTTTTAACTGTAACAGTTGTTATGACCTGGCTCAAGTGGCCACAACAAAAGGGAGACACACCACGGCAAACAATTAGGAAAATATGTTTATTTAATAACCAAATTATGTCAAACTAAAGGTGATAAAGTATGGGGTATGACCATCAGTGGTTTCATCTGTCAGGGCAGGATGATGGATGCATGGAAAATGTATGCAAGGGTGTTGTAATGTGCAAGAAACAAGATAACCAAAACAGCATGTCCAGAAACCAAAGCAAAGGTGGAAGCTGTGGAGAGATAGGCCACACCCACACATGACCACATGGCGGTTCTGACCTTCATGACGACCCCCGACACAGCTGTTCCAAACGTGGAAATTTTGTGAGCCCTTACATGTAGCAGCATTCACCATTTTTAAAATTTTTTTAATTTTTCAGTGTTTCAGTGCTATTTTTCACTTTTTGTCTCCACATTGTGGAAGCTTAGTGAGACTGTCTTGTTATCCCCGCAAAGTGTTTCATATGAGGGGCCGGACAACCCATAATTCATTGTGGCCCTCTCACATACAGTCTTCTCACTGCCATGGGGAGGGAGGCTGTGGCTCAGGGGATAGAGCAGTCGTCCACTTATCAAAAGACACTGAATACCAAATTGCTAAATTATGAACGTACATGAATGTGGGTTTCTGTTTCTGATGGCAGATGGCCCCTTAGCCTCTGTGTGGTGAATGTGATCAGTGTTGTATAAAGTACTCAATTATCATACTTAAGTAAAAGTATAGATACCACACTAAAATGTTACTTAAAGTAAAGTCATCCAGTTCAATATTATACAAGTAAAAGTAAAAAGTACCTGGTTTTCAAAGTACTTAAGTATCCAAAAGTAACTATTGATCTTATAAAGAGCAACCTATCTTTTTAAATTCACTGAAGACAGGTTTGAAAACAACATTATAACCATGAGTGTAAATCTCATCTCACAGTAGGGGGGGACAATAATGAGGGGGACATAAATAATCCAGCCAAAATTGTACTTGTATAGGATATGTGTACACATAGAGAAGTCTTTTCTCTTTTCTTTTTCTGGCCAACAACACAAAGTGATAGTTGTTTAAATATGACTTAAGTTGATAGGTTCACCACGCGGCCATATTATCCTAAATCACTTGTGTCCTCTAGGGTATAATTTAGGTTTCTTCTGGGATAGAGGATGTCTCTTACATAGCCTACATATAAATTAGATATTTAACGGAGAGCCAACTGATCTGCCACTTAACATCCTAATGCGCAAACCCCAACACAACAGAAGAGAGGCACAGATTACAGTTTTCCTGGCTGATTCCAGTTACTGCTTTTTTAAAAGCATTTTATTTATTTCTAAAATCTATAACTGACAGCATACACAAACATTTTTGTAACTGTTTATTGGAAAAATCTATTTTTATTAGGATTCCCATCAGCACCAGAATAAATGTTAGCTATTCTCACTGGTCTCAATTGTATTGTCAAAATGAAACATGATGATAAAATAACTATTTCACTGGAAGGAGCTGAAAATAAATTGTACACCATTTTAATTCTACTTAATTCTTAGTTTTTCACCCGTGATTCTGTTTTCACAGCAGCAGCAGATGAGTCGCGTGTGGAGGAGGCTTGTTGTTCATTACCAATAGAGACCACCATGGTCTGAATGACGTCGTCACCAACAGCTTTGTTCCCTGTTACTTTACCTGCTCCCTGCTTTACAACATCCAAAGCGTCTCTTTCTGTGTTTCTCTAGAGAAGTAAATAGAATAACTTCCACACATGTAGGATGTGTTCTTTCTGTGTGTGTGGCTGTGACATGAGGTTACTGTCTATGCACACGTGAAACACTGCATAACGTTCAATGTGACCGGCAGAAAATTGGATATTTGACACTGCTCGGTCCCGGTCACTGGTTGGAGCAAAGTAAGCTGCAATAAACGGCCTATTTCAGTCCCCAGCTGATCAGTCTGCGCATGTCTAGCTGTAGAAGATGAGTTCCAGTCCAATAAGCTGTTAAACAAGCTGCCAAATAAGCTAGGTAACGTTATAATAACAGAGTAGGCTCATAGAAAAATAATCAGTTTTCATAACTTTTTGTCATGATTAATTTATTAATGACTCAACATCATCTGTATTAAAGACAAAAGAATCAGTTCATCCAATGTTTAAAGTGCATAAATCAGCCCTGCAGCCAGCTTAACATTAGGCTACTGGAGCTTCACAACTACTGACAGATTTGAACTGGTTTTCTGCCATTGGACTCCAGTGAGGGAAAGCAGGCAGTGGACCAAACTTCTCGGGTTACGTATGTAACCCTGGTTCCCCGAGAAGGGGAACGAGACACTGTGTCGGTTATGACACTATGGGAACGCCTCTAGGCGTAGCAGGGCTGAATGTGAATGAAAAATTATGAAGCGCCTGCTTCATAATTAAAGCTCATGAGTACTGTGTGCCGGTGTGCTTATATACACCTCCGGTTATGCCGTCACACTCTATGCCTCACGTTCTACTAAAGCCAATAGGATTGGAGTAGTTTTCATTCACATTCAGCCTTGCTACGCCTAGAGGCGTTCCCATAGTGTCGTAACCGACGCAGTTCGCGTTCCCTCGAAGGCGAACCACAGTGAGGCAAGAGAGGGAAGACTCAGAATGTTTCTGAACTTACAACGCACTTTTATTGCCCTTTTTGCGTTTGTATTGTTTTACTATTTACACAGTTATTCTAAATATATATCATAGACACCCCTCAGATGGGGAGGGCGACCCCGCCCCTCCCCGTGATTTCTGCCTGTGATAAGTTACAGTGAATTACAGTAAGGAAAACTGAGTCAAGAGAAAAAGAGGATATTTCATATACTGTGCAGAAGATTAGCCTGCATCATTTCTCTGCTTATGTGGTGAAATTTTTTAGACTTGTTAGCCATGTAAACAATTTGCCATCACTGAACAGTCACATCTGATAAAACAGTGCTCTCACTACAATTGTCACATTGAAACAGTCTGTCTCTGTAAGAAGCCTAAACGGGAACCTCTTCTAGAAAGTTCCAGTGCTGGTTTGAACAGATGTGCTGCGCACTCAGTCCTCAACTCACAACTCAGTCCTCATAAAGTCTGTTAAGACTGGGGGCCTGCTGATGTTCCATCAGGGTCTGAGCTGCTTGTGTCTCATGCTGGCTCCACATCTCTGGCTGTGCTCATACAGGCTGAGGGTGCCTGTATTTCACCTGAGTCTGTGGGACGTCGGGACTGGTATCAGCTCCATCAGGCTGGCTTGCCCAGATTTCCTAAATACATTGTCAAATATAAAATACTATGTATACTATGACTTCACTGAATTATGTGATGCTTATTATTTACTGACATGTGTGCATCCATATCACCCAGCCTGTCCTATTACATTTACATTTATTCATTTAGGTGACACTTTTATCCAAAGCGACTTACATGGCTATACACGTCAGAGGTCGCCTCTGGAGCAACTAGGGGTTAAGTGTCTTGCTCAGGGACACAATGGTGGATGGGTCACAGTGGGGGATTGAATCTGGGTCTTTCACACCAAAGGCATAGTCTTATTCATTGCGCCATCACCACCCCACAGTATTAATCAACATTTTAATTGTTACTAGTCAATCCACTGCTTTCCATCTTGCATTAGACCAGAGTTTTAACTAAACCTTGACAGAGAGACAGATAATCCCTGTCTTGTTTTAAAATGATGTGTAAAACTGCTCAGAACATCATTGGTACCCATCTACTGAGCATCAGTGATAATGGTGAGGTGAGGTGCCTACGCAGAGCCCACCCAGCCACAGCCTGTTTACCCTGCACCGCCTGGAAAGACATACTAAGTATCTGCTGTCACACCACCAGACTGCAGAGCAACATCTTCCCTCAGGCTGTCAGACTCTTAAATTCATCCTCAGCACTGCTACATTTAAAATAGTTTATTTCTATAATATCTATATAATGTTATCATTTTTGTATTTAATATTTGCTCCTTGTGAGTAGCTTGCATGGATTTACAGACTTCATCTCATTATACAACCCTGTGTTGTTAAATGACAAATAACTCTACATTTTACCTTGAACCTTGTGTGAGTGAAAGAAGAATGTATGTACAGTCATGGCCAAAAATATGGGCACCCCTTTTCAACTTTCACCACAGTAGGGACCAGACAAACATTTAATCACTTTTCACTGGATCTCTGGTTCACCACCTGGTAATGCATACTTTTGTTTGCACTAGAACAACACAAAAAAGCAGAGGAAAAAGGGCCAAATATGAGACATTCCACATATGTGCTGGTATCAATTTAAATTACATTTATGTTATTATGTGACTGCATTTTCAGTTGCTTACATTATGCATTACATTATAAGTCCATTGTTAGATTTAGATTTACAAGCATTCAGAGTAGGCTATTCCTGATCTAACTAACTGATTCACCATGAAAACCAGCTTAAACTCAGTGTGATCAGGCTAATTCAAGACTGTTTTAAAAAGTCACCTTTATAGGAGGGGAATAAGAAAGACAGACACAATGAAATATAAAACATGATATATGTGCACAACTCAAAATAAAAGTTATTGTGCATAACAGCATCTGAACCAATAAAATAATTTTAATTACTCCTCTGTTGCTTTAGCCTTCTGCTTGGGGTTATTGTCCTGCTGAAATATGAACAATTCTCCCAGGCGCATCTGTTTTTTTTAGCAGACTGTGGCAAGTTCTCTTGCAGGCATGGGCAGTGTAATATTTACATGTCCACACACAAACTACTTTCCCAGAAGTCTCCTTCTTGCTTGGATGCTGAGTCTTAAGGAACAGCCTTGTCTAGGCAGTGCCTCGATAATGTGGCTTGGAGTTTATGTTTTTGCTTTTTACTAATTTTTACATGTCAATTACTTTATCTCTAACTTTCTTGGAATGATCTTGATCTTTCCTTCAGATTCACAGTCTGAAGTTATTTTATCATGTTTCACATGTGGAGGCCAACTGTAAGACAATTTTGTCTTCATTAGGGCAATATTACTCATCTGTGTAAACCTGGAGATTGCAGAGCATGGGTGCTGAATGCATGTGCAAATAGTTATTTATTTTTCTTACAAAATATTTTCTTCCATGAAACCAATGCCGCTTAAAAATAGTTATTTTTCTGGGCTAGTCTTTTAAAATAACATATTACTCAGAAATAAATCTCATATATCATTTGTAATTCAGACTTTTAAACCTTTAAAGAGGTTGAATACTTTTGCAAGTCACTGTATATTGTCAGGAATACAACTATTAGTGACAAAAGCAACAAAAAACAGAGAAGACTACATTGAATGATGTTTTCTGTATCAGTCTTTACCATCTTGAGTTCCTACCTGATAAAGAAAGGATTGTGACATTAAGGAACTTTGAAGTATCAAAATGGACCCTGAACACGCAAGGTATGGGCAGTGTCCTTACATATCCATCTGTATGTTGGAACCAAGAGTACATTAGTGGGCTGGTAAACCAAAACAGTGTGCTAAAAGGGGCTAAAAAGCTTTGTGGAGCTGAGCGGAACTGTAAAGTTGGTGTTAGTTCTTTGTAAACATGGTGTACATTGTACACATGAACACTTTTGAAAATGTAAATACTTTAACTACTCCTTTCTAAAATGAGCTTTTACCTATTTTGTGTTGCTTGTTTGTGTTTTCTTTCTTAGTCATTCTTTTGCAGCAGTTTAAATCATCAGGATGACGTTGGATTTAACTTGCTGGTTTCTGTCTCCCTGTGTGGTAGTTATCGTATGGCTCCAGCTCTCCGGCTCTGTCCAACCGCCAGCGTTTTCCCACCTTCTTCCGCACTCATCCATCTGCCACACTGCACAACCCAACTCGAGTTCAGCTTTTCCAAAAGTGGAAATGGACCAAGATTGCCACCATTCAGCAAACAACAGAAGTTTTTACATCTGTGAGTCATGTATTTAGCTGAAAGTGTTGAAAAGCATAAGTTATTGTCTCATAAAGTTACTTTCAACCCCTCCTTTGAACAATGAATGTCCAAACATAGCCCATAATAAGGCATGACAGGCCTGTCAGGTTTAAAAGCACAAGAACAAACGAGTAAGGACTAGATTACACAGTGTGTTTATCATTATCATGTCCAGCTAATAGAAGGCAAAACCGATGGTCGCTTTTGTCTACCTCTGTCTGAAATTGAGAAATTGTTTTCAAAAATTATTTTAAAATGCTGGTGCTAAATCTGCCACACTTATCGCAAACTACTCTGAGATTGGAAAGTGGGGCTTAGCAGATTATCTTGTGCTGTGTTTCGGTTTCGAAACATAATTAGGGTTCTTTCAGATTTTGTTCCAAAAGTAAGAAAAAGTCATTCAAAATCACAGTGAGAAAAATAACGACAACATCCAGCCCTTCTGCACTGTCTTGCTCAGTAGTATGTCATGACCAAGATTGGACAACAAAATGAAAGTTTGTGGTCCCTTCATGCTACAAACATATACAGCATAACAGATAATTACACTTATATTAGGATAGGGTAACATTCAAATAAATAAAATAAATAAATAAAACTATATAGACCTATAGAGTTCTTTAAATACACATACACCCAGGAAATGCTTCTGCAGTGCATTTTTTGTGATCTATACATCCATATTTCTGCATAATTTACACAGTTTTATAGGCTGTGTGGCAGTTTTTATCTGTTTTTGTTGGAATCTCAGTGTTCTCTTGTGTGCACAGAGAAGCATTTAACCCAACTTATGGAGGTGCTGATTCTGAGGACAGGCAAGAGTCCTTGCCTCAGAATCAGCATCCCACATCTACAGTATCTGAAATATGAAGCATCATTAATAACGTGTTGAATAAAACACCACACAGTTAGTGGTAGTCAGCCTTTGTGTTTTTTGAGTGAGCAGCAGCTGAGCTTGTCACAGGTTTAAATGTCCTCTATTATATAAATCATACTGTTGTATCCTGTTGTCATATTAAAGTTTCAGATTGAACTATAAATACTGTACTACATCTATCAGCTGTTTATATGTGCGTATATGTAAGCTGTTGCACGCATGCATGTATCCAGTGCAGTCTTCCCTACTGATAAAATGTTCCTGAATGTATGCATAAATTGGCCACTCTGGGAAAACAAAATCATTAAACAGTTTTACTGAGTCCATCAAAACATAGTTGGAGGTATGTTTAAGCTAATTATAGAGGTATAAAAGGAAAAAACTCAATGCTGGTATGAATTCTGGCCGGGTTTGGGAGTGTTGTGGGGTTAGTGCCATTTCAACAGTGGTTTAAATGCATTTTCTTACACAGCAAAACAGATCACTAAGAAAATTGTTTCTCTTTTCTCATCTCCTATTTCTTTCCTCTCCCTTATCACCACCATCTTCTATCACATCTACCTTCCCTTGATTGGTTTCTCTCTCCCTCTCTCTCATCACCTGCTGTTTTATCTGTTTGTTGGTATCATCACCCTCACACCCACCATCTTCTCCCTCACTACTTTGCTCCTGCTTCAATTACTGTTTACTGTTCTTCAAATTTCTTTTCACAACCCTACCATTACATTATCTCTCCCACTCCTATTATATTTTTCTGGCATCTTCTGCATGCCCATTGTTGCATGTGTGTCTCTCTATGTTTGACAGACTCTGGATGATCTAGAGGAGAGGGTGAAGGAGGCAGGCATTGAAATCAGTGTTCGTCAGAGTTTCCTTACCGACCCTGCTGTGGCTGTCAAAAACCTCAAGGTATCACATCCCCCATGTCTTCTTACATATACCAGGCAGCTGAACACAAAACAGTTAGGCTTTGTTTGGCCAGGTCATCACATACAGCTCCTGGAAACTTGCCAACAGCAGCCCACTAATACATCCAGCTCCATAGAGATCTATTTACAAAGTGGTAACATCTCTCTTGAACTACAAATTCATTTTTTTCAATAAGACATTATGTCTCAGTTGTTTGTGTCAGAAGTGATTGACAAAACAGCCTAAACTCAAGGTCCACTAACTTGCTACCTCTGAAGCCTTTGACCATTAGGAGATGGTGTTTGCTTGGTTGTCATGGAGCCGTGAATGTTCAAACCTTCACCTGAGCATTTTAAAGGCCCCCTCCAGCCAGTTTTAACTGCCGTTTTTGGTGAACATTCTTTCTCAAACAGACAATGGTTGTGTGGTAAATAGTCGGACGTAACATTACCATGACAACCAAAAACTGACCGGCTGGAGCGTTTACTAACAATATGCTGTGTTAACATCTCTACACTGTAAAGTTTAGTACACTTTACTGTCTGGCAGGAGTAGCTATTACTTACCCATGATAAGAACTAATGTGCGCGTATCTGCTGTTATCAATCACACAGTCGATGGTCCTGTCACGCACTGCACACGATAACTCCCACTACGTTTTATGGTGCATTTACTTTACTTTGTAAATGACATGATAAATTGGTTAGCTAGCTCACAACCATGTTTATCGGTTTGATGCTCTGACTTAATGAGGCGTGACAGCGTAACAGTTTTTTAACGAGGCGTGACAGTGCGCCTGCGCAAGCTTGGAGAATGACGTATGACTTATGGAATTTACTACAGTCATACGTCACCATCCCATTTTAACAACGAAGCAACTTTTGCAACTTTGAGTACAAAATTAAGCTATTTGTCAAGAAATATTTGGCGAACTATGTGGATAATCAACATTGTAAGGAAGTGACTCAGAAAAATATGAAATATCATAGAAATGTCAAAATACACTGGAGGGAGGGTTTTAAAGAATCTCTTCTCCATGGTGGCTTTCAAGTTTCAAGTCAGAGTTCACTCACCCTATTGACACTTAGACATAGTCATAAACATCATAAAGTCTCCCTCATATGGTTAGCGCGATGTCACGTCAGTCTTAAGTACACCCCATTAAATAAAACGTAATTCATGCTCTCTATTTGAGCTGCTCTTGAATAAAGATTTGAAAAAGGGCATCATCCTTATATCTACTACAAGGACATTATTCCTCAAAGCAATGGGTCAACATTTTGGGAAGTATTCTTATTCTCTTCTTCAAAGAGTGAGATAAGACAACTGATATCAATCCTGATGTTGGTGTATGGTAGCTGGTAGAATCAGGATGTGCTTAGCATAAAGACTGGAAGCTGAGGAAAAAAGTTAGTATGGCTTTGTCTAAAGTTCAAAAATACAGAACAGAAATGTAAAAACTTGTGTTTTTAGAGATATTTAAGTGCTGGAGCTATTTCTTGATGAACAACAGTGTTTCCATCCACCCACTACTTCTTTGCATTGTCTCGTGCTGTAGTAGCCGAGGTTGCCAGAAACAGCTAATGAGCACAAGTTTAGGTCCCTGTACATTTTTACTACCAAACCTGACAACTCCACTGTGACTGTGCAGCTACCTTTTTGTATGAATGAATGTCTGTGCACAGACAAAACTTTATCCCCCTGCTTCCAATCTTTATGATAAGCTAGGCTAACCATCTCCTGACTCCAGATCTGTATTTAACACACAGACATGCAATTGATATCTGTCTGAATATGTCACTTTCAGAAGGAAAGTTACTAACCATATTTCCCAAAAATCATAGCCCTGGCCTGCTTTCCTCCCTCCTTCCCTTCCTTCCTCCTCTCCTTACTTCACTCCCTTTATGTTGGCCTGACTTGCTTTTGTCCTGGCACACACTCACTCACACACACACACACACACACACACACAATGATACAATTGCCAAGGTTGTTTAGTGTGCAGGATTAATTGGCCATTGCAGAAGATACCATAGTAACATCATAAATGGAGCCGAGTGGAGAGGAAGTGTACTGCTGTCATGTGCTGGGGCTGGAAGGAGAGCTGGCTCCTGTCTTCCTTATTCACACTGCAGGGCATTTAACTTGTGCTTTTCATCTCCACCCTGTGTGTGACTCTGTCCTTTTCTTTTTACTTCAAGCGGCAAGATGCCAGAATTATCGTTGGTCTGTTCTATGAGACGGAGGCCAGGAAGGTCTTCTGTGAGGTAACGTGTTCTACTGTTCACATTTATTTCTGCCTGACTTGGCTGATATGAATTTAAAGTATCAAAGACACATAACAAATTGCTTTAGTGCAAAAACAGTATGTTTTGGATTTCAGGAATGAAGTTTTGTGTCCTCTCACAATAAACCCAGTAACTGACATGTGTTTATCTGTTTGTTGGTCTGCTTTCCATCTCAGACAACACATGTAATTTGAACTTTGTACTTAACTCTTCCAAATGTATATTCTGTGACCATAGTACTGTAGAGTTATACTGAATATTTTTGTGTTGTTTAGGTATATTTTTTGTTTTATGCACCAATGTCATATCATTTCAAAAATAAAGCTCTACCATGTCACCTCACTGCTCAGAGGTTGAAGTGATCAATCTGAGCTTTAAGAAACATCACAGAAGAAGTCTATCAGTTTATTACAGTGAATGACCATGATGAACTTAAAGGTGAGGTAAGCAATTCTGACAAATACCATGATACAGAGCGAACAACGACACAACAAAGAATATAACCCTGTAACTAACATGAGCTAAGTTGTGGGTTAGCAGACAGGTGTTAGCAGACTTCTTCTGTCCCCTTACTACTATCTTGTATTGATTACACTTTTTTTTACTTCTTTCCCCCATTGTTGCAAAACGTGCTATTAGCTCTTACTAGTATTTATTGCTGCTTTTACTAGTATGTATGTCAGTTGTAGATCTTGTGCTGCATTTGATGCTTTGAGAGAAGGAAGAGAAGTGGAAGGAGAAGAGAAACCTTTTTTTTTTTCAAAAACACCTAAAGCTACAGAGTTCCAGCAGTAATGAGAACAGATTGGACCATTAATAATATGACTGAATTATGAAAAATAATTAAATAATTACAAATAATGATGAACTATTTAATGGTTCAGAGACGAATCACTGCTTACTGTTGACCTCTTTTCTCTTATACTCAAATATTAATATATTTTTTCTTCCCTTCTGTAGCTGTTCATGCATCACATTCTTTTCCCTCCTCTCGTTGCTCCACGGTCCTTCTACAGGTGTACAAGGAGAAGTTGTATGGAAAAAAGTATGTGTGGTTCCTTATCGGTTGGTACGCAGACAACTGGTTTAAGATCAAGGACCCATCCATTAACTGTACTGTGGAGCAGATGACAGAGGCTGTGGAGGGTCATGTCACCACTGAGATTGTCATGCTCAACCCAGAGACTGTGCGAGGAGCCTCCAACCTGGTAAGACAAGCATAATAATGTGACTTTTCAGTGGTGCTCAACAGAACCATCTGCAGCTGCACAGGTTGCTCTGAATTTATGATGAAGCATTAATCCAGTGTACACTTGAAATGTAAAAAAACATTCAGTCTTCTCAGGATTTCCCAACCTCTTCTGTTTAGGATTATTTTACTTGAATTCTTTCCAAATCTATTTGTTTCAAAGATTTCCTAGAATTAAGTGTTGTTTCATTGATACTAGTGCAGCAGTCTGCTTTCTTGTGTCTGCTTTATGGTACTGACAATAATATCCAGAAGATTACAGATACAAAGGAAGCCACACTGGAAACAAGTACCTTTTGCAGGATTTTTTGGGGGTACAAATTACTCCACTTCGCATAATAGGTTTGGGTAATGTATGATTTATTATCATGTTGTGGCAACCTTTTGGTCTTTCATAATCTATTTCAAAAACTTGAGGGAGCTCCAGATAACTTGTATAAAAACCTGTCTGTACATCAACAGACCCCATTTATATACAACAGCAAATATGTTTTGTAGACAATGTAATTACTACCTGCATTGTGTTCACAGGCAGATTTTTCCAACATCCTTATACTTAAAAGCAAATTCTTACTGATTTTACTCTGTTTTGCACTGCATATTCAGCTTCCTAAAACACGTTCTGCTATTCTTTGCTCTGCTGCTCTGATGATCCACCAACAACAGTATACATCAATCATCAAATAGTCCAGATTAATGTTACATTAACTAGACTGTGTCAAAGAAATTAGACAACAAACCACTACATTCGATTTAGAGAGATTTCTCGACAGCTTCTTTGACGTATTTTTAGACAAACTGCGGTGTTAAACTCGAGTTTAGGGATGGGTGATGTTACAATTTTATTGATATTACTGCTCGTATCGGTTCGGTTCTTTACCATTACTCTTATTCTTTTTCATTAGTAAAAGTGTTCTTTTAAAATATCCTATTTAAAAAAAGAATACACTCAAAACAGGATTACAATTGAGTGTTTTATATACAACTAAAAAAATCTGAGCAGAAACAGTAATGTTTACGACAGCAAAGTCACTGTATACTCTTTAAATACTATATACACTTTGTACATGTTGACATGTTTATGCTTGTTAAACAGGTGTCTTGATGAAGTATTGGATTTTTAACATCAGCACATACAGCATTCAGTGTAGTTGTGGTCAACTCAGTAATCTTGGAGTTATCTTCACTTCCTCTGGTTTACTCCAGGTTTAGTGTTCTGGTTGAGAAGCTCCAGTAACGTCTACCAGACGGCATTATTGTGAAGAGTCTGGTTGGTTGTGGTCTCTTATGATGTTTCATGCTTCCTAAGGTATCGTGTGTGGTACATGCCTTGCACTGCTGATGATGATGCAGCAGTTGCTATGCTGATAATATGCTCCACTGTCTTCACCACCATGTGGAGGGCTTTATTCATGTAAAGGGAAACACAAAATTCCGGTGCCAGTTCAAAATCTAGAAGTATTACAGAATCTACTGCAGTGCAGCTCTCATTCTGTTTTCTTTTCTCATGTAATATATTCACTGCTGAATTAGCACACATGTGGGCATGATTTAGTCTTCCCTCCTCTTTTGTCATGTTCACAGGGAGAGAATGGAAAATTTGGCCAACTAGAAACTGTGACAAGAAGTTGTTAAAGTTACAGACTGTGCTGAATGTTTTGGGGTCATTTTATAAGCAGTAGCTTTTTCATGTTGTAAGCTATTTTTCAAAGCATTTTGAACAAACGCTTTCAAAAAGTGACGGGGACATGTCCCCAGCGTCCACAGTGTAAATAACACAGATGTCGACACTGTTCTCCTGTTTATCCTGTTGACGTTAAACTACATTATATCCAGGTTGCAGGCACTGCTCTGAACAATTAGCTTAGCTAACACTACTGGTAACAACAAGCGTGCAAAGTTATAAAATTGGCAACATTACTATGTCTGACAGGATAGTTAACATTGTAAGCTAGCTTATCTTACATCAGAGGAAAGGACTCATCATTTTTTCATCAGATCTGCACAAAATGGCACATTTCGCCGAAAGGTGAGGAGTTTGCATGCCATGATTATTTCTATAAATATGTTTTTTTCAAAACATCCTCAAGCCAATGGATTTTCAAAAACATGTGAGTGGCTGATCTGGAGAGAATTGTCAAAATAGTGCTTTTATGAACAGCAGGAAGAAATCTAACTTCATCCTTTGGCTCCATTTAACAGATCAACACAGAACTAAATATTGGTAGACAGAAGACCCCCACTTCATTCATCCCTCCAACAACGGACTATTCTTCTTTAATAAAAAATTATTTAGCTGTCATTGTAAAGAAATAAATGGTGGAAAGGCTTAATGTTTTGTTGCCCTGGTGCCTGCTGGGGAGTGTGTCCAGGATACTGCTCTGAATGCTGGTGCTGGTACTGATACTAAAACTCCATGAGACAGAGGGGTTATTAATGTTCAGAGTGTGTTATCTTCAGGCCCTGCTGTCTGGAAGTTCTGTTGGAGTGAAGAGGGGAGCACTTGAGATGCAGGAATGGGCTCATATTGATCAAAGTGCAGTGAAGTGACACTGAGGCATAGACATTATCCTTGGGAAAAAAACAGGTTTCTGCCTCTCCCCTTCATCCTCACTCTGCGTCTGCTCGGAATACACCAGTCACCAATCACGCTTCCTGGCTCGAATCCTGGGAGTGTGATAGTCTCATCTGATCACTGCATGAAATTGTGTATTTTATCTAGTCTTTGTACGGCTCAGTTGGTAGAGTGGAATTGGCATTATTTGTACACTTAGAGTTAGTTAGAGTAGTTTGATTCCAGAGCTCCTCTTGTCCAAGTGTCCTTGAGCAAGACACTGAAATCGTGTATGAGAAAATATTTAAAATGTTTTTGTTTAGCAGATTGTGCTTAACAGTAAATTAAGGATAATAGAGCATCAGAAGGTTAAATAAAATTAAATAAAAGACAATACAAGTGATAGTTGATAAATTGTGATTCAAATTCAACCAAATACAGCAAATGCTAATCAGTTGAAAGAAAGCCTTAAGATAAGGATGACCACTGTGATTTACACAGACAGCAAATCCATGGTGACCCTCGTGGCACTGTGGGAACTTATTGCCCATTGTCTTATGGCACAAATAATGTACTGTGATAATTGATCATTGATGGCAACTACATGATGGTGATAATAATATATGATCAATGGCTCACTGCTGGCTACATGATCAGTTTCTCCCTCCGTCCTGCTTATCCTGTCTGCTGTGTTTGTTGCCGCTGCTGACTGCAGTGGCAGCAGCAGGTTGACATGCTGTCTCCACTAGCATGTCCTGGATGCTCTCCAGATGCTTCTGTCAGCTTTGGAACCAATCTGACTATGATCAAACAGTTTCTGTTCTACTCCGAGCCTCTCCTTGAAGCTATCTCCTGGTCCTGAAATTATATTTGTTGTCCTTGACACTTTTACATTTTACATGAGGCAATACAAAAAGTACTGGATGGAATAAACAACATACAAACGGTACTTACAGTTATACATAACTTTATTGTTTAAGTACTTTCATAAGCAGGGTTGCAAAGTACTTAACAGTGAAACAGAGTAAACCATAAAAATGGTAGAATAATTATATTTCAAGTATAACACAATAAACAATGAGGCGCATATTAAATAAAACCAGAACTGGATCAGTCATGAGTAAAGAAAAGGCTTTCTGATAAAAGTGAGTTTTAAGAAGTGATAAAAGAGATGCTACCAAGGTGCCTAGCCTGAGATCCTCACACAGGGATTTCCAAAACTGAGGGGCACGATAAGTCCTGGTCACCTTAGGCAACAAAGGGAATTGTTGGAACAGCCGGGCCACCAATCCAGAAGAATCTCATTTAATTTGGCAAGATAGTCTATAACATATGGGAAGGCACTCCGACCACACATTTGTTATTTCTGGGCTGGATTACTTTTTACTTTTGCGTGTCTATGTACAATTTCACATAAATGTTCTTAAATCTAAATTGAGCTATTGTAACCACACCTAGAGTGTCTGTTAGGATGCTCAGTCAGAGTTTTGCTGAGCAGTCCTGGAATATTCTTCCACATGCAAAACGTTTATACCTCATAATTTGCTGAATGGAATCATACAAAATTGGGTTTGTACAATCTAGGGTTACTACTCATTTCTAAATTTTATGGATCACTGCTATGATCCATTACAAACTTCAAAACATCTAAGAAATCACCTATACATCCTAGAGAGCTGAATTTTTTTCAGCACATCTACTGCTATGTGACTAACATTTACCTCAGTGCAGCCTATGGTCAATTCAGAAGAGAGTCACTCCTTCTTTTTCAGAATATGCTTAATCAATTAACATCTCCACAAGTCTTTGTTAAAATGAAACCAAAATCAACACAGAGAGTTTTCAGATTGTTGAAACTTTGAGTCTGCAGTGATATTGAATATCTTGCTGAAACAGTATGCACAACATTTTCTTAGTTGCTCAATGTTGGATCAAACAGCACCTAAATAATAGACAAATCACCCAAAACCAGCAGAATGATGTGTGATTTCCCCCCCAAGTTTTATTACCAATGTTTTGGTATTACAAAAATATCTGAGTCTGGCCCATGTGATGTCACTGCCTAAACTTATAAGAAGGTATGTAGAAACAAGCTTCATCAGTAGCTAAGTCAGTGAGTCACCACTGGCTATTTGGAGTTCCAGGGTACAAATCCCCCGGTAACCAAGATCTACTTGCCAACATTGAGGGTTTTCCGATTTCCTAAGTGTTTGTGTAGCATAAACCTTAAAACTTGGAAATACAAAATTTGGCAAGTGGTTTGAACATTTCACCCACTGGTCAAGTACATATAACAGTTTAGAAAAATTATAATTATAATTTTTTTAAAAAGGTTGTATTCTGCATTTATCTCAAAAACGCCTGCGCTTCAAGTCTAAAATTATCACTTTAATCTCTAATCTCATTAAGAATAAAAATCTATTTTTCAAGAGTGTCCAGGCCAACACAGGCAGAGCAGCAGCATAAATAACACGGTTGCAGACATCAGACAAACATAAAAGAATTTAAAATAAAAACAAATTACAGAATTCTAAGATATCTTTTGTCATGTTCTCTCCTCTACAGACCTCCCAGGAGTTTCTAGCCCAGCTGATGTCTAAACTTGGAGGTAAAAATCCAGAGGAGACAGGTGGTTTCCAGGAGGCCCCGCTGGCATATGACGCTGTGTGGGCTTTAGCCCTGGCCCTCAACAAGACAGTGGGGCCCCTAAAGGTCAAGGGACACCGGCTAGAAGATTTCAACTACAACAACCGTCATATCACAGCTGAAATCTACCGAACGCTGAACACCAGTTCCTTCGAGGGGGTTTCAGTAAGTACAAAGCTCAGAGGACAGAGGAGATGCAGAACGTGAGAAAGGGCTCAGACTTCTGATAGTATGAGACAGAGAGACATGACAAGGATGGAGTGAAATTATACCTTTTCCTTTCAGGGTCATGTTGTATTTGACGCGCAAGGTTCCCGAATGGCTTGGACTCTTATTGAACAGCTTCAAGGTATGCCACAGCATGTCCCTGTATAAAATAGAAATATATAACATAGATATTTAAAAAATAAACTTCTGCATGGTAATAGCTCTTGAATATTTTACTGAACGATGGACAATTTGAGAAAAGCCTCTCTCATGCCCCTGCCAAATTAGCTTTGATGAAACATAGAAAGAGTCTTCCCTCGCATCAGTGTTTAAAGAAACATTATGTAAAGAAATTGGAGAAGCTTAAAGCTTGAACATTCCTAATTCAAACCCAGAGGCATCCTGTGATGTGTGATTAGCTAGCAAATTGGCAAAACATTTACCCGGGTGCTTGATTAAGTGCTCTTGTTTGCATGAAATCATGAAAGTCCAGGCTTGACAGATAAGATACTGTTGAAAACAGAGTGACTTGGCTGCAGTCTGATGGGCAGGTCAGTAGTTTGTTGTACAGTCTTAGGCTCCATCCCATTTCACCCCGATTCTTGTTGCGATAGAAGGGTAGGGGGAAGTGGTAGGGCTACATAGCCCTCGAAACTGAGATTTTTCAGAGGCACACAGAGGGCTACCAGAAGGTTCCCAGAATGCAAGTATTTTCTTAGTTTCTTTGTAAAATCTATGATAACCATGGTTAGTCTTAGTTTAATGTCATTTCATGTAATCTGTGATTTTCTTCAAAAAAATCATTTAAAAAATCGGTAGTTCTGCCGCTAGTATGTTGTCTTGGTAGCTAGCTTCGCTAGTAACATTAGTTACCTGTAAATGAAGGTGTGTTTTTAATATTTATTTGGTGACTTGTTAGATCACTTGAAGTATGATATAACATTACCATGTGAGAGAGATTAACATAGCGGAGGACGGCATATTGGAATCGTCAATCGTTGTCCTGGAGAAATCCTGTAAAAACTTGTTGCTTCTGTGAATGTCAGAACGATGGTCAACTACTGATGACGTATCGGGTTCCTGAAGAGTTGTTGCATTTCGTAGGGGAAAATTTCAACCCCTTGGCCCTTGTAACTCTATTTTAAGGGCCATGGGGTACACTTGAAAACAAGTGGTATGGGCAATGGGAATTAGCCTTACTGTAAGTTGTATAGCAGTGACTTTAGACTAATAATGTTCTCTTCATGAAATAGGATATAGTTGGCAGAGTGATCACATGGCTATGGTTTTGTCTTATCTGTAGTGACGTGATGCTCTGGTTGCTCACTGAGCCTGTATTCTCTATTCAGTCTGTCTGTGCCTGTGTTTCGCTGACAGTGCTAAGATCAGGGACTGGTGGAGGCACTCTGTATTCTTGGGACTGATTAAAAATAAAGCTTGTTTTGCTGATTCTCTTTGTTGGTGCTGGCCTCGGCCATCCCGGAAAGGGAGCGTCAGTAATGAGATGCAGTTTGTTTGATTGTTATTGGAACCGTACTGGCCCTGGGCAGTTCTTTAGTCAAGTCAAGCCAAATGGAAAGATAGACATGGAAGTGAAATGCTTATTCAAGCCTCATATCAGCTTCTCAACATAAACATTAATTGGCTATGCTTCAGTCCTCAGTTGTAGTTGTAAGTAGTTGTTGTTAGACTTTTAAAAGATCAAGGAGGTAGTGGATGTTTGTGTTCAATGGCAATACAATTATTGGGATGTGATCTGATTCTAAATGGCAATTTACAGTATTTGTTAAGAATGTAGTCATGCAACGCAGATTGTATTTACACATCCACGATTCTTACTCACAATGAAGACTATGGACTGCCCATCAGGAGAGAAGGAGAAGCTGATTGGCCTGGACTGTCAGCCCAGAGATAAAAATGAAAAATGAAATGGGTAAATCAAAGTGAGGCCAACATGTGGAAGCTACAGTCACTCAGGCCTGAAGACCGTCAGCACCCCCTGCAGCTTTACATGCCTGATATGATCGTTGCATATCATCACGTGCAATTGGTGTCAGTGTTTGGTGTGCTCGTGACCAAGCAGGGTGGAGAGAAAATGGACAGTGCAGGAGAAGGACATGTCTATGTGTTAAGTACAGAGCTGAAGTCCACCCCACCCACCTTTCTGTCTGTCTGTCTCTCTTTCACACAGGAGGGAGCTATAAGAAGATTGGATATTACGACAGCACTAAAGGCAATCTCTCCTGGTATGGAAATGACAAGTGGATAGGTGAGGGACATATATCTTCCTCAGCCACCTTTTTTCTCTCTTTATCACTATCTGTTGTACTCCTACCTTCTAATCTACTGTTTTTTTCTCACAATGTCATTCCATTTACTAATTTAACATGATAACCAGTTCAAAGCTTTGACAGCAATGCAATAAGCTGAAGGTGGTAGTTGACAAAGCAAACAGGAGCAATCTGGATGGTGGTGTAATGGGATTGGGCCCCATGACCTTGACTTTGGGAAATGAAATTGTGTTCCCTAATCAGTACACAGAGGAGCTCTGTGTGCATCCATGTCAGTTCTGCCTCCCTGAGCACTGATAAGATGCAGATCAAACAGTGGTTAATACTGTGGAGAATTTTGCACGTCTGTGAAATGGAAAACATTTCAGTGATACAATGGTCAATGGCGCAGAGGGGTATGGATATGGATTGACCTTCAGTTGTTTGTTCTGTTTGCGTGTTTGTTCGACCATCTGTCACAAATGCTGTCTCAGACACAGCTGATTTCATTTCATTTCATTTCCATGGTCCCAAGATGATATTGATTGATTCCTGGTGGGTGGGGGTTGGCAGCTATTCCAGAACTAAACAAGGTGACACTGTTTACTGACTGGCAGAGGGGGCTGAAGGATATTGTCATTGTTATCACTTCGAAGGACCATACCAGTGCTTTGAAATGTCCATGTAATCCCTTTATCAAAAATGGCATTTTTATATACTATAAATTCTCAAATGGTGTCCAGAATATACCTCAGTAGGAGAGAGAACCAGGCTGTTAATTGTAATTTTCTCAATTTTTGTGGGTATATTTTGTTGGGGTGTATATCTTCACTGGTCTCACAATAAGATTCAATTATGATTATCCTTTCAACAATTTGATTTGATATGATGATTTGATGCATCACCTGTAGGGGTGGGAATCATTAGGCACCTCATTCTGATTATGAGGGCTACGATGCAAATGTAAAACAAATAAGATAAAGACATTCTTTTCTCTCTGTGTGACTACTTGATACTTTTAATGATGCAACCAACCAGGTAATAATGACATGCGGCTATTTAACATTTTAACGTTTAATGTAGCTAACATTACATAGCATTATTACATAGTACAGCATTATTACTGACCTTTATTGCTGCTATTTCCATTTCTGATGCTGGTGTTATTATTATATATTCATTTATAGGTTGAACTACGCACTACAATGCTATGGCCACACTGTGTTCACTCCACCTTAATAGACCTGCTCTTTTTTTGTCCCATCTAGTGTAGTTACATGATTTTGGTGTCTTGTCTTGTAAGTTCATTATTGTAATCTTGTTTTGAGTAACAAGGACTGTGAGAAATGGCATTTTGTTCATTCTCAATATACAGCAACGACAGTTTAATTAACAGACACACTGTGACCTACACTGTACATTTATTGCCAGACTGAAGCCTAACGGTCACATTTTCCTCTGCTCACTTTCACCATCACTTTCTGCCGCCTGTCACATAGATGTCCTTTTAAGAATGAGGAGTGTACGCTAGCCAAGCAGTACCGTGCAAGTGAAAATCATGAACATTAGTTGCCTGTTGATTTAAATGCTCATGTGAAAGTTTAGTAGCTGCAGTCATTCATTCAGCAGCTTCCATGTGTCGAAAAGGGAGAGCACAACTGTACTGTTTGCACATCACAGACAGTCCAGTGCTGCACGTTCGCATTTGGGAGTTCCGCCTTTTTCATTCCGTCACCATTCCGTTATCAATTTACCTCTAGACAATTGATTATTGAAATTTGTGAATCGATTCAGAATCGTCCACATCACGATTCATGATCTGCTGCTGTTTTAACTACACTTCCTCCATGTATACCTGTTCTCAACATAATATATATAATAACAGCACTAATGCTATCAATATTTTTTACTTTGAGAATTTACAGTAATTTAAAAGACCATTCCAATGCTGTTGAATGTCCCTTCACTACCTCCCAAGAAAGCATGTGTATTTTATGTAACATTTTATCTGCCTTTTCCAAAGCATACTACATTTGTTGGATTGTTCTCCGCTCTAAATGACCAAAACTTTTTAGTGATTTGAAAGTAGCTTAAAATAGGAATAGGAATTGCCTTCTACAATCCCATGATCACAGGAAGCCATCTCCCCATCAATCCTCTGAAAACTAAGCTGCTAATTCTCAAGTGTTTGCCAACATCTCAGCTGTGAAGATGTGAGCCAAGCTGCAATGTCCCCTGGTGTTTGACGTCACTCTCGTCTACTGTCACTAAAAAAGCTGAAAGCAGTGATGGCTGGCTGTTTGCCAGAAAGTATTTTTTGTAACCAAGTAAACAGACACTGACTCTGGTGTGACAAGACTCATGGGAGGGCTGGAGGAAGTGCAGCCTCCTGTGTTTTTGGTGCTTGACCTTGTGCTCATGCTGCCTGAAGCTGTCTGGGCCATCTGGATTGTGTTTGGAGGTCAGCAGATGCTTTCAGACAGTGGATGAACAGAGTTTCACATGTATGACAGCCAGTCACCCTGAGGTACTCATCAAGATGTCTTCCTTCCTTCTACTTCTATGGTTTGGTCATCAGTGCCCTTCCTGGCGGTTAACAACAGAAATAGCCAGGGTGATGTGACAGAATTAGCCCTCCTCCAGATGACCAGGACTTGGCTGTACATTGGTTGCTACATGCTGATATGTCAAGGCTCTGGGTCCAAGACATAGTAGTTCTCTCCCCCACAGTGATGTCGACACTTTGTGTTTGAAAAGTGGTGGGGACATAAGGGCTCAGTTTAGGGGTGTAAAGAGACACTTAGTTCGCAAGATATCACAATATATACAATAGGTTCACAAAACAGTAAACAAAAAGATCCTTAAACAGTGTTTTAACAATGTCCTCAATGCCAAGATAAATGTGCTGGTGTCTGGAGGGACCTCTCCCAGGAAATTTTGATCATGAAACATTTCATTTCCAGCATTCTGGTGAAAGTTTCTGCAACAATTTATGGTGGAAATGTTTTTATTTATGTAAAAGGAAACACAAAATTCAGGAAGCATTTGACATTTTAAAATATATAAATATAACATAATCTAAGTAAGTGCAGTTCTCAGTCATTCTGTGCTCCTTTCTAATCTGTTACTCCTGTAGATCAACTTTACTCATGTAATACCATCCCTGCTTAGGCAACACACATGCAGGCATGATTTAGTCTTCCCTCCTCTTTTGTCATTTTCAAGGGAGAGAACAGAAAACTAGACCAAAAAGAAACTGTGTCAAGAAGTTGTTAAAGTTAGGCTACTGGGGGGGTTTTTCTAGCTTAAGTTACTTTTTCTATTTTCTATATTTTAATTGCATTGCATCTTTTTTTAATGTGCAAATAAACCTTTCTAAAGGCATTTTCATTTGTTATTCAACGGCAAGCTGTATTTCAGAATGTTTTTTAAACACATTATGCTTTAAAAAAGTGATGGGGACAAAATCAGCTCTTTCAAAAAACGTTGGGGACATGTCCCTAGTGTCCCCTGAGTAATGACACCTATGCTCCCCCAACTCCTACTTATCTTCTTCTCTCTTACCTTGTTTCTTCCCTTTCTACTGCATCTTCCTTTCTTTACAATCCATTCCTCTCTAATCCTTGTGTAACTTCTTGTCTGTTTGGATCTTTCTAATTCTTCTTATCTCTTCTCTCCTTCTCTGTCTCACTTTTATTTCAGACTATTTGTTCACAGTCTCTTAAATTCTCTTCCCTCAATCTTTCTCTGTCTCCTTGACAACCACTGCTGCACTGCTGCCTTTCCCTCGTATTGCCTTGGTAACAATTATGGGGCCAGTCGCCATGGTAACATACTGTCCCGATTCCACCATCAAGGGCAGGGAGAGGTATTAGTGTTGGAGAACACATTTTCCTAAAGGACACTCGCTTACACCCCCCAACACACACACATACACACACACCTACACACACACACACACACACATACTCTCTCTGTAACACACATGCACAGGTGTATTCTGTATCTGCCTTCAGCAAACACACCCACTCTCATGCACGGCGTATAATCTTTATGAGCGATAAGTCTGGATCCTTATTCTTTTTTTAACTACACAGGGAGAGAAACATTTCAAGGAAAATGCAGAAGGAAACAGGGACATAACAATGCAGTCTATAAAAATAGAACTCATCGGAGTGTAGCAAACACTTTTGTTAACGCAAGCTATAGCAAATATGTTGCTATCTTTCAAGGTGACAGGAATTACAGTATACAGCCATGCTAGCAGCAGTGCTTTGAGCTTAATGCTAACATCTGCATGCTAGTATACTCAATGGCAATGCTAATATGCTGATGTTAACCAATTTCACCATCTTAGTTTTGCTTGTTTGACAAATTGAAATTTTGACTTGATGGTAGCATTAGACAGGGATGAAAGTAGCAAATAACATCATTACTCTTATATTAAAAAAGTAGTTTGGTGTGTTGTGAGAAACAGTGTGACAAAGGAACAGAAGAAAGCTGCAGCAGAGAAGAAACTGACGTGCTGATGTGACGCAGGTGGGCACGTCCATGTCCTCAGAGGTGTTACTTTGGAAAAAAAGTGTTAAATTTTATTGGCCCAGTGGTAGGAGGTGTGCAGGGGGTTCAGGAGCAATCTGCCCGGGCTAAACAAATTGTTTTCAGTATAACAATTCAATATATATCTGCAGAAAAGGATTATGGCCACATGTGAAAAATGTTCTGAGTTTAAAGTCAGGATTCAGAGTTTATCAGTATCTGATAGTGATAACAACCAATGTTAGCTTCCAATGCCACACCCATGCCACACAGCCAAGCCACAGCCAACTGGCCAACCCCAGTTTAGTGTAGCCTAATGTTTATCTGAAGTACTGGACTACAGTAAGCGAATTCATATGATTAGTGAATAACAAATTATGACAAATTAAGTTTTTTTTCAGGGTTTGAGGATTTCACGTCTTGTTTAGGGGTTTTTGGTTTTTGGTTTTTGGTTCCAAGTCTTATGTTCTGCCTTGTTGATTCTTGTGTTGATTTTATGTTTGATCTAGTTCAGTTTTCACTGTCCCTGCTCATCCCGTCAAGTCCTAGTTGATGTCTTAGTTTGTAGTCCTGATTCTGTGTCTCAGTTCTTAGATCTAGTTACTATTTTTTTTGTTTGCCGTTTCGGTTTTATATGCATTTGGTGTTCGGTTTCTTTTTTAGGCATTTGGTGCTCAGTTTTTCATCTCGCATCAGGTTACAGTTTGTTTATGTGTGCCCTGTTTGTTCTCTGTGTTCAGTTTTCTGTTTATTCTGAAGTTGTCTGTGTTTGCTGTCTGTGTCGAGTTTCTTTTCCTGTTCTGATTTTTACCTTTTTTGTTCCTGCCTCACTTTGCCTTTTTTGGATCTTGTTTCACCTTGCTTTTGTTGGATTTTGTTTCCTTGTGGATTAGTAAGTGTCCTGCATTACTGTGAACACACAGTTAGCATGGTTTCAGTGTAATGATATAGCAATAGTTGTTACTGCAACCATTGTCCTGTTGCATGTGCTGACCTCTTTACAATTCTTAAATGCTTTTAGGTAATGCTGGCTATCAGTAACATCTCACAGATATGCATGCATTTGTTTCTGTGTGCTTTATTTCAGAAATTAGAAAATTATGCATCACTATGCTGTACCCTTTGTATTACTTTTACTATTTCCATTCTGCAAGTAAAGAGCTTAATGGTTCTATGTGCAACTGTCAGAAAATCCTTATTAATGACACCGGTGGCCATTAACTGAATGCTGAATGCTGAAATGAACACTGCAAGCTGAAAAATAAATTACAGTCATAATTAAAATAACTATCATTTTTAATGTTCCTATATTTTATTATTTTAACCCCAGTTTAGTGTAGCGTAATGTTTATCTAAAATACTGGCCTACAATAAGCCTATTCATATGACTAGTGAATAAGAAATTGTGACAAATTAAGTTTGTTTTGTGTGCTTTCCTACCATCTCCAAGTATTCTACCTGAAAACCCTATTTAAATCTGGATAATGTCAGTTTCTTTATCCTTCAAATGGAACTGCTTTATTTCAGAAACTAGAGAATTATGCATCACTATGATGTACCTTTTGTATTACCTTTACTATTTCCATTCTGTAAGTAAAGACTTAAAGGTTCTATGTGCAACTGTCAGAAAATCCTTATTAATGACACCGGTGGCCATTAACTAAAATGCATCATGTTGCTTGTGCCCGTACTCTGCAGGCTTGAGTCATGAGGATCCTACTGGGCAAAACAGTAACGTGACAAACATGAGACTGAACGCTAAAATGAACACTGCAAGCTGAAAAATAAATTACAGTCATATTTAAAATAACATTATCAGTTGACAAGTTGACATGCTTTCTAGCTTTTTTTGCCAGCATAGTTTTATGGTTTGTTATTCCAGCCTGGCTAGGAGCAGGCTTCACATGAGTGTTGGGCATTGTTGAGAGATTTGGATAATAGGGGTGTGAGGAGATCTCATGCTTCAAGATCTCCCAAGATTAAAATATAAAAATATATTTTAATCTTGCATAAAATATAAAGATTTATTGTCAGGCAATAACAGAGTATAAGGCAGGTAGACTTACAAAGTATTATGAATTCAGATTAAATGATGATGTTTTTCTTATGTTGATGTTAGTTTTCTGGACATGTCAGAACAAAGACAAAAGAGGAGAGAAGACTAAATTATGACTCAGCAGGGATGATATTACATGAGAAAAGTTGATCTAACAGATCTGAAAGCAAGCAGCAAAGAATTCCTGAGAGCTTCTCTGCATGTATGATAACTATTGTCACCTACAATCTGAATTTTGGGTTTCTATTCACATAAATAATAACATTTCCACCATAAACTATCACAGAAAAAACTGTTTAATGCTTAAAAATGTTAATGTAATTCAGCAATGATGCTTTACTTTGCTAGCATTGTCTCTTCAAACACAATGCTGCATTGTTAAGGTAAAATGGACCATAACAGGACATGAGATGTTGAGCTTTTTTAGCAGTGGCTCACAGTGGGTGTGATTAGCCTCATTAAAGACCCACCTAATATTACTAGTAAAGTACTATTAAATATGGTGCAATAAACTGATAAGGGTCAGTGGCAGTTTATAATTCTAGAAAACTCGACTAACTTTGGTACATTAAGGAATGCAAAGTTCAGTCTAGATTTATCAGTAGGCAAAACTGTAGGCTATTCAGTTATTGGAGTCCAGGCAGCAATGGTTAATAAAAAAAATATGGATTCAGGTTCTAAATTTATAATAATACCACATTTTATTTACATAGCACTTTACAGATTTCTTCTCCTGGCATTACACCACTTTTTTGTGTTGTGTTCCCTGAATATGAAACAAATCAAAAATAGCCATTTGAATAACCAACACTGAGCCTTATTGACGTAAGATTCTCAAAGTCATCTACCAAACCGCTAATTTTTGTGGACTAACCCTACTGGTTGATGTAGCAGGTACCAAACCAGGTATAGGCTAGTCTTCGCCATGTTTATCTACTGACTTTTGGGAGTGATCATTAAAATAGCCTATGTGAACACTTAGGAGCTTCATCACGGTGCCCACCTGCTACCAAGTAATTTAATATCAAGTTTACTATGTCTGTCTGCAGCCATTCTAGTCTGTGCTCACACCAGAAGCGCAGCAGTGTGTCCCAGAAGTGTCTCCCGTCCGCTCTGGAGAGAATAAGCAGCCAGTGTGGCTATTCAGTGTTTTTGCGCAGATTCCGTCAAAAGCAGCACAGAGCAGATGAACAGGGCATGAAGTCAGACATAAAACTGCAGAGGAGCCGGTCAATTTTCAAAATAAAAAAACCTGTGCAAACTCCCAATTTTATATCAACAATAAACACAATTAAAACAGACAAGCCAAAGCCGCCCCTCAGACTTCCCATGATGCATAGTGGTGAAGGGAGTTTTGTTAAAATTTGCTAATAAGTTTGCTATTAGTTTGAAATACACATGTTACTTTATGATTGATGTATTTTTAAAATGTGTCTGCTTGAAATATAATGTCTTTTGTAGGTAATTGTTGTTCTTGTGGTGGTTTACCTTTGGAACCAGGAGTGAAGGGGCTGTCTCATTTGATAAGAAGAGCAGAATTTTCCTTAAAGCTGTTGGGGCTTAGTTGTATTCAGTTTCCTGACATGGCAATGGCTATTATAAATCAACTTAGGCTTTGTCATTGTATCCAAGCACCTATACTGCTCCTCTCTGGGAGTTGTTGCTAGATATTTATTACTATTCAAGAGAATGCATAACTGTAGGCTAGGCCAAATTGGCCCGCAGGCCACTGGAATTTGGCCCGGTTCTCCTGATGGCCACTGGCCTGATGGCCTGATGACTGCCACTGGGAAACACTGATACGCACACAGTTATATTCTCACCCATGCTCTGCTATGCACAGCCCATGTTCTAAATGGAATGTCAATTTAATAGCTGAATCTCATGACATTCCTGCTCCATTTTAGAGTAGTAGTAGAGGATTTGTGGTGAAAGATCCAGCCTATACCAGCGCCATGATACAAAGTATTGAGTGTTTTTATAGAAAAATAGTCCCAGGAGTTCTATTCTCTGAAGAATGGGTCTCTGTGACAGCTCTGCATTTTGCAACCATAACACTTGGTGCTTCCGTCATAGTAAGAAAAAGTGTCAATTTACAGTAAGCTGTGTGTGGGTTGGCTTACAGTCCTTTTCCCTTGGGGGAGCTGTGAGTAGCAGAAACTGTAATGCTGTGTCCATATTAGTGATACATTTGAAATCCTGACTTCTTTTTACCAGTTTTGCCTTCGCACTAAAGCCCTCACCCTGCAGAAGCTAAACATATGTCTCCTCACTTTGTATGTGATCAAGGCCTATCACACAGTACAAGTGTTGTGACATTGACACAAGGTTATGGTAAGATAATGTTTGTTGTAAAATTTGCCGGTGTGTCTAATGTTGAATAAATAAACACTGGTCAGTTTCTGTTGTCTAAAATGAATGTATTAAAGTGCTGGTACCAGAAAATATGACAACAGCCAGTGTAGTTAAACTGCCCCCACCTTTATGACTAGACAGTTTAAACATTCTCTCAAAGGTTGCAATTCCCCTTTTGATTCCCCAGTGATTTAACAGTGACTCAGCAATTTTCTAAATACGGTTCAGTAGTTTTCTACGCCAGGACCCCGAAAACACTAACACTAGACAGTTGGCCCCAAATAAAGGTAAAATAAATCAGTGTAGCAGAATCAGAAATATTGTCACTTTTATTGCACACATACTTCTCCCTTGTCAAAACCACAGATTTGGATATGATTTTCTAGTCATGGCAAATGTAGCCAGGAGCCTCTAGGCCCAAGCAGAGATAAGGAGCTAGAGAGATCTGGGCACCGTTTCAGGAAGCGAGATTAGTGAAAACTATGTATGGGAAACTCTGAGTTTTCTGTTCAGAGGCCAATATCAGATAAACCCTAGATCAGTAACTCTGGCAACTTATGCTGTGAGGAGGTTTACTTCAACATATTCTGAGTTTTTGTCTGACTCCTCCCCTCCTGCGTCTGACACAGTGTTTAATTTCCTCATTCATAATGTTGATATCAAAGTACATCATTTGCAGAAGTAAAAAATCATGGTTTTTATTATTATATTAGTTAGTTAGTTAGTATATTAGTTTGTTATCCAAATATGGGATTCAACATGACCGCTTTTATGATCAACCTGTCATTGATTTATGAACAGAGACAGCGATCTCTGGACATTGTGATTCATCCTCAGAATAAAATCTATAGCCTAGTGTCCTTTATAACACTGTGACTGCTGTCAGGTTGGCAACAGTTGCACTGAAACACTTTACATTACTGCAGTAATCACTGTTTAAATCAAACAGATGACTGGTCAATGAACAGTCATCTGTCATATTGTGATTAATTGCATTGATTGGAACATTCCTATCATAGTTATCATGCTGGAAATAAAGTGATGATGATGTGGTGCAGCTGAAACAAATAAATATAGTATTTCATTAAATACACAATATGAGCAAGATTTTTAAAATGTAAAATAGATGTCTAAAAGTAAGTTTGAACCTATAGGTACATTTTCCACTGCAAAAAAATAGCTTACTGTGCCAGACTGTGACTTTACAATGTCCATGAGTAGCTGTGCCTGATCTGTTAGATCAATATTTTCATCTTCAGTTATTGCCACCTGCACTCTGTCCTGTCAGGTTACAGCTGAATAAATATAGCCTTCCTATTTAAAATCGATTGTAATGGGCTATAGGAGAATTCTGGTAAATGATGAATGCGCTACATTGTAGGCCTATAAAATGTAGGCTAATGTTAACGTATTAACTTCTTCCTCCACTCCTGAATTTTAACATAAATAGCATATCATGGTCCGCGTTGGAACACATTCATATTTCTAACGCCACCTGATTAAAGGGACTATATGTAGTTTTTCTACTAAAATGAATCCTTTTTTTATTGTTGTAATCTGACGTTAAAATGATCCACCTGCTGGGTTTGGCTATTAACTCTGAAGGTAGGTATTGCTATTCCTATTCGAAGGCTCTGTTATAATAGGCAGTCTGTTATAAAGTGTGACACAGTCTTATAATATTCAGTCCAGCTCACCACCCGTTTCATTATCGTCCAGTACATGTAGCTGTGCTGACATTGCTGAGCCTCCGGTGACAGATTGACAGATAGTAAAGATAGTTACTGAAAAGCAACAGGCAAGTTACAATGTAGCACGTCGGCTAAATGCAGTAAATGTACCGTGATCATGTAACGAGCATAGATTAGTTCAACCTGCAGCTGATAAAACTAATACTGTAACGTTGCAGTGGGAGTTTACCTGAGTTTCCAGCATGTTGTGTGAAGCTGGCTCCACACCTGTCTATATCCGCTCTCACTTTGCCTTTTTTCGCGAGTACAGTGTCGATATGCCGGTGTCTCGCTGCGCTGAATGAAGTAACGTTACGGCGCCGGTGTTGATCTGACTTTGAGACGGGAACCTTGAAGTAACAGAGCCTGAACATGTCTGTGTGAAAAAAGCCAAGGCCTGTATGCTGTTGTTTCTGCGTTTATTGCAGGATTTCTGTATGAAAGCGGTTGTGTTTCGGATTCTGCTCGCTCATGAGTTCAAGCGAGCACGCGTATGAGCACACACCTAGTTGCAATCTTAAAACGGCACCGCTAGTGGCCGCTGGAAACTACATAATGCCCCTTTAAAATACACGCTCTGCTCTTTATTTACCCGTTGCTATGGTGAATCGGAGCTCCATTGATGATTTTGATGATGGATTTTCTTCATTCCCACGCACACACTTCCAATAGATTCAACATACTCAGAGTTGACTGAACTAATTCTGATCAGCTGTTCTGGAACCAAAAACTCTTTGGTTCCAGAGTTGGTTCCAAATTTATCAGATTTCACTCAGCTCCCCCTAGAGCCAAAAAAGGCTTTATACTACCACATATGCATACTCCCCAAGACCTGATGGGGTGGTGATAGCACAGTGGATAAGATGTTGCCTTTGGTGTGAGAGACCTGGGTTCAATCCTCCACTGTGACACATCTACCAATGTGTCCCTGAGCAAGACACTTAACCCCAAGTTGCTCTAGAGGCGTGCGACCTCTGACATAATTAGCAATTGTAAGTCGCTTTGGATAAAAACGTCAGCTAAAATGTAAAGACCTGTCACCAGAATTTTGGCAAATTACTGGAGTTCCTCTTTAATGGAAACGCACATTAGCCGCCCGCATACAGCACACACATCAAACATCAAACATGTGAGCCTATTGTTTTCCATATATACCAAGCGGGAAGCATCCAGTCTACAATACGAAGCCGATGCGGAAGACCCTGAAACCTGCATTCTATTGAAAATCCAGCAGAGGGCGACTCTTCTGGTTGCCAAAAGAAGTCCAGCTCCATTAGAAATAATGGGAAAATGACCCTACTTCTCAGCTGAATAATTACCCCAGTAAACACTTTCCTGGTGAGTTTATGGTCTCAGTTGCTAGTTTCAAGTCTTCTTCAATACAAAATGATGTTCATTTTGTAAATTACGGTCCCATTTATTTTAAAATAGACCACAAAGCAGAGTATGTTTCAGGGCGGGGTTATCTATGATTGACAAATCATTACCATGGCGACCTGTCAATCAGGCTAGTGCCGACTCCTACCCCCGGCACTGTGAAAAATTTAACCAGCGCCGTTGAAAAAGCTTATTAGGAGTTGGCTGTTCACTTTCTCTGGTGAGTACATTTAGTTTTAAGACTGCTGTTCATTAGACAAAGTTATCAGCCCTGTTAAAATGACAGTTAACGTCAGTCAACAAGATGGTTCTTTCAGACTTGTCCTCAGGTGGCTCTAACGACCATAACCACTGTCGTTACAACAGCCAGGAACACTAAACAAACCAGCATTATCGATGATCCTTGCAAACAGTTCCAAATGATTGAGTTTCACCACCAGTCAGTCAGAACTGAAGAAGTACCTTGGATGAGCAATGAAACGTCTTCTAGTATCT
Organism: Lepomis macrochirus; assembly: GCA_024633595.2. NCBI lineage: Eukaryota > Metazoa > Chordata > Actinopteri > Centrarchiformes > Centrarchidae > Lepomis > Lepomis macrochirus. Next base: position 34,522,559 of record JALXJV020000013.1, on the reverse strand, counting down.
TCAACCAAGTCTAGTTGCCCTTGATTTTAACCTTCCTTGGATAACTATGACCTGGATGACTGAGAACCTTCACAGACATCATGCGCATAGCCTACGCGTAGGAGCCATTACAAGGGGTCCCCCCCACATTTCAAAATCTATGTTCCCCCTTCACTTTTTTCCCGGCGATTTCGGGGGTTGGCTCATAGCGGTTTAAATGACTAGTCAATCAATCAAACACTCCGCATCAGAAATAGGCTAAATAAACCGTTGAAAGGCGGACAGATATCATGTTGGCCTAGAAAACATGCGACAGAAGGCAAAGGTGGTGCTGAAAAGTTACAGGAGAAAAAAAAAGAGTTAGCTCGAGGGGGGTGCAGCAAAGTTACTCAATATTCCGTTTATTTTGTGCTGCTGTTACTTACAGCCTACCTGAAGAGTGAGGACTCCAGGGTGGGTAGGAACTTGTTACAAACAGGGCTGGACTGGTAATCTGGCATACCGGGCAAATGCCCGGTGGGCCGACGCACCTTTGGGGCCGGTGTAATGTAAATTATTTACTTATAAATAACAGCAGATGCTTCAACATCAGTTGCAGTACCCTGCGTTGTGCAGGTACAGGCACTTGAAGGAGTAAAAGACCTGTGGTGGCCACTGCCAGGCAAGAGAGGAGGCGTGAGTTAGCGAAACAGAGGAACAAAGTGACAGGGCCAAGTGAGAGAGAGAGAGGAGATGAAGCGGTAAGCATGGAGTAGCTCAACCTGTAGAGAGGAGGAGGGGTAGGGTCATTTACAGTTGGGATGCTGGGAACGTGTTGCCACCACTTTTTGAAACCATTTGTTAAAAAATGTTCTGAAAAATAGCTTGCACCAAGAAATGTTGATAACAAATACAAATGCTATGAAAAAGGTTTATTTGCACAATAGGAAAACCTGCAATGCAATAGAAGAAACCTCTGCACTGTTCAAAAAATAAAAAGCTACTGATTACTGCATTATATTTTATGATATTTTTATATTATGAAGTGTCACCTGCCACCTGAATATTGTGCTTCCCTTTATAAAAATAAAGACATTTCCACCATAACTTGGTCCAGGAAATGTCTCCAGAATGCAGAAAATTAAGTGTTTAATGCTCAAACTCTTCTGGGTGAGGACCCCCAGACCCACCCAACTATATATTTTTTTCTTTTAAATAGTAGATCTATTAAAATATATTCTTGTCTTGTGGTCATGGACATCAATCTTGTGCAATGTCACCTATCAGTGTTTCATCACACCCCTAATCTGACCCCTTAAAAGGAACGATGGTGTATTGGTGAGAGGATTTTCGTGGGCCACCAAGACCGACAATGCCAGGGACGATTTTTTGTCCCAGTCCAGCCCTGGTTACAAATAGCGCAAATTTGCAAAAAAAAGACTAAATTTAAAAAAGTAATTGGCACCTTTTGTTCACACCTTTTAGGCCAGTAATCTACTTAAATTTCCCTACATTTTCCATTCATACCTTTTATAACGTAACCAGTCAGTAATCTGCATTTTGCTTTATTCCAGTCTGTGTGAGCTGTGTAAGCAGAAGAGCGCCTGCTGTCGGGCGCTTTTCACAGTCACAGAACTGGGAAGATGCAAACATTTAGAAAATCAGGCAAATACTTTTTCAGTTTAAGGCTTTATTGTTCTAATAATATAACTGAAAATCCGTGAGCGCACACATGGAATGGCTGGCCGTGTTGGAAGGCTGCCTGCGTCGCTCTTTAACAAGCCGGTGTAACACCAAAATCTGTGACCTATCAGATTCTGTGACCAAAACCCAAACGACGATGTTTTCCTAACCATAACCAAGTACTTTTAGTACCTAAACCCAACCAAGTACTTTTAGTACCTAAACCAAACCAAGTACTTTTAGTACCTAAACCCAACCATGTACTTTTAGTCCCTAAACCCAACCACGCACTTTTGGTACCTAAACCCAACCAACCCGCAGCTGCTTCATATCGACAACAAAGCCTCAGGCTCTTAACTTCCCATTTGGGTCACAGAATCTGATAGGTCACAGATTTTGGTGTCACACCGGCAAATAAAAACTTTCACTTTCCATTAACGGCGCATTAAAAGCGTCTTTAGTCTCTGCAGAGCAAGGCTACACACTGTAACATCTAAGTCAGATGATCCAGTGTTTCCCATACGTTCATTTATTTGTGGCGGCCACAATATCAAGGCTGACCGCCACAGATTGATTTGCGATTTTTTGTACTAAGCCTATTTAAAATCATATTTGATTGCAGAGCGCCGGAGCGCAGCACTTCATCTCGCTCATTCCTCTCTCTCTCTCACCGTACCTCTCTCGCTCTCTCTCTCTCATGGAACTCCGCTGCACAAATCTGTCCAACAAAACGCTCAGTGTCGGAGACCCAGCTTAAAAAAGTTCTTAGCCAGCATGCAAGGAGCCGAGCTAATAAGAAGAGCTAAGGTAATGTTAGAATGCACCTGGATTTTCGAGGATAGCACGCTGTATATAGCTGGCAGCTGGCAGTCAATATTGATGCACGCACATTGTAGGCCTATAAAATGTAGGCTAATGTTAACGTATTAACTTCTTCCTCCACTCCTGAATTTTAACATAAATAGCATATCATGGTCCGCGTTGGAACACATTCATATTTCTAGCGCCACCTGATTAAAGGGACTATATGTAGTTTTTCTACTAAAATGAATCCTTTTTTTATTGTTGTAATCTGACGTTAAAATGATCCACCTGCTGGGTTTGGCTATTAACTCTGAAGGCAGGTATTGCTATTCCTATTCGAAGGCTCTGTTATAATAGGCAGTCTGTTATAAAGTGTGACACAGTCTTATAATATTCAGTCCAGCTCACCACCCGTTTCATTATCGTCCAGTACATGTAGCTGTGCTGACATTGCTGAGCCTCCGGTGACAGATTGACAGATAGTAAAGATAGTTACTGAAAAGCAACAGGCAAGTTACAATGTAGCACGTCGGCTAAATGCAGTAAATGTACCGTGATCATGTAACGAGCATAGATTAGTTCAACCTGCAGCTGATAAAACTAATACTGTAACGTTGCAGTGGGAGTTTACCTGAGTTTCCAGCATGTTGTGTGAAGCTGGCTCCACACCTGTCTATATCCGCTCTCACTTTGCCTTTTTTCGCGAGTACAGTGTCGATATGCCGGTGTCTCGCTGCGCTGAATGAAGTAACGTTACGGCGCCGGTGTTGATCTGACTTTGAGACGGGAACCTTGAAGTAACAGAGCCTGAACATGTCTGTGTGAAAAAAGCCAAGGCCTGTATGCTGTTGTTTCTGCGTTTATTGCAGGATTTCTGTATGAAAGCGGTTGTGTTTCGGATTCTGCTCGCTCATGAGTTCAAGCGAGCACGCGTATGAGCACACACCTAGTTGCAATCTTAAAACGGCACCGCTAGTGGCCGCTGGAAACTACATAATGCCCCTTTAAAATACACGCTCTGCTCTTTATTTACCCGTTGCTATGGTGAATCGGAGCTCCATTGATGATTTTGATGATGGATTTTCTTCATTCCCACGCACACACTTCCAATAGATTCAACATACTCAGAGTTGACTGAACTAATTCTGATCAGCTGTTCTGGAACCAAAAACTCTTTGGTTCCAGAGTTGGTTCCAAATTTATCAGATTTCACTCAGCTCCCCCTAGAGCCAAAAAAGGCTTTATACTACCACATATGCATACTCCCAAGACCTGATGGGGTGGTGATAGCACAGTGGATAAGATGTTGCCTTTGGTGTGAGAGACCTGGGTTCAATCCTCCACTGTGACACATCTACCAATGTGTCCCTGAGCAAGACACTTAACCCCAAGTTGCTCTAGAGGCGCACGACCTCTGACATAATTAGCAATTGTAAGTCGCTTTGGATAAAAACGTCAGCTAAAATGTAAAGACCTGTCACCAGAATTTTGGCAAATTACTGGAGTTCCTCTTTAATGGAAACGCACATTAGCCGCCCGCATACAGCACACATCAAACATCAAACATGTGAGCCCATTGTTTTCCATATATACCAAGCGGGAAGCATCCAGTCTACAATACGAAGCCGATGCGGAAGACCCTGAAACCTGCATTCTATTGAAAATCCAGCAGAGGGCGACTCTTCTGGTTGCCAAAAGAAGTCCAGCTCCATTAGAAATAATGGGAAAATGACCCTACTTCTCAGCTGAATAATTACCCCAGTAAACACTTTCCTGGTGAGTTTATGGTCTCAGTTGCTAGTTTCAAGTCTTCTTCAATACAAAATGATGTTCATTTTGTAAATTACGGTCCCATTTATTTTAAAATAGACCACAAAGCAGAGTATGTTTCAGGGCGGGGTTATCTATGATTGACAAATCATTACCATGGCGACCTGTCAATCAGGCTAGTGCCGACTCCTACCCCCGCGGCACTGTGAAAAATTTAACCAGCGCCGTTGAAAAAAGCTTATTAGGAGTTGGCTGTTCACTTTCTCTGGTGAGTACATTTAGTTTTAAGACTGCTGTTCATTAGACAAAGTTATCAGCCCTGTTAAAATGACAGTTAACGTCAGTCAACAAGATGGTTCTTTCAGACTTGTCCTCAGGTGGCTCTAACGACCATAACCACTGTCGTTACAACAGCCAGGAACACTAAACAAACCAGCATTATCGATGATCCTTGCAAACAGTTCCAAATGATTGAGTTTCACCACCAGTCAGTCAGAACTGAAGAAGTACCTTGGATGAGCAATGAAACGTCTTCTAGTATCTTCAACCAAGTCTAGTTGCCCTTGATTTTAACCTTCCTTGGATAACTATGACCTGGATGACTGAGAACCTTCACAGACATCATGCGCATAGCCTACGCGTAGGAGCCATTACAAGGGGTCCCCCCCACATTTCAAAATCTATGTTCCCCCTTCACTTTTTTCCCGGCGATTTCGGGGTTGGCTCATAGCGGTTTAAATGACTAGTCAATCAATCAAACACTCCGCATCAGAAATAGGCTAAATAAACCGTTGAAAGGCGGACAGATATCATGTTGGCCTAGAAAACATGCGACAGAAGGCAAAGGTGGTGCTGAAAAGTTACAGGAGAAAAAAAAAGAGTTAGCTCGAGGGGGGTGCAGCAAAGTTACTCAATATTCCGTTTATTTTGTGCTGCTGTTACTTACAGCCTACCTGAAGAGTGAGCACTCCAGGGTGGGTAGGAACTTGTTACAAACAGGGCTGGACTGGTAATCTGGCATACCGGGCAAATGCCCGGTGGGCCGACGCACCTTTGGGGCCGGTGTAATGTAAATTATTTACTTATAAATAACAGCAGATGCTTCAACATCAGTTGCAGTACCCTGCGTTGTGCAGGTACAGGCACTTGAAGGAGTAAAGACCTGTGGTGGCCACTGCCAGGCAAGAGAGGAGGCGTGAGTTAGCGAAACAGAGGAACAAAGTGACAGGGCCAAGTGAGAGAGAGAGAGGAGATGAAGCGGTAAGCATGGAGTAGCTCAACCTGTAGAGAGGAGGAGGGGTAGGGTCATTTACAGTTGGGATGCTGGGAACGTGTTGCCACCACTTTTTGAAACCATTTGTTAAAAAATGTTCTGAAAAATAGCTTGCACCAAGAAATGTTGATAACAAATACAAATGCTATGAAAAGGTTTATTTGCACAATAGGAAAACCTGCAATGCAATAGAAGAAACCTCTGCACTGTTCAAAAAATAAAAGCTACTGATTACTGCATTATATTTTATGATATTTTTTATATTATGAAGTGTCACCTGCCACCTGAATATTGTGCTTCCCTTTATAAAAATAAAGACATTTCCACCATAACTTGGTCCAGGAAATGTCTCCAGAATGCAGAAAATTAAGTGTTTAATGCTCAAACTCTTCTGGGTGAGGACCCCCAGACCCACCCAACTATATATTTTTTTCTTTTAAATAGTAGGTCTATTAAAATATATTCTTGTCTTGTGGTCATGGACATCAATCTTGTGCAATGTCACCTATCAGTGTTTCATCACACCCCTAATCTGACCCCTTAAAAGGAACGATGGTGTATTGGTGAGAGGATTTTCGTGGGCCACCAAGACCGACAATGCCAGGGACGATTTTTTGTCCCAGTCCAGCCCTGGTTACAAATAGCGCAAATTTGCAAAAAAAGACTAAATTTTCACACCTTTTAGGCCAGTAATCTACTTTAATTTCGCTACATTTTCCATTCATACCTTTTATAACGTAACCAGTCAGTAATCTGCATTTTGCTTTATTCCAGTCTGTGTGAGCTGTGTAAGCAGAAGAGCGCCTGCTGTCGGGCGCTTTTCACAGTCACAGAACTGGGAAGATGCAAACATTTAGAAAATCAGGCAAATACTTTTTCAGTTTAAGGCTTTATTGTTCTAATAATATAACTGAAAATCCGTGAGCGCACACATGGAATGGCTGGCCGTGTTGGAAGGCTGCCTGCGTCGCTCTTTAACAAGCCGGTGTAACACCAAAATCTGTGACCTATCAGATTCTGTGACCAAAACCCAAACGACGATGTTTTCCTAACCATAACCAAGTACTTTTAGTACCTAAACCCAACCAAGTACTTTTAGTACCTAAACCCAACCAAGTACTTTTAGTACCTAAACCCAACCACGCACTTTTGGTACCTAAACCCAACCAACCCGCAGCTGCTTCATATCGTCAACAAAGCCTCAGGCGCTTAACTTCCCATTTGGGTCACAGAATCTGATAGGTCACAGATTTTGGTGTCACACCGGCAAATAAAAACTTTCACTTTCCATTAACGGCGCATTAAAAGCGTCTTTAGTCTCTGCAGAGCAAGGCTACGCACTGTAACATCTAAGTCAGATGATCCAGTGTTTCCCATACGTTCATTTATTTGTGGCGGCCACAATATCAAGGCTGACCGCCACAGATTGATTTGCGATTTTTTGTACTAAGCCTATTTAAAATCATATTTGATTGCAGAGCTCCGGAGCGCAGCACTTCATCTCGCTCGTTCCTCTCTCTCTCTCACCGTACCTCTCTCGCTCTCTCTCTCTCATGGAACTCCGCTGCACAAATCTGTCCAACAAAACGCTCAGTGTCGGAGACCCAGCTTAAAAAAGTTCTTAGCCAGCATGCAAGGAGCCGAGCTAATAAGAAGAGCTAAGGTAATGTTAGAATGCACCTGGATTTTCGAGGATAGCACGCTGTATATAGCTGGCAGCTGGCAGTCAATATTGATGCACGCACGCCCCCCCCCCATCCCCCGCCACAGTTGTGGGAAAGACTGGATGATCACTGGATTGATTCTGATATATTAACAGTATCCTGTTGTTGAAAAGAGCATAGCTTTCTTTTGGTGGATATGACCCTGTTTTTTTCCACATCAGTTACTATGTGTTTTAGCGATGTTCAACGATGAGTCCATAAACAGAATGTCGCCGGTGAAACTAATTTGATTACACTGATCAGCTACCAGCTGACCATTTTTGAGATGCAGAGAGAGAAAGAGAGAGAAAGAGAGAGAGAGAGAGAGAGAGAAAATGGGTGGTTAAAACAGTCCTGTTGGTTTTACGCATGACGCACAGCTTCCTCTGTGTGCAGGTTTACCTGCTTCAACAACAAGCTGCTCCGTGTTTCTGCCACAATAATTATCTGTGTTGTAAAGATTATTTAGATGCTTCAGGAATAATCATATTGTATTTGGCTGCCTGTGCTGCTGCAAAGCAAGCGTTTGATTGGCTACATGTTCATAATAAAAGATACAATAGTGGCTGGGCAGCAAGCTGATATTTTAAAGTGATCTTATCGATACATTCGTGGAGATTTAAAAAGGAAAATAATTGTATAAAAGCTAAAGATATTCAGCCAGTAAAGCAAATTGCATTCCTTAGAAATAACCACATGGCAGCTGTTTCTAACCTGATGAACAGCAGATGACATAATATTGTACTTTTACATAGGTTTGTCATTTTTTCCTCTAACTTTCTATGGGAGTAATTGTACTTTTTCTTGAGTAAATATTTTGAGTTCTCTACCTGCCACTGGCCAGCGGCACCAGTATTAGTGTTACCAGTATTACTGACATGATGGACATGAGACAGACAGCAGCGATGGGGGCAAAGGCAGAACGGAGTTAAAGCCAGCACAGGCCAATGCAGCAGTCTATGGTTAGATTGATGATATGGCTTATTTAGTTATCTATTCAAGAGCTAACTCAAGAGTTATCTACTCAAGGGCTCAGCTGAAGTTACTTTATTTTAGGAGAGTTACAGAGATGTTTCTAGTTTTGAAAATGTGTTTTAAAGGCTCATTTAGTTATATACTCGCAAAATTCTCAAGAATACAGTAATAAAGGTCTCTAAAGACCCAGAGGCCCCGACTAATGCTTTGTCTGGAGAGTGGGCTGACCAGGGACAAACTCCTGGGCCACTTTTTAAAAAAACTTGTGTCCTGATGTGTGCATGTGTCTCTGCTACGTGTCCATAAACAATTGAAAAGTAGTCAGTTGTCACAGAGAGATGAGCATCCTGCAGGATTTTAAGAGGAAGAGGTCAGAGGTCACAGGAGTAGAACAAACTGAGGAGGACGAGCTTGTAAGTTGTATGGATATCTATTAGGCGTATATTCTAAAACTCACATAGTAAAATACTTTGTTAGACCAATGGCATGTCTTCATAAACATTTGTTTCAGGAAGAGTCAGGGCCAAGAGAGACACAGGAAATATCACAGAGAGCTTACAGGTTTAACATCAGGATAACTAAATATATTTATACTGTGGCTACATTAACTAGCAGCTGTTCCATGGTTTTTATGGTATGTAGTCATCTTTGTTGTAGTGAGGATATATATATATATGCCCCTGAAGCCCCCAAGCATATCAGCGTCCCCCACAGGTTCAAAGTCGCTCCTACGCCCCTGATCATGCGTGATGATGATGATACAGTATTTTAAAAACCTCAAAGACAATGAAAGCCATCAATGTAGACCCAATGCATTGGGTATTCATTTTTTCATAGGAATTTTACACTTGCAGCTGGTATCCTGTGTGACAGCTGGCCTCTACAGTGCAGCAATTTGTTTTCATGGCAGGTTGAGTGTGTATGTAGGCCTACATGAATGTATTTCTGAGCAGCAGTGCAAGTGACTGAGTTCTGACAGCAGGATTGGCAAAAATAACTCCAACACACTCTCTTTGTCATAAGCAAAGAGCAGTGTATACCCATTCTGATTGCAGCCTTTCATTTTTAGTTAAACTCATCTGTTGTTGGGTTAAAGTCCTCTCTACAAGTTGGTATGTGGCAAAGCCACACTGTAACACCACCTTACAACTGCTAGTGTTTTTAGCTCCAATTTTAGCCTAGTAATATCACTAACAGATCATATCTGTCAGGTTCAGGAGTCGCCTTTCTCCAATAAAAAAAATTCATCCACCATATCAATAATTTAAACTGAGTGATTCATAGTTTGAACCAGGGTCAAGTTGCTTGTGAAAAAGTTGTGTCAGATGAATTAGTCAGTGTGTCAGATACCTACAGATACTCGCTATTAAAGGACACAGATGAAAAACTTGACTGGGGCATCCCTATGTAAACCTCATGTCAGAGGTCAACTTTTTTTCCTGGTCATAAGGAAACCCAGTTCAGTAAACTAATATCTTACAATACTTACAGTACCCTTGCTTATTTAACTAATTTGTGCTGCCTGTAGATGATAATAAATCAAATTCATTACACCAGTTTATGGTGCCCCACACCACATGACAAGTTTTGTAGTCAGAGGTCACTTTTCTACAGCAAAACTGCCAGAAAGTCAGACATACAATAGCAGACCATCATGATCGCTCAAAACAGACCCACACATTGTTGAACCGGAACCTATTATACTATTATAAAACACAGTCTGCATTATCGTGTCCAATTCCTTAATCTCAAGTTTTAAGCTTCAACTTTTTTTAGCAAATGTCTCCTTTCCTCCTGCTCATGTTGGCTGTGAATGAAATGTAATCTGTGTTCAGTCAAGCAGTTGTCAATTAAACAGAGTGCAATGAGATGCATTTTGTTATGAATTGGCGCTCTATAAATAAAATTGAATAGCCTACATTTGAAATAACAAACCTGGATTTAAACATTTACCTGGCCAGGTAAAACTTCTGAATTCCACAGTGAAAACAAATATCATGCTTATTGTAGAAAGACTCAGAAAAGACTTCAAACGAAACAATAAACTCTATATTGATGTCAAAATGTGTATCTACAATAACTAATCCTCTATTTTACTGTTCATGCCTGAGCACCAGTGTTGGCTGGCAATTAGATAAAATACAAAATGATATAGGGGTAATGAAATGATATGATGGGCTATGAGCTAGCTAACATCACATAGCTCATTTAAAGTAAAATAAATGCTAACTACAAAACTCTGAAGGTAGGAAAGTTAAATGTATTGAATAAGCTAGCTAACTACTGACATTATATATACGACAGCGACCGCGATCAGCTACGCACAGAGCACAGCCTGCGCGAGCAGTGGTCGCACCCCCACCGTCCCGTGGAGAGGGCGCACTGCACACTCACAAGGGAAAATCCCTCAGCCAAAACAGCCAGTACTGAGTGAGTCAGTGAGAAACAAACATCCCCCAGGTAGAAACGGACGAAAGAGCACGAGACAACCAGGGAGCTGACGTACAGATGTCATCCACTGTCATCCCTGGGGTCTGTTTGGGTGTCCTCCCGTGGTGTGGCAGGAGGGACCACACGAGGCAGTGTAGTTGCCCCTGGTGGGTCCACTGACGTACCGCATCCCCAGTGGGGGAGGGAGGCAGAGGCAGACACAGTCGATGGGTCACGAGGTGGGGCAGCTGCTAACCAATGCAATGGGAGCGGGTGGCGTGCGTAATGTGTGGCGAGGCGATATGATAACACTAAACGCAGGGTTGTGTGTAGTGCTATCCTGTCGAAATGAAGCGCAATGACCGCTTGAAGGGCTCATATGACACAGCCTGGCTTCTGCAAACCAAGGGGGAACCCCTGGACGCACAGAAGGACCATGCCAGTGATGCCATGATTATGCACAAGCTCACAGTTGGGCCCTGCCGGGGGAACGTGCGTAATGTGAACAGCATCACACACTGCCCAGCAGATTTCTTCTTCAGAAAAATGTCACAAATGTCCGCTGTCGTGGGCTCATACACAGTTTTGGTGGGCCGGGGTGTGTGAAGGGACATCTGATCGTGAACAGAGTGTACTGCTTGTTGCTTTGAGCTTCAAGCTGCAGATTAGCCACTTGGCTAGGATGCTGCCTGCACCCAGCGCTGCTTCTCTTGGGGGGAGAGAAGGTCGCAGAACGAGCAGCGTGAGCCGGGGGTGAGTGCTCGGCCCAGCATGGGGGATGGAGGTCCCCCAGCAGGAACGAAGCCCGTGTCACGGACGTCGCACACCCGTACTGATGTAGCGGCGTCCTGCCCCGCTCGGGCTGACTTGCTAGAAGACATCGTTCTTCTTTTCCAACAGGAAATATTCTGCTCTTTAGTCAGCTCAGTGCTGAAGAAAAATGGGAGCCAAAGGCCAGGTCTCCCCGTTGTATATATACAAGGTGTGTACGTAGGAGAGGCCCACGCTGTGGGTGGGCGTAGACAACTAGACAACCTCAACTAGACAACCCAATAGTGATAGTCTTAGCAGGCGAAGCCTATATGAAAGAGAACTCCACCAGCGTGTGATGGACTGGACTGGAGCTGCTGCCACTGCGAGTGATGTGGGCAGACAGAGGCGTTCAACGTCAAAGATAGGAAATGGTACGGTCCAATTGAGGGGTGTCTGAAATCGTATTTCAAGATTCTTGACTATAAGGCAAGAATATGGTAAATATATTGTAATGTATAATTACAGGTAAAAAAGACCCTTAACTGTTGTTTTGCCTCTTTTGGGCGGTCCAAGCCTTAATTAGGGGGATCAGACCCCCCCAATCCCCCACGTAATTTGAACCATGCCTAATGTGATATTGTGCCATTACATATATTTAAAAATCATTTTAAAAACCAGAGAGAGGGTTATAGATTTTCTGATAAAATGAATAGGTCAGTTTAGACCAACAGTGAAAATGCACCACTATGTGCTGTAAATAATGATGCTCTAAAGCTTTTCTTCTCTGACAAAAAGACATGTATTGGACTAGAATCACATACCCCTTTGTACAATCTTGTAGAATTTACTGGTCTATTTATATATAGCATGCATTTAGACTCTGCGTATACTGGCTGTTATTTTCTCTTAATTTCTTTGGCCAGGGTTTATTTGACTAAAATTGTGACATATGACTGTGTGCTGAGGGGTGGGTTGTTTTTATTACATATGTTCAATGTCAGACAACATTTTTTTATATAAAAATTAAGCTAAAGCTAGGTAATGTATTTCAGAGGCAATTTTTTGTTATTTGTTGAAATTCTCTTTACATCCTCGCAGCAATCAATAAATCAAATGCCCTGAGGGGGAAATTAACCACTATCCAATAAACCATTGTGGCTGCAGGGTTGTAATAGGCCCCGCCTGCTACTCTCACATGGCATAGGGTACATCCAGACATATTTGATATGTCTGCCATCTTGCAGGCCGTGCCAAAGCTCTTATTTGTGTTCAGAGGAGTGAGGAGGGATCTCTGAGGAGCCACGAGCAAGGATACACGAGAGCAGCCTTAACGGAAACCAACACGCCATTATTATTATTGAATATCAGTTCTTGGTTGGACACTGCAGCTAATCTGAGTGATCTGATACAACATCACTGGAGTTTCATACAGATAACAGATTAAACTCTCCCGCTCCCAAGTTTTACATTTGATTTGTTTCTGATTCACCGTCTAGTTAAAAATCTGTGTTTATTGTAGGTCTGAACAACAAAAAGACAAAAACAACTTTATTCATTTATTAAAAAGATTTTCTTTTCATGATCTTTCCCTATTACAGCTTAACAAATAACAGCTTTCCGGGGGCGCGGTTATGCTGCTGACTCTGTGTCTCACCGGTACTACGTTTTTAGTGTGTTTTTAGTTGTTTGTTGTTTGTTTTTAGGCTTTATTGGGTTGGTTAAGCGTTTTGCGCTTTATCGCCATGAATCTCTCCGCTATCTGTGCCGTTCTGGCAGTTCTGTCAGTATTACCTGGAGGCAACACCGTCAACTCGGACAATACCGAAGTTTGGATTA